>OY757916.1:85578374-85673374 GCA_963585895.1 Sepioteuthis lessoniana | reverse complement strand
CACAGCAAGAGAAATCAAATGATGCGATTTGCAAAAACTCAATGACAATGCGTTTTCGCTCGAAAAATTATGCACTCAGTTGTTTTTATTAACGAAGCTTTGCATGGTTTGATAGTTTGATACAAAAGCACAAAGTTTGACTTAGAACACCTGTTTTTACTAAATTGTTATCCATCTAAGTTTTAAACAGACTCATCTGATGGGAACCGGTGATTTTAGCATAATAAAATCCTAAAAAAAAATAAGCATAGTTTAGATTTTATATAAATGCTGTAGGTATAGAGCCCCTAATGAATATTTGATCTGTAAGATTAGCTCGCTTGCCTTTATAAAACGACGAAGTGAGATACGCATGCTGGTGCAAATTTTGTGATTTTACTGCCAGTGTATCAGAAATCTAAATCAGGTATAGGGAACCCTTGACCTTCTACGGTCTTGTTGAAATACCAATTAAATTGATCGCCTTCAATTTAGAATATATCCCTAAAACATTCTATAAAATTCATTGAAAGTTTAGTAAAGTTTTTTTTTTAATTTCTTTTTAAGTCGTATATATTGATTTCATTTAAGCGAAGAAAGATTTAAACCTTATATTTTATGATGAATTTCCTTGGAATCGGCCTCATGTGCGGTCAAAACAATATCAATGTGACTCTTAATCATAAAGCAGCACTCCTCCCATAGTCTAAACAAAGGCTTCTCCAACATTTTACTTGATGTACCTTTTGTAACCACATTTAAATTCCATTTACTTCCAAGTAAATTATTTGAATATCAAATGACAAAATATAACTTATTTACCAGCATTTAATAAAATTTACATGAAAGAAAAAGCAGTAAACTATAGATGAAAATGCAAGTTTAATTCTTAAATATCTTTAATGGAAAAGATGAGTTTAGATGGAATTGAGGAGATCACGAATATTAGGTTGCAGATTTGTGAGTTTAAGTCACAAATCACAATGTTCTATTTTCAAAGTCCTCCTTTGTTTACTTAGTAAATAATACACATGGCTAAACACAGATTCCACTATATACTAACTTGGAAAATCTAATAAAATAGGCTCAAAAATTTACTTTCTTCGAGTTTTTGATATCTGGCTACTAGACTACATGATCAAGCGATTTTCCTTCTCCTGTTATAAAGGGATTAATAAAAGCAAACTAGTAAATCCCACCCTTAGTGTACCCTATGGTTTCTTTTGACCGGCCAAAATTTTACTCACCCCCAATAGTCTACATTGACTACTTTGAGAAAACCTGGTCTTGAAATAGTATGAAGTCTATGGGCAAATGTCTTCTAAGGGAGAGTTTTTCTGAGAAGGCACACTTATCGTAACGGCTATCATTGAAGGAAATGGAAGTAGCGATCCGAGTTCAAAAACCTGGATAAAGCTATTTGCGTTTTAACTTCACGCTAATTTCATTAACAAAGGCATGATTTCATTTGTTCTTCCCCAGTAATGGGTAAATTGTAGGGCAACCAATCTAGGAGAAGGAAAACTCTGAATTCAAACCGTTGGTACAGAAACAAAACAATAATCCAGTAGTTACAATCAGTAAAGAAAGTCATAAATCTTCTAGGACATGAAAGGTCCCATCACTATTGATTTCCTAGAAAAAAATGGTCTTGTGTTGCATCCTGCCCGTAGCGGAACTGACGAGTAAATACATACATGTGTTTTGTCGAAAACTTTCAATAAATAAACGGTGCCTCGTAATAAAAACAACATATTTAATTTTGCAAGCATCTAATAAATATACGGTCAATATTTATTTGTTTCCTTCAAGAAATCTTCAGGAAATTCAACCCAGATTGCATTGATTCAGGTTCCCGAATATTCATACTTTGCCTCTTGATATCCATAAAAACTTTAATGACATCAAGTATTGTTGAAAATGTTGTTGTCGATTGAGTAAGTTCAAGACATTTTGAATAGGTTCTTTCACCATGGCTCCAAAAGTCTCGGTAGCTGTGACGTCCGATGAATTTTCTGGCCGCCTGTCCAGGTCATCTGCTGTTTCTCTAAAATTCACTCCGGTTGAATAGCATCTATCTGGGGACTACAGCTACTTACACGTTCTTGCAATCTGTCGTTCGTAATTTCTAATAAGCAGGACGCATTCCTGATATTACCGCCTGCTACACTCATGGCTTTATACGACGATAAAGGTAGTTCCACGCATTTTGAAACATTTCAGACTGACACATGGCCAGATACGAAGAAAATACAATAACAGTCTATAATCTTGTAATAGGTAGCAGCGCAGGCGCTGATTTCCATAGACAGCATGTTCTTGCTGATCACTGCGTAAGTGAAGTTTGTTTGGAAGGACCTTTACAAGTACCACAATCTGGGAAAATTCAGAGTCACAGAAATTTTATGTAGACACACACACACAGACACACACACACACACACACATATATATATGTATATATATATATGAGCACGAAGGTAAATTTGCCGAAGGATTTGGCAATTGAAAGCACGGTTTATTATTGAATCTTTTTCAAGGAAATCAATTATGGGCCCTTTCATGTTCCAGAATATTCTCATCTGATCGCAACTCCTGGATTATTGTTTTGTTTTTGTTTTTTACCCCATGGACTGTCTTTTCGTCTTGGCTAACCTATGTTTAGCCCATTTGTAAACACGTTTTCCATTAAAACATGCTTTTCCTTATACATCAAAACTTTTCGGTAAATTCCATGGTTTGCACTTCTCAGTCACCAAAAATTAGATAACAGAACTCAGTTTAATTGGCCGCCATTATGAATAGCCTCAAAACAAAATTTTTACAAGATTAAAGTAATTTTTGCGATAAACCAATTCTAAACAATGCGGAGGTTACATTTAGGGAAAAATTCTGAAAAAAAATTAAATTTGATCGAAAACATTCACTCTCTTTATTGAACGACCCTCATATATATATATATATATATATTTTTTTTTTTCTTTAAGAAAAAACAAAACCGGACACATTAGGATTATAAATTTATTTCCATACTGTTATATGTTTTTGATATAAATCAAAAACTCGAAAAAAAATTAACAGGACTTCTTCAGATCTTATGGATAAAATAATTCAGAATGGAAAGGAAATAGAATATATATATATATATATATGTGTGTGTGTGTGTGTGTGTGAGTGAGTGTTTATATATGTAGTCATCCACAGACAGACTGTTTCGTTGTATCACAACACATCAGTATGGCTAGACATGCGAGATGCTTCAAGCTGGGATCGAAACCCGGTTAACTTTACGTTAGCCTGATAACATAAGCCCTTGGTCATCAGCAGCCCCACAGGGGAGTAAAACCCTCCTAAGTGTCCTGGAGATGTCACTAAACTTCATCTAATGTTGAGGCTTTAGTCCTGGAGCTTTAGGCATGTGGAATCCACCTTCATTTCAGTTACTCCCAGGTTCACCCTGACCTGGAATGTTGGTACCTGTTAGGGTCCCACTCTGGATCATATAGAACTATTCCATCATTTACTATCTTTGAAACCATTTGACTATGTACAAAGGAATGGTTTATATTAAATAAAATTACTTAGAATTATTAATGTTAAATAGGTATACTTGAAAGCATTTAACTGTGGGCAAGGTAATGAATTATGTTGAATAGAATTATTAACGTTAGATAACAATACTTGAAACTAATTAGTGACATTAAATTGCATCTGATTTTGAGGCTCCAGTATTTGGAAAATGTGGAGCACCTCTTCATTACCATTACTCTCAGACCCACTCTGATCTGGAGTGGTAGAACTTGTTTGGGTCCTAAATTTAAGTCAAATAGAATCGTTCAATTTTTTTACAAAGAGTTATTATTATTAGTTATTTGAAACCATACGGCTCTATGCAAGTTATTTGTATTAGATAGGAATACTTGATAAATAGAATTACTAATGTTAGATAGCAATACATAAAACCATTTAACTATATGCTAACAAATTTTTAATATTAAATTAGATTATTAGAGATGATAATACTTTAAACCGTTTAACTGTTGGCAAACAAATCGACTAATTTAAAAAGTTATCTCCGAATTATTCGCTCACAAATCATGTGGATAGATAGATAGATAGATAGATAGATACGATATTGCATTAAATAACCATCAAGGGTCGATATGTCATTAAACCAAATAACCTAACCTATATATATATATATATATATACACACACACGCACACACACACACATATATATATATATATGTGTGTGTGTGTATGTGTGTGTGTGTGTGTTCATAAAGTGTGTACACAACAAGTATATAAGAACTCAGCATTTTACACCAACATATGCATATGCATTCACGCATACATAGGTGCATATGCCTCTAAACACTCACACACACATACCCTCATATATATATATATATATAGAGAGAGAGAGAGAGAAAGAAAGAGAGAGAGGGAGAGGGAGATAAAGAGAGAGATAGGGAGACGAATACATATATATGTGGGTGTTTGCTTTTTGGTTGGTTGGTTGGTTGGTTGGTTTTTTGAGGGCATGCTAACTCTTCTTGGTCATTTTATACCAAACTCAGTGCAGCAATTTTGGTCTCTACTGATCTAAAGGACACAACTGTATTTTCAAAATCATTTTAATCATGTTAATATTTCAATATTTCCATCGATGCCACTGTTTTAAAAGCCACTGCGTTCATGTAGTTACTTGTCATTTTAAATATTATCTTAAACGGATCTATTTGACCCACAGATGAAGCACTAATAAGATCTATCATGCGAGATTAACACGATTAAATAGTTGCAATGGCTGACATATTTGGTTACATTTATCAAATGGGACTCAAGGAACAAGGCGAAAACCAGCAGAGAGAAATGAATTGAAGACTAGAGATGCTAAAAAAAAAACAGAAAGAAAAAAGTTTTGGTTAAGTTAAGACAAACAGTTTTGGTTTGAGGAGAATTATTAAAATAAACGAGGGATGGAAATCGATGGAGGATGAAAGAGATAATATCACGTCAACGTTAAAATATGAGAAGGAAAATGTGGTGGTGATTATTCATATTAGCGTTCTTGTAATTTGAACGAAGCCTTTTATTTAATCTACGGAAGTAGGTTGTCCTGATTGAACTATCCATTCCAGCTATAATCACATATTAGCTGACTGTTTCTGGTTAACTCGTTTTTGTAGATATGCTACTTTCTTTTTTCTTTTTTCTTTTTTTTTTTTTTTTTTTTTACTAAACTAAAAGTCATTTCTAGAAATCTGGGGAGTACAGCGTACCCATTCAGTTGTTCAAATTCTAAAGTCTTAAATTTAATGTAAGAGTAGAGTGTGGTGTAACGGTTACCGTCGTAAGAAATCAACTCGACGGGGTGAACTTGAATCCTAGACCAGACTGCATTTCACTTTGTGGTAATGCCCTTGGGGAAGGCAATTATCCATCTCTATTCCCCACTTTCAGCTATTAGCGAAGACTGGGGTCTTTAGAACGTACTAGTCACTTAATTTGCATTCCATGTTCAATGACACGCAATTATCAGGTGTTCTTGACTCACGGAACGAGATTAGGTGTATTACCTTCGCTCAGCGACACCTGTCGCCGCCATAACCTTTCAGCATACCATCTTTAAAGTTTGATTTACTATGAAACTATATACATTACATTAAGAACAAAAGAGGAGAAAGGAGAAATACACACACAAGAATACAAAGAAACAATGAAAGAGTGAAAAAAAGAAAATGATGAGGAGAAAAGAAGGTATTTAGTGTGTTTAGATATATTTTGAAACAATATCTTAATATAGAAGCAAATAGTGAAGAACGAACTCCCTCCATTAAAAATAGTCCACGTGGCTTGAGGTTTGAATTTTCACCACTCCACTATAAGTGGAATGTGACACAAGGGGAATTTTTAAGCAGAGTAACTCAATGGTTTTAATTCAGATTTTTCCTTCTCCTTGTTGCCTCAGTAAGGTTAAAGAACTCAGTCTTCTCTTTAATTCAACCATAGCTGGGAGGAGAACAAATGAAAATTTATATTTTCAAAAAAGCTTAAGTAAAAAATAAAGCGCAAGTATCCTCATCCAGGATTTGAATTCTGGTCGCCGATTCCATTTCTTACGACGATAATCGTAGCGTTAAGTTCGCTTTCACGCGAGTAGAATTTAATAATCTCTCTACAATGAGATCCCAAATTATGAAGAGTAATATGCTAATGACGAAAACCAAAAAGAAATTAATGGAAATCAGCAAAGTTAACTGTTAATTTCTATCATTAATAATTCTCGTTGCTGATTTTCGCCCCCGTCAGGACAGAAAGGGCACAAAAGCAGAAACGTGATTAAATCGGCCTGATAGCATTGATTCTCTCTGTCTCTCTCTCTCTCTCTCTCTCTCTCTCTCTCTCTCTTCGTCCCAATTGGCCATTGCATGCATTAAGTCCGCTAGAATGCATCCAATGTCAGCACAGAACAGTTGAATATAAGTCTTTACTGGTAGGCTAACACTGCTGTGTCCATATGCATGTCTTGGTGACCACAGGAGAACATCACTTATGAGTTCGTCTCTGTTTGACCAGCAGTGCCCATCATCTCTTGTCTATCTTACAAGTTTGTGAAATGGAAGGTAGGTACAGCTGATGTTTTGTTAGATGTTTCTTCCAGGATTTGTTCAAAACAGCTCGCAGCATTCCACCAAGCGTTTTCTCCAAGAGTTTTATTCAAGTCCAGGTGGTGCAGTCACGTGACACGGCTACAACTTGAAAAAAAATCCCGTTTTATTTTATTAGAGGTCGGATTTCTATCGAGTAGCAGTCCATTCCTTTCCTATATGTTGACATCGATTTGAGTAGATGAGATATTACAACCGAGATATATGAAATAGTCTACTTCTTTCAAAGGTTTGCCATTTAATGTTGAGACGGTGGCATCTTGTTTAAAAACACATGAACTCTGTTTTATCTGAGTTAACGTAGATGCCAATGATCCTGGCTGCCTGCTACAGGCTATGCAGTAGAGGTTTATCTTGAGAAGGTCTATTTCCGAGCAGGCGAGGTCGTCAGCATAATCTGCATTCGGATTAGTTTCTGTGAGAAATCGTCTACTTCTGACTTTCTTAGTGTGAAACCATTTTTTTTTTTCAATAAATCTATTGACATTCGAAACACGAAAAAAAAAAACATTACAAAAACATAAAATACAACTTATACACAATTGATAATGATGAATTCTGCGTGTTATACACAGATTGTGCAACGGTCCATCATATTTTGTCCTTACAATAGAAAAACAAGACAACTGACTGTTCAGTGACTGATAACCATCGCTTTCTTTGTTCATAAAATGGAGATATAATGAAAAAGGAAATTGAGATGGAATGAAAGGTCAAACAAAAAGAAACCAAATAAAAGGAAAATCTTTCTTTATTTCAAATCATCAAACCGACACGAACATGCAAAGAAAGTGAAACTAACTAAGATAAATGCTAGGGCACGTCATCTTATGTATACATTACCTGACCAAATCCACATCACCATATGGCAATATGTTCTGAGTGGCATAAATTCACAACATGTGCTTAATCCGATGGCTACGCGATGTTTCTTCACAAATCACGGAATATGAGAGACCTGTCCTTTGATCGCGATAGCCACAACCCTCTTTTTGGTTACGCCACGCTGCTGAATATTTATAAAAACAAAAACGGTTTAGTACGAGAGACTGAGATAGTGATAAGGTGATAATGGAGAACAGGTGTTGAGGAAAAACACAGGCTCGAAAGAGAATGCGATCACGTGGTGGTTGGTATGGTGAAGAGTAGGAATGATGAAGCAAAAGAAATAAAAAAAAAAAACGATAGAGAGAGAAGTAAGTAGCAATGAAAAAGAAAGAGTGGGTTCGTAAAGGAGAAAATGGGGAATAGCAAGACTGACAAAAGTGTCGGCAGACTTAACGATTACAGAATGTTTAACGAATTGAGCGTTGGAATAAAGAAAACAAACACAAGACAAAATACTAATCAGTGTAAAAATAACAATAAAATTATTTTTTCTAAGATCTTCTTACAAGTTAAGACTATTACGTCTCTTTTTATGTCTCATACTAAGAGTATACATTTACCTAGCCCCTCCACCACTCCATATCGTTGCCCAACCTAAACTAAAGGACACAGTCTACTCTACTATTTACTGAGAAGAACAGATGAGTTCATGCCTTTCTTAATGATATTAGCTCAAACAGAAACAAAAACAGCCTCGTCCTGGTTTGAACTCGGGTCGCTGAATCCATTTCTGAAAACGATAACCATCACGTTAAACTCGCTCCCAAATCTGAAAGTATTTAATAAACCCTGACGATGCAAGCCTGCAATGAATGATCAGTTTGTGCTATTAATATTATACTTCCCTCCCACTAAACAACCTACCTACATACTAACTAACCTAGGAGTGTAGAAAGTGCGTCACCCAGAAGGGATGAATATTCACATATCCATAACTAAGGAAAGAAAGAAGGAAAAGAAAACCGACAACCCATCTACCTTCCAACCTTCACCACCTGACACCCCAACTCTCCGTAAGATTTTTCACCTCCTCCGAACTCTACCGCTAACACGCGAAATGATCGTATAGTTTCTGTCGTTTATAGAAAATAAGAAGGAAAGATTCATTTCTCTCACGACAACTTGACCCTAATTCACGATTTTTTTTTCGGTTAATAGGTCCTATTACTTAATTCGGAAAATTTTTCTTAAATTCAATCTCCTCCATATTTTTATATTTCTTCTCCATATATATTGAAATAGATTGATATAAACACATCCACATCCGTATATATATATATATATATAGAGAGAGGGGGGGGGGAGAAAGACTGATGGTTCATTTATTGTCATAATTACGAAAAAATAAAAATAATGCTGACATCTCAGTTTATCAGATATATTTACCAAAATTCCATGAAAATTTCTTAAAAATACTATAGATTAAAATTATTCATAGACGCCAGACGACTTCAGAATCTCCTACAAGACATTCCGATAGCCTCCTTATTTAAATTACTTAATTCTACCATAATCCTTTTCTTCAATTTATTAATTGGCCCCGCAATTACTATGACTAGTTAATTTGACGTCACTTGTGTGCGATATGGGCTGTTGGTTCAGTTGTAGAGTTTCGGCTCTGCAGTCCGTGGTCGCTGGTTGGATCTCCAGCGGTGAAGATCGCGGTATACACTGCTGATGAGGCCTAATAAGGTCGAAACAGCTGCCCAATTCACAATAAATTCCTCTACTAAAAAAAAAGAAAAATATACAACACAAAATTTTCCGACTTACGAGTCCTGTTGAAGGTTCTTCAAGCAGCCACCTTCTTGATTCAGGTCGGAACTACCTCTTCAGGGCCTCAATTAAGTTACCATCAACGGTTACCGACACAAGCACCGTGATGTGGATTGATTGTTAGAGTTTCATCACAATTGGTATATCTTGTGGGGAAAGAACAAGCCAAGCGATGTTTTATGAGTTCATCAACTGATCTAGATAGAATTTGTTCTCATCTGAGAAAGATCAAAGTATGTTTGGTTAAAAGGGATGCTTGAGTTTGTTGAAAAGCTTTGCAGCGAGGCCTTTCCTCAGGTCTTTCATGGCCGGTGATTAAAATCAGCTCTTTCTCATCTCGAATGACTTCATGAAGTAACTGCCTGATTAGAAAGTCATACATGAAGCTAGCTATCCACCTGACTGACTTACTTGGGTCGTTGTTGATCAGAGTCTGGATATCAGCAGCAAATTTTGGGAGTTTAGAACGATCAGTCAGGCTTCCGAGTTGCCGTACCTCCGTAATCACCAGGGGATTCATCCAACTCTTTTCGAATCATCTGCACTGTCTTCTGATTGACACCCAATCACAGTTAAATCTTCGTATCGGCGCCAACCAGTACAGCATGTTGTTTCCAAATTTCTGGATGAGTAAATTGCGTCATGGTACCGCTTTACTCACAGATAGGAACCTACTGACCTTAGTTTGCTGTACAGTAGACAAAACCTGTAACAAAGCGCATATGCGAAATTAATAATTGAAAATGGCAACAATTTACTCATCGCACACTCTGTATGTGCGTGTGCATCGGTACACAAAAAGAGAAGCGAGAAGAAGTAAAGAAAAGAGATAAAAAAAAAACATGTTAAGGTTTACAGTGGAGTGAAATAATTTAAAAGAGAAAAATAACAGAAAAACACAGGCGTCAAATAAAAGCGGAATAGATTAATGAAACTGGGGCTGATAGATGTCTAGAGAGGTTGATAGGGAGTGACCGGGCCGAAGTGGGGAAACTGAAGTTTTGAGAAAGGGAGAAAATAGGATCTTATGCGCTTGTAAAAATCAGGTTAATATCACGACGATCTTGAAGAAAAGAAATTTCGGCGGTTCACTGATTTAACTTAATGAGACTAATTAAGATGTCTGAGGGTGTCAGCCTTGTTTCATGTCGCCCACCATAAAACAAAGTGCTAATATGAAAGCTCTCTCTCTCTCTCTCTCTCTCTCTCTCTCTCTCTCTTGCACACATATGCATACACACTCACATAGAATGCGTCCACATATTAAACCATACAACAACGTACGCACACACTCAAAGAGGCATACACTTATACGCTCAAAATAACTGTACATGCCCACAGAAGCATATGCACGTACACATATAGCCCATGGATATATGGAATAGCCTGTTCGTCACTCACCACCACAGATAGGATGTGGCAAAAGGTCAATTTTTAAGGGGAGTAAAGCTGGTTTGAATTCAGTGTTTTCGTTCTCCAAGACTATTGTCCAACCAAGGCTAAAGAACCTAGATTGCTCAACTATTTACCTATAACTGCAGAGGGGAAAAAAGTTGGATTCGTGCCTTTCCTAAAGTCATTAGCTCGAAAGGGAAACGCAAAAAACTTGTCCAGGATTTGAACTCGGGTCGCTGATTCCATTTCCGATGACGATAACCATAACGCTAAGTGTGCCTCCTCTGTTTGGAATAACATGTATGTCGTTAGATTATACTCTTCTTGACTAGGCTGAGAACTTTCAGCCCCTGCCTCATACATGAGAACATTTTCACACAATATAATATAAACAAACACAAAGGTATATGCTTATATACATATATGCATGTACACTTCGGGCGCTAATCCTATTGAGCAAGAAGATTTTCTAGATGACTATTCCTAGTGAAGTGAATTTGAAACTCACAGAGGGCTCTACTTGTGTCAGATGTGGTTAAGTTTCGTAAATATACACAAATAAATATTTACAAAAGAATAAGTACACACAAATACAAACACGCAAAGATATGATTAGCCATACACACGCGCTTTCACACAAGCATAGACACGTAAATACATAGAAATACGCGGCGGTTGATATTATAAAACATTGTACAACTTGTCCCATAATTCGAGAGGTTTTCGACGCCACCAAGTAACATCTATTAGTGACCTGGACGGGGCTATTAGCATTTTACATTTAAGTTATGAATGCAACTATTCATCCTCAAGCTATGGTGGCCCAGAATACACCGACTGCATCTCTGCAGGGGGATAAGACTCCTTTAACGAGCGTCCAGGATTAGACACGAAACTATCTGATAGTGAGACTTCAGTAATGCTGGAGCTTTGGGGAATGCAAAGTACCTCTTTATTGACATCACTTCCAGGTCCACTTAGGCCTGGAATGGGAGCACCTGATAGGGTCCTATCAATAGGTCGGATAGAACTGTTTGTCATTTAAACTATGTACTTATGCTAAATTGAATTGTTTGAAAAAGAACTGTTTGATCATTTAATAATGTGTAAACAAATGACATGTTTAATTGAATACATAGCAATACTTGAAAACATTAAACTGTGTGAAAATAAATGATAAATAGTAATGCGGAGCTACCCATCATTGCCATTGCTCCCAGGTTCACTCTGGCCCGGAATGATAGCACCTGATAGGGCCCTATCTATAGGTTAAATAGAACTAACTGTATACTAATGCTAAACTGAATTGTTTGAATTAAAACTGTTTGACTTAACTGAATAGCTCGAAATAGAAATGTTTTGATTAATAAACTGTGTACTTACATTTAAATTGCGTGCTTATGCTAAACTGAATTGTTTGAAATGGAACTGTTTTTGACATTGAAACTTTATTTACACAAAACTTAATAGTTTAATATAGAACTGTTTTGACATCTAACTGTGTGTAAACAAAATCTGTATTTATACCAAACTGAATTAGCCGAATTAGAACTGTTTGACTAAACTGAATAGCTTGAAATAGAAATGTTTTTTAAACTGCGTAATTATGCTAAACTGAATTATTTAAAATAGAACTGCTCATTTGTATAAAAATGGATTCGGCATTAAATAAACTACAAAGGTTGATATGCAATAAAACCAAAACAAACAAACAAACCATAACTGTTCTTCACGAAGTTGATCTGGAATAAATTAACTTACGAAGGTTGATATGCCATTTTAAAAAAATGAAAGAGCCCAGTCTACAATTTACCTATTGCTGGGCGATGTGTCGTATTCATACCTTTCTGCAGAGTATTGGCGCTATATGAAAGGCATATAGCCTCGTCTAGGATTTGAACTCGAAACACTGCGCTATTTCCTATGACAATAACTATTATGCCAAGAGCACTTGTATAACAGTAAATTCATAGCCTAATGGTTTTTTTAAAATTTATTTTGCACCATTTATTTATTTTTCTGCATAATCTCCTTCTTTGTCAATGCACTTAATTCAGTACTGAATATAACTAAGATAGCTCGGATATTTGGCAGTTAACATTTCTGATTACTAACTACGGACTTGTTCATACAACTGTCTTTGTATTTCGAAGAAATTCTATACTGGCAATCGTAACACGACCAACAGCTGTTTATATATCGTATGTCGATGTGAACAATTATAACAGGTTCATGAGGATTATAATATTGAGTAGGAAAATATTGGAATGGTTTTAGTTTTCCTTAGATCTCTGTCTCTAGCGATGCTATATCGTATAAACATGCATGTGCTAAGAATTCCAGAGTAAAGTTCCCTTTGAGTTATATTAACCTCTTAGATGTGGGTAAGCTTCTTCTGTTGAGGGTACTGCGTAGTTGTTTTTTTTTTTCTAATTGCTAGGTCAATGTATTATTTCATGGATTTAAACCCGTAGAGGGACTGCAACAATTTTGTTAAGTGCCGGATTTCAACCAATCACGATCAAGGAAAGATTTTTAAAATGATTTTATTTTTTACTACATTTTTTGTTTGTTTGTTTGCTTCTCTGCTTCAATGTCGAGACCAATGAATCAAAGAAGCTTAATGTTTTTTTATCTTAAAAATAATGTTCATTTTCTATCTGTTTCAAAGCCTTTTCTTTGAATTCCATCAGACGCTGGTTTGATGACAGGAGCAATATTTAAAATAAATACATACTTACCCAATCCTTCCTCCACGAGCAAGATGTGACACAAGGTCAATTTTTAAGCGGAGTAAATCAGGTTTAAATTGAAAGTTTTGTTTCTCCTACACGTGTTGCCTAACTAAGTCTGAAAAAGTCAGTTTACAACTCACCCATAACTTGGAGAGGTTGAGTCTTGGTTTTCCAAAGTACTAACGTAAATGCAAACAGGTTCCTTTGGGGTTTGAACTCGGGTCATCAATTCTATTTCATGTGATGATAACCGTTACTCTAAGCGCATCCTGAGCGATCCTTTACCTTCTTCGTTAGGTGCCCGCTTCAAATGATCCCAGTCGCCAAAGAGTAACTTTTCTGACTCATTAGATTCAAAGTTTAAAACTTGTGACAAAAAAATTGATTACTGGAATTGAAATAATAAAAAAATGTTCTTAGACGTCGAAGTAACTGTTAAGATAATTTTTCTTTTTCACTATATATACAAAAATTGTTTCGTTTCAAATAACTATTACTACCTTTATTCTCTTAAATAAAAAAAGTAAAAACAAGAATAAAAAAAACATTTTCTACACATGACACTGGCTGATTCTATAGAATATTTCTTGACACCTTCAATTTTAGCACGAAGATACAAGACTACATTTATATATTTATGATAGAACAGTAATGTTTTATTTATACACAAGACATTACTCGTGAACGATTTTACAAATATATTCAAATTTTTACGAGCAAATACTTTTAAAAAATGAATAATATAACTAAGTAGATTAGAATTAAATTTAAAGAGTTTTTAACTCTTGTAATGATAGTCCCTTCTTTTTCCAGTGTAAAATTCACCTTTTTTACTTATTTCTGTTTGTCCCTTTCTTCCATCCTACAATTTCCTCCCACTTCTCTCACTCTCTCTCGTTCACTCACTCACACACACACACTCTCTCTCTCTCTCTCTCTCTCTCTCTCTCCCCTTAAATATATATATATATATATATATATATATATATATACATGTAGGTATATGTAACTCACTTCAAGCTAAACTTTACTTAAAACTCCGAAAATCTAAATGCAATCGCCCCTTCTTTTTCTTTCTTTTTTCACTTTTTAAATCCTCCGCAGGTTTACAGATGTGGTCTGTCTTAATACTTCTGCTCGATTTGCTTCACATAATCGACTCACTAAATAAGACTTTCTTTGAATCAGTTACACATTAAGGATTCTGACAAATGATTCATGTAACTCATACACACACATTTAGCGTAACGGTTATCACCGATGGAAATGGAATCAGCATCTCGATTTCGAAACTTGGACGAAGCTTTTTGCTTGCCACTTCAAACTTATACCCTTTGGGAAGGCTTATATACATCTATTTTTCCAGCAAATATGAATAAATGGTATAGAAGACTTTAGCCATGGTAAGGTGACTAGTCTAGGAAAAGGAAAGCTCTGAGTTCAAGCCTGCTTTACTCAGGTACTGATGAGCAATAATACAGCTAATCAGATGTGTCCTTATATCTGAACCATGGCCTAACGCATTTGACTTAAATTTATGTCCCAACCGAGTTGTATATGTACCTGAGAACCGGGATTTTCGGCCGAAAAATATTTATTTCTACATCGTTATTGCTTATAAAATGCTGTAATTTGTTATTTAACTGCCTATTAAATAATATTTTACAACTTTAGCCTGAATCTCAGCGAGTGGCGTCATGTGCATTGGAGGTTTAGAGTAGTAAGGGTTAAAGATTTTAAAGTAACATCTTTTAAACTGAGTTTTTTTTGGGGGGGAGGGAATCTTGTTTTGTTTTGTCTTTTTGTTGTTGTTTTTTGTTATTTTTTGTTTTGTTTTTTCAGGGATTTTTTTTTTTTTACAGCAAATTGATTACTGGAAACTACCGAAAATAGAGAAAGGGTTAAGTAATACAACAAAAATAAATACATATACAAATACACATGACCTTTTAATTCGTTGTAGATACTTTTAAAATATATTCGTGTGTTGAAAGATAATATTTATAACTCTTATATCCAAACACTTAATAATAGTCTGACACCAAAATTTGCCAGGCAGGAATATATTCATAGATTGTGTGATACCTCCATGTTTAAAAATAACAAACCCCATTTGTTAATCAAAAACACGTGACTAAAAGATTTACCTATTCTTTTTCTTCCATTTTGATACGTAAGATACTATGAACCATAATCTTATTTGGTGCGTAAACTGAAAACTTAGCAAATTATATTAAGTTTTTAAGGGCCCACTACATTCCAACAGCGGGCCCTAATTTTGTTCCTTCGGATCACTGCATCTAAACCACTTAATAAAATATTTACAGCCATAGACGAAGTGAATTCAGACGATATTAATTACCTTACGCAACTGGCATGGCGAATAATCTACTTAACTTGATCTTTCCTTTTTTTCCTTCTTCGTTTTTGCTTTTATTAATCTCCCCTCTCATTCTCCTTCTTCTTCTTCTTCTTCTTCTTCTTATTATTATTATTATTATTATTATTATTAAGAAGAAGAAGGTAAGAAAATCCCTGTTATAATCAATGGAATAATCAGAGTTGAACAGCGTTAAACCTGTCATTTATGCGGCTATTATTATCATTTTCCGCCTTGCGAGTTTCTCACACCAGTTTTAACAGGTTGTTTTTCACTGAATTTTGAGTGACAACAAGCCTCCCCTTGTCTCTAGGACACTTCTAAGTACTCTCGATGATCTAAACAGAGCTGCTGTTCGGAGGGTACCCAGTTGAAAGTAAGCCAGATAGAATTGTTATCATTGTCAATTTCATGTTCCATGGCCTTTTTTAGGTTTCTAGCAAGATCTAAGTATTTGACCTCTTTTCGATTTCTTTTCTTTTGACTTTTTAGTCTGCCGGAACGGCAAAATCCACGAGATGGCAAGTTTTTTCCTCTTGTTAATAAGTTCTAGGTCTGTTATTCTGGCTGGGTGACTCGTTGTATCTCAAAATCTCTGAGAATTTTAGACGTCTCATTTTTAGGACAGATTCTTGTTTGTGCGTATACTGTTTGTCAGAATGGTCAAACTTTGAACTCTGATATACTTCCAAGTGGAGTTTATTCTTACTCTCCATTTTTGTCAGTTTGCATTTGTTTCTTATTGGATCAATAGTTTCATCTCTGTCTCCATATAACCTACACTTGCTATTCTCCTGAGTATTCTCAATTTTTACTTTGACATAATTTATTCTTATGGCATTATTTTAAGCTGCAATTAAAAGAGATACAGTTTCTCCTTGGACACTTACCCTTCTTAGTTATGTCTATATAATCTCGTGTGTAATTTCCATAATTTGTCACTTAAGGTATTCATGCAGTTGTTTTTATTAGTTTTCACCAAAAATAGCGTAAAACCTGTTATTTGTGCTATCATTATTATTTTCCTCCTTGCGAGCTATTCACAAATTCCGAAACTCTGGGTCTCAGCAAATCTGTAAAGGTTTCCAAGACTCTTCTAAATATTCCAGCTGACTTTAATACTTCTGTGGTCTGGATGGTCTCGAATCTCCTTACAGAATCCAGTTCACCAAATTATTTTTCCACGCCTTTGGGGACCGTGCCAAATATAATTGGTGTCACCGTCACTTTCATATCCTCCATCTTTTTCAGCTCTCTGGCAAGTTCTAAGTATTCGTCTATCTTTTCATTTTCTTTTATTTTTACTTTGAGGTTCACCGCAAAACGATAAAATTCACTCGATAATAAGTTATTTTCTTCTCATTAAATATTACTTCGTCTGTTTTTTTTTTTTTTTTTTTTTTTTTTTTTTTACCAAGATTCGATGTTCCAGTTATATCTTAAAATCCCTGAGAATTTAATGTATTTCATTTTCTTAGGTCGATTAAGGTTTGAGCATATACTTTTGATCTGTTGGATAAAATTCTTATCTCTTGCACAATTCCCAGTGGATCAGCTCCCAACCAGCCGTGCCAAAGCTTGCATTCCTTTTGTGTCAGTTTCCTACATTCGCTTATAATGTGAACAACTGTAGTTTTTACACCGGTAATAACAAGCGCTTAAAACTGGAAATCAAGTTGCAGCAACTCTCCTCAATCTCTCTCCTTAATGCTCGAGCAATAAAAGTTTTATAACAATCATTATACTACACATATTTGCTTATATAATGTTACATATATACAGGTTATGTTAGCGCACTTTACCATTTTTTTAAATTTTAACCACGTTTCATAAGTCTTTGTGGATTTAACAAAAAAGCAGTTCAATAAGGAAAAGGCTTTCCGATTGGACCACAAGTTTAAAAAAACAGTACACATTCATCAAAAGACAAATAGAAAATAGACCGGCCAAAACTTGTTTAGAAAAAAAAGGCAATAAAGATGACTCTACACTATTAATAATTTTTCTCGTCGTCCTTTTAAGTACAATGTTTCGGCTGATGCGTTCTTCTGCCTTCTTATGTACGCTGCATCCGCTAATCTTTGAAGGTTTCTCCTCTCCAAAAATATGAACCACAACAAGCAGGCTTTCAATGATCGATAAAACATCTGAAAATGGGGATATTCAAAACATGAAGTACTGAATTTTAACTCTTGAGTAATGTAGATTTTATTAATATAAAAAGCTAAAAGTTAGGTCAGTAGTCCCAGTGCCGTTTAAGCTGTCATTTGTTCAGCTTAGTTTACTTTAGGAGATAAACAGAAGTAAGAGAAACCCAGTGAGAATTCAGTACACTACGAATGATCTGTTAGTCCAATTCCTTAACATTACACCATGCGAAGTGCCTCTGGTCGCTTAATTTTACTTCAAAACTTTAGAACCCTTGCTTACTCTGTTCTAAGACCAACCATCTGTTTTAAAAACCGATATCATTTCTAGATGAGTATCGACATTCAGCCCATCTCTTGTAAATATTATTGTTACGAAAGAACGAAGCTTATAAATACGCCAACGGTCAGACCAATAAGATTCTTTTCCTTTTTAAGCAAAGATGTAAAAACTGAGTCACTTATTTTTTTTATATTGGTTTGACTAAAGCGGACATAACAATGGACTAGCTTTTAAGATACTTCATCCGGGAGTAGAAACAATGTGAAACGAACAACTGCTTTACTATTGTAAGCATTGTTGTCTACGTGTAGGTGTGAGATGAGATTATTTGTGTGAAGATTAAAAAAAATGCGTTAGAAAATGACTAGACTATTCTGATAAAAAAAAAGTGTGTGTGTGCGAGTGTGTGTGTGAGAGAGGGAGAGAGAGAAAGAGAGAGAGAGAGAGAGATATTGCGGGGTTATTCTGGATTTTTGTTTGAGCGAATGCTGAAGATGAATATATCTAACTACAGTGATCTTCATAGTCTGCGGTTTTTCAACTGTTTCGGTCACCAGAGGTCAATCGTAGAAGTAAACAATATTTCTAATTAATATCTATGACAAACCTCAAAAGTGTTAATGATTGAAATTCAGTTGTGTGTCAAAGATAGATGCTTCTTTCCAGTAAAAATAAGAATGTTCTCGACTTAAAAGGGAAAAAAATCGTATCCTGAAGCAAATGTCAAAAAGTCTTTTATTCGCCATATAGCTTTTATTATATATATATATATATATATATTTGTGTTATTTATTAAGTTTATCAGGCGTTATGATCATCATTATCCTCGACACTCTAGATGGCGGATGTGTCAGGCATTCGCGGAAGAGTAATTTACAAGGGATGAATCAAAGTCCATCACAGCAAAAGTAATCATGGGAATTAAATGGGTTAGCAATAGACAATCACTAGAGGGTGTAGTTGGGGACTTCGACAATATCTGAAGAAGATGCAACGTGTTTTCTTCTCCCTATAAAGGACGGTTGGAAGCTCACTGAACAAGCCGGCCTAAATGATTAAGACGTTAAAAAACATAGGAAACAAACTATAAGTCAGTTATGTGAGTAGCATGTGTATCAAATGAGCGTAACGAGTTACTGCAATAATGTTCAGCTTAAGATTGTGGCGGATGAATCTTCTGGGAAACTGTGATAGAAGGTTAATTCTAAAACGTGGAAACAGAAAACAAATAACAATTGACTTTTATGTCTTATTATTTCTTACACCCATTAATTTTCAAATGTTTTTGGGTGAGTATTAATTTTTGTGTGTGAACAGTGTACTGAAATCTTATTAGTATTTTTTAATGGCTTACTTACTTTTGTGTCAGTCCTGAATTCTTTTGAGGATAAAGCTTGATTATTGTCGTGAAATTCGGAAATAATAATTTGATTCAGCGGCAGGAGTATCAGGAAAATATCTCTAGTCTGGAAAGGTTATTTTTGGAAATGATAACTAAATTCGTTCTTTCTAGGACGGGGTAATTTTATTTTTGGATCTGATGAAACAATTTAGAGACCGTTATGTCGATTTCTTTCGTCACCCCTTTTCGACGGCATTTGAATCCTGTCCTGGAGAGATCACCAGAAAGACACCCCATAATGTTACACTTTGCTTATTTTACCATCCAGGCTTACATTACCTGCTGTTAATGAGTGGTCACCGGTCTCCCATCAAAGTACTGAGCTGACTTTCGTTGTTTAACTTCGATGATCAGACAGAAAACAGTGCTTTCAGCGTGTTCTGACCATAAGTTCTTATAAGTGTATTCTAATAATTGGTCAATTTTATCATTAGTTATTGTTGATTATCTCTTATTAAGTTCATGTAGCCAGCAGTCTTTGAACGAATCAGGCTGAATAAGGAGACTGTTCGAGGGCCTAGGACACCAGACGTTTTAAAAATGAGTGGTGCAAAAAGAAAATGTCCGATTCCTTGTCAGTTTATGATCAGCCTCCCTGGCGACGATGCCTGGATCTGTCACCAGTTTAATCAAGTTACACTCACAGAAGACATCACTGTAACAAGCTGTATAAAAGTCTGGCCAGTTCGAAACAGAAAAACTATATTGTCAGGTATCTTGCTGTACTCTATGTCCAATCCCACAGGCTCCAGCCGTGAGCGAAAAGCCACCCTTGTAGAAGAACAGTAGCTAAGGGGATAAGAGGATTCTATACATAAAAGCGTACATGGAGTTCGAACTCACTTGCTACGATATCGTAGTACAGCACATTAGCCATGACACCACGGGGATGCACCCACCTCCCAAAAAGAAATATATTGAAGAGTAATATTTTAGTTAGGCTAAAATCAGTGAATGCTGGGAAGAGTTAAAAGCAGTTCTTAGCCCCAAACATACAAATATTCATCAATTATTAGAAATATTGATTTGTAGTAATATTCAATAGTGTTTGACTTGAACTGAAGTCTAAAAAAACAAACTTTTACAGTTTTTTCTCAGCGAATAGTACAAAGTACAGTAAAATGAATAGTAAACAGTTTGTCTTTTCTCAGTGGTGCTGTGGCTTGCGCAACAGATTTCCGTATGAGAGGCTGATAATATAGTTTTTGGTTTTTACTCCTCTAAATGAGAGTCAAAAAGTTATCTTGCACAACTCGCATAATTGACAATTGCAAGGTAAAAGAACAAAACAGTTAAGACATTGGTGTAATGGTCATCGTCGTGGCAAGTGGACAAGTTCAAATCCCGGAGATTGTTTTCATTTCCCATCACGATAATACCATTGGGAAAGGTATGTATCCAACTATTTTCCCTCCAGCTATGAGTTAATTATTGGGTAAACTGAGCTCTTTAACCTTAATGCAGTAACCAATCTTGGAGAAGGAAAACTCTGAATTCAAATTTGTTAAAATCTGCTTAAAAACTGATCTTGTTTTGTATCTCGCTTATGCAGAGAAGTTAGGTAAATACATAGGAGTGCATGTATAAAAACATGTTTAAATCCGACAGAATTAGGAAGCAAGAAAACGACTTGAAAAATCAGATTAATATATCTTGCTAGAGCTCCCCTTCACACTCTCTCTCTCTTTCTCTCTCTCTCTCTCTCTATATATATATATATATAAACCCGATTCGAAAAGAGGAGACAAGAATAAGTCTTTTGAGGGTATAAAAGTAATACATGTGTAATGTTTTTCGAAACTTAAGAAGTTTTCGATGTTGTCCTTAAAAAAGCGGTTAATTTTTTTTTACCTGCCAAGAATCGATGTTTGTTAGACAAAGGAGGACAACCGTCAACCTGTATAAGTGAAGTTCTGTTTTACCTCAGATATATTGGCTGATATATATTGTTTTATGGGCCGTCTTTTGTCCTTCTGTTGTTCTAGATTTCACCACATTTGTGATTTCGCAATTGAGAATATATCCGTAAGTTACGTAACATAATATATTATTTTGATTTCCTTCTGACTTTTGAGATTTCTCCAGGGTAAATATATTTGATGTCTTTATGCTGTGTCCCAATATAATATAAAAGTCGGTATGTTTTATATGCACTAGAATCAAACATTTATTACGACTGTGTTGCGATTGCCCTGCCTTGATACGTCAATATATCCATAGTTTAACAAGGTAGAAAATCTCACGGATAATCAAATCCTCCGGAGAACTACCGAACTGTACATAAATAATCAGACCATGCTAGTAATTTATTTGATAATGAATATATTTCAATAATATCTGATATACATGGATTACAATGTTACATTATATATATATTTATCGGTCACGAAATATGGGGGATAGTTCCCGTGGTTTGAAGGCTAAAGTGCTGGACTGAGGCCTCGAAATAAGTGAGTTCGAATTTCAGTCGCGCAATTACGTTCATTTTCGGCATAATCCCCTTGGGAAAAGTATAAAACTCTTTATTCCCATAGCAATGGGTTAAATAGTATCTGATTTTCTTTAAGAAGGATGGCACTAGCATTAGATAATACACGAAGGTTTGTATGCCATTAAAAACAAAGAAACCGAACGTAAAAGAAACTATAACTCACCAAAGAGCAATGAGAAATTTGGTTTTTATGGTAATTGAAGCCGTTTCAGAGATTTTAATATGTCCTGGTTTTTTTTTTGTTTGTTTTTTGTTTTTGCTTTTGCTTTTGTTTCTTTGTTAATTACAAGGTAGATTACACTTGTTATCTATTTCTTCATCCACTTTCACTTTCACTTTCTCACTTCTTTTTTCTATAAATTTCTTTTATTCTTCTATGTACCATAGTGATTTGAAACTATTTCAGACGTACAATTCTCCCATGTATACAACTGATTCCGAGCCTATACATAAGTGGAAGTGACAATGTCTAACTAAACCTGTCATTTATGACGACAATTACGTTAGAAATAACATGAGCCATAATAATTA
Organism: Sepioteuthis lessoniana; assembly: GCA_963585895.1. Classification (NCBI taxonomy): domain Eukaryota; kingdom Metazoa; phylum Mollusca; class Cephalopoda; order Myopsida; family Loliginidae; genus Sepioteuthis; species Sepioteuthis lessoniana. The sequence continues at coordinate 85,650,692 of OY757916.1, read as the reverse complement.
TACAACACATGATTGGAGTGAAAGGAGTTCCAGTTGGAAGTGTGCAAGAGGTTAAAATATGACCATACTAATAAATGGTATATGCACAAACCAGAATTTTTTTAAGAAAAAGAGAAGCCTAAAATCCTCAGTAATTTTGTAATAGAAATGGATCACCCAATCTCGTGAAGAAGGCCAAACCCAGTTCTAATTAATAAGAAGAAAAGAATTTGTCATTTAGTAGATTAAACTATTCCAGTGGGCCACAGAGTGAAAAATAAAATAAAACGAAAAGATAGATAAATACTTAGATCTTGCCAAAGAACTGAGAAAGCAGTGGAACGTGTAGGTGAAGGTAACGGTGATACCAATTCTATCTAGTCCGCTTGAAATGGTCACAAACGGCTCTGAAAGCAGACTACAGGAGTTGGAGATCAATGGAACAATCGAGACGATACAGCCCACAACATTTAGATAATAATAATAATAACTATAATAATAATAATAATAATAATAATAATACAAAAAGGCATATGATATGGTTCCACAAAGCTTGATTATAAACTGCCTCAAAATGCACAAAATATCACATGAAGTCATAAACTTTATCGAAAAAACAATGAAATTCTGGACAGGAGGAAGAAGCTTAGCTGAAACAATGATCCAAAGAGGTATTTTCCAAAGAGATGCATAATCACCTTAACTATTCATAATTGCCATGATGCCACTTAACCACATACTCAGAAAATGCACAGCTGGACACAAACTTAGCAGATCACAAGAGATCAACCACCAAATGTACAAGGATGACATTAATCTATTTGCAAAAAATGAAAAAGAACTGGAAACTCTCATGCACGCCGTTCGAATATACAGTCAGGACATGGGAATGGAATTTGGCATAGAAAAATGTGCCATGCGAGTCATGAAAAGTGGCAAACGACATATGTCTGACGGAATGGAACTACCAAATCAGGAAAAAGTCAGAACGCTCGGAAAAAATGAAACCTACAAATACTTGGGTATCTTGGAGGCTGACACCATCAAACAAGTGGAAACAAAAGACAAAATTTTAAAAAAATAGCTCAGGAGAACTAGAAAACTACTAGAGACAAAACTCTCCTGCAGAAACCTTATCAAAGGAATAAATACTTGGGCTGTGCCTCTCGTTAGATATTCGGGACTCTTTCTCAAGTGGACCAGAGATGAACTTAAACAAATGGATCAAAGAACAAGAAAATCAATGACCATGCATAAGGCATTACATCCCAGAGACGACGTTGACAGACTTTACGTATCTAGAAATGCGGGAGGAAGAGGACTTGCCAGCATCGAAGACAGCGTTCACGCATCCATACAACGGCTCGAAGACTATATAGAAAAACACGAAGAAGGACTGATTACAGCCATCAGAAATGATACAGACTACACGATAGACGATAGAATCACAATAACTAGGAAACAAAAAAAGGGAAAAAATCTATGCCCGCTTTAAACGACAAATAAACACCATCTCACACCAGAAAACCTGGACCTGGCTAAGAAAAGGAAACCTTAAAGAGTAAAATAGAATCTCACCTAATAACAGCACATGACAACGCCATAAGAACCAATCATATCAAAGCGAGAATAGATTAGACTCAACAAAATAGCAAATGTAGGCTATGCGGTGACAGAGACGAAACGATCAACCACATAATAAGAGAATGCAGCAAGTTGGCATAGAGGGAATATAAGACGAGGCACGACTGGGTCGGCAAGGTGATCCACTGGGAAATGTGCAAGAAATTTAAATTTGACCACACTAACAAATGGTATATGCACAACCCAGCACCTGTTCTAGAAAATGACACACATAAACTCCTATGGGACTTTGACATACAAACGGATCACCTAATCTCGCTCTGAAGACCAGACCTTATGATAATCAACAAAAAAAAGAGAATTTGCAAAATTGTGAACTTTGCTGTCCCAGCTGACCATAAAATAAAACTGAAAGAATGTAAAAAAAAAAGGATAAGTACCTCGACCTTACTAGAGATTTGAAAAAGCTGTGGAACATGAAAGTGACGATTGTACCAATAGTGATTGGTGCTTTTTGGCACAACAACTAAAGGATTTTTAAAGGAACTGGAGGACTTTGAAGTTGGCGGACGACTGAAGATCATCCAGATGACAGCATTTGTGAGAACAGTCAGAATATTGAGGAGAGTCCTGGAGACTTGAGGAGACTTGCTGTGAGACAAACTCCAGTGAAAAACCATCAGCTAACACTGATTTGAAAAACTCTAGAGGAGTAAATAATAATAATAATAATAACTTGGTAAAAGCCAAGAGGAATTTTACATTTGTAGAAGAATTGTGAATCTTTATACCACAGCACTATTAGATTGGCCAGAATTATTAGAAGAGTTCAAAGGAGCAGAAGAGGGTTGTGATTTCTTGGACTTCGATAAAAAAAAACCCATGTTGGTGTAAAAAACTGGCAAAAGTAAAATATTTCTATATAGTATATATTATTGTAATAATATAAAGCTATGAGCCCCCTTATGGGGTAAATAGTACGACAGCCGTTGTTCTACAAGGATGGCTTTGACATTAAATAACCTATGAAGGTTGATATGGCATTACATGACAAGGAAGGGAGGTAATAGTTGGCCTAGTGGGTAGAGTGTTTGCCAATGGTCCGAGAGACCTGGGTTCAATCCCAGGTCGCATCATACCAAAGATTTTAAAAACGTTACTTGATACCTCCTTGCTTAACACTCAGCAATATAAGGTACGTATCAAGGGTAAAGTGGAGCAATCTAGGGAAAGGAGTTGTGCCTTCCCCTAAACCTCCGTGTAGAAGCTATTGAAAAGGGAGCCTTCTAGTCTCCCTCGACTACGGTCGCCAACTTTACTTACTTTACTTACTATAATTTCATAATCAAGTAAATACATTTAGATAGATAGATAGATAGATAGATTTTACAAAAAATGTTTAACTGTTTTAGAAGGAAGAAAGCTATATTACAATACACTTCCGAAGCTATGCCTTGAAACTCAAGATCCTAAATCTTGACTTTCCTTGAGTGGGAATACCAGCACCGAAAGGAAATACACAACTATCTCTGTCACCAAGCAAAACCAAACCACTTAACTCAGACAAACAAACGGAATTCCCAGGAGACAGGTGAGAAGTTTTGACGATTCGACAAGATTACATAAACAAATTCGAAAAAGACAATCTTCATCATCAAGTCGCGCTCTCTCTCTCTCTCTCTCTCTCTCTCTCTATCGTCCATCGCTCCCGGCAGGTCTTCCGAACTTAATCAAGTGTCCTTGCTTCTCCCGCAGTGTTTTTACCATGACTCAAAAATAGAATAATAGAAACCGTTAATCCCTTATTTACGCGTATAACTCTTCATAGAGACTAAATCGGGGATGGCATCTTTGCAATCATATAGCTCATCTTAAACAGAAAAGAGATGTGTACTGTCAAATAGTTTCGGGGAACATGAAGAATTAAATCCTAGCCACAATAATATTTTTTATATTCACGATGTATTTCTATACCAAAATAATTTATAATGCATTTATACATTAAAATCAGTAGCAGTTGATTTACATATATAAATTTCAATATGACTTTATATATAGAGAGAGATAGATAGAAAACGTTAAATAGGAACTACACAAGAATGCAACGTGTTGTTTTGAACAAATCCCAGAAGCAACACCCCACAAAATCGCAATTATACGGCCAGCTGCTTCCCATCTCACAAACCAGCCAAGTAAGACGAACATGACACGCTGGGAGAAGTAATAACGAACTCATATGCGACGTTTTATTTTTTTTTATGGACGCCTACACATGAATACGCCACTATTGACTAACCAGCAAAGACACGTATTCATCCGTTATGTGCAGACGCTGGATGCAGTCAAGAAGACCTGACGGGAGTGATGAATGATAGGGATGGCTGGCGAGAGAGAGTCAGCTAACTCGATGCTGCCAGAGTGACTTGATGCTGATTATATATGAATTTAAATACACGGACATATATATATATATATATATATATATATATATATATATGTATGTATGTATGTATGTATGTATAGAGTTATGCCCAACACAATTAATTAATTTCAAAAACCATGATGTAACTCGAATTTTAATATCAACGGGACGTAAGGCCTTAAGAATGGAGACCAAATCTAAATAAGTACTGAAAAATTAGCGTAAATAACACGCGAACGAATTTAGCTATTGCTCAACTTTAAAAAAACATATTTTAGTCATATTTTAAACAAATAATGAACACATGATGGCGAAACTACGTAAGGGCGTACATTTACTTTCAATTTTCCGAAGAAAATATTTTTACTGTACTATATATACATTTTCTGATGTGTTCTTATTGTATTCTAAAATCTTTTTAGATTCTTTTGTCTTTTGTTGTTAATTATTATTATTATTGTGTTTAGATATATTTTGAAGGAAGAACTTACTTTTTCCCTTCCTTTTATTATGATGTAAGCATCGTTATCGAGTGTTAGACGTAATGTTTACTGAATTAAAATTTATTTTAGAAAAGTGGCGTATAGGAGAGTTTGACGTTAACTGAAATTACGTCAAGATATATATATATATATATATATACGTGGTGCTTTCAATAGGTTTCCAGATTTTTTGTACAGCAATTTAAAATTGTCGTAGACTCTTGAAAATTCAGTATATTATTGCTATACATCTTATGAGATGACTGACCAATTTTTATGATTTCAGGTGCAAATGAACAGCTACAGCAGGAATTGGAATACACCCTACCTGATTGTCACAGCTGGCTAATTTCAAAAATGCAATCTGGACGTGAGGACAAAATGCCACAGAAACGTATGAAATGCTACAGGCTGCTTTTGGAGCATCTTGCATGAATCGATCATCAGTTTTTGAGTGGCATAAGAGATTCAATGAAAGCAGGGAGTCTGTGAGGGATGATGAGAGGTGTGGGAGGAGTAAGAAAGTCATTACACCAGAGTTGATTGGCCAAAGGGTTAGGGTTAGGGTTACGTTTACAATGTTGAGGTTTTAAGGAGGCCAGCACTCTTCAAATCGAGTCAGTGGCATTTCCGCCAGGACAATGTACCAGTCCACAACTCCATCCTTGTCACAGACTATTTGACCAAGATGGGCATCAAGACAGTTCCTCAGCTTCCCTATAGTCCAGACCTTGCTCCCTGTGACTTTTTAGTTATTCCCTAAGCTCAGAGGCTGTCGTTATGAGACAATTGAGGAGATGAAAGAGGCTGTGACGAAGGTCATTGACATGCTCACACAAGAGGACTTCTATGGGACGTTCCAGAAGTTGTTGGAACGGTACAACAAGTGCATTGCAACCGGAAGAGATTACTTTGAAGGGGACTTGAGTTTCATGGGTGTACTATCAATAAAAGTGCCCATACAAAAAAAGTCTGGAAACTTATGTAATGATCGTTGTATATATATATATATATACAGTAGCGTCCAAAACTATGGGACAAAATTTTAAAACCTAATATTTTTTAGAAATAACAACTGTGAAAAACTGAAATTTTGACAACTGGTAGTCGTTATCTTCCATAATAACATACTAAAATTTGAATCATTTGCAAAGGATAGAAAAAGAATTATAACAATTATTTATTTAGTTTCAAAATGGGATCGTCCAAAAGTAAGGGACAAAATTGAGAAAAACAATGTAAACAGTATGCTACATTCAAATTTTTTGAGTTTCTCTAAAGAATAAGTCTTACTTAGTCATTTGTAAACCTTGCATCAGCCGGCACCATGGCGAAACGCCAAAATCTTTATTACTCTGTGAGACAAGCTATTGTGAAGCTACACAAGGAAAAGCACACCATTAGAGAGATTTCAGAGAAAGTGAAACGTTCCAAGAGTGTTGTAGGCAGGGTTGTTAAATCCTACAATGATACTGGCAAAATAGTTAGTGCTTTTAAAACCGGCAGACCCCGCAAAACTTCGGCAAGAGAAGATCGAATAATGCAGCGTATGTCATTAAAGGACCGTTTTAAGTCTTGCACAGAAATTAAAAGGGTTATGAATAGTACCTCATGTGTTAATGTGTCAAGACGGACTGTTTCTAGACAACTGCAAGAAATAGGGCTGTTTAATCAAACCCCAAGAAAGAAACCACTTGTTTGTTCGAAGAATAAGAAGAAGAGATTAGAGTTTGCAAACAGGTATGTAATTTGGACATATGAAAATTGGGCAAAAGTATTTTTCAGTGATGAAAGCAAGTTTTATTTATTTGGAAATGATGGAAAAAAACAATGTAAAGAGACGTATTGGTGAAAGATTAAGTGCAAAGTGTACTAAGAAAACTGTCAAGTTTGGGGGCGGAAGCGTCATGGTATTTGGAATGTTTTCTGTTCGGTTGCAAACTCGTGTAAAAGCGCAGATCTATAAAAACATTGTTTAAGATCATGTTGTGCCAATCATACAGAATTCAGGTTTCGATAGGGCTACCTTTATGCAAGATAATGCCCCATGTCACAAGGCAAAGGTGGCAATAAGTTACCTTAGCGAGCAAGGTTTCGAAATTATGGATTGACCACCGCAAAGTCCTGACTTAATCCAATAGAAAATCTTTGGAAGACCTTGGAAGTGAAAGTTATGGAAAGAAATCTCACAAACACGGAGGATTTGTGGGTGAAGCTTCAAGAAGAATGGTCTAAAATTAGTATCGAGGATTGTCAAGAACTGATTCGTTCTTGTAGTCGAAAATATGCAGCTGTCATTGGGAGCAAGGGCTCATTTACTAAATATTGATTGTACATGTATTTTTATTGTTTTTTGGTTGTTTACATTGTTTTTCTCAATTTTGACCCTTACTTTTGGACGTTCCAAATTTGAAACTAAATAAATAACTGTTATAATTCTTTTTCTATCCTTTGCAAATGATTCAAATTTTAGTATGTTATGATGGATGATAACGACCACCAGTTGTCAAAATTTCAGCTTTTCACAGTTGTGATTTCTAAAAAATATCAGGTTTAAATTTTGTCCCTTAGTTTTGGACGCTACTGTATATATATATATATGTGTGTGTGTGTGTGTGTGTGTGTATATATATATATAAATAATTCCACCCAAACTTTTTTAAATTCTAGATTAATACAAATTTGTTGTAAAGGTAACAAAAGTCATTTCTATCGTGAAAGAAAGAAAGAAAGAAAGGAAGAAAAAGTGACATAGGGTGAAGTCTCCGTGGCATAGTGGCTAATGTGCTGGACTCCGAAAATCGTGATAAGTGAGTTCGAATTACAGTCACGCTGGGGAAACTATGAAACCCTTATCCTCTCAGCTATGGGTTAAATAGTAGTACTACTGTTCTTTTCAGGGATGGCTTTTGGATTGAAAAAACCATGAAGGTTGATATTTCATTAAGAAAAAGGAATTTATAAAACTAAGTGAAAAAAGAAGAGAAGGGACTAAAATATAGAGATTACTTGCAAGAGAGAAAAAAAAAAGAAAAGAAATTGAGAGAGAGATGAAGTGTCGACTCGTAAAGGAATTACGGTAACTATGCTAATTCGTATACTTAATAACCTTATTCTTCAAAGAACGTTTGCATTAATTTCTGACTATAAAATTTATCGTGATTTTCAATGCCCAACCAAAAATTGTTCATTGGAAATTGTTCCAGCAAATTTATCCCAAATATTTCAAAATCCACGGCTTAATCGTTAAATTTCTCTTTAAGCGCTTATACTATTGAGATGCTATGTATTTGACACGACCTCGTGAACTGGCTACAGAGAGTGCTTTGATTGGATAACATGTTAATTACATAGTAGTTGTATATTTGAATCATCAAAAGTGGGTTATTACTATATTTTCTGTTAGGGATGAGGGATTACAATGTACTCTGTGCCCTCTGAGCGCCCTTTTGAAATGAAAATTTGACTTAATTTTCTTAGGAGTCATTTACTTAGCTGACCTAAACACAAAGCACCGAGAAAAAATCGAACGCACTGAAAATGGTTTGCTGAACATGATACATTGGGAGGTGCCCACAAAAAACTTTGTAGTCGAATATTAATAAATATTAGAAAATCAAATTCAATGGAGTACTCAGTAAGAACCGAATTCATAAGTATTAGTCTGCTAGACTCTAATCAATCTATTTATCTATCTATCTATCTATCTATCTATCTATATATATATATATATATATATATATATATATATATATATATATATATATATATATATACCAATGAGAATAAATAACCATTTGAAAAGCTTTTGATAAGCAAAAATGTCCAAATGCAAGCCTCGACAGCAGTATAAAAACTAAAACGAATTAGACTCTCACATTGTTAGTTTTTGGTTTGGTTTTACTTCTTTGTTTAATGGCATATCAACCTTCGCGATTAATTCAATTCCAAAGCCATCCTTGTACAAGGTCAGAGTGTATGTGTGAGTATGTGGGTTTAGAAAGTAATTTGACCTAAAAGTAATTTTAGATCTCTCTGTGTGTGTGTGTGTGTGTGTGTGTGTGTGTGTGTGTGTGTGTGTGTGTGTGTGTGTGTGTGCAAGTCGAGAAAATTTTTTAACTGTTTTATTGGGGTCTGTGTGAGTGTGAGTGTAAAAAGTAATTTGACATTTTTGGCAGGGTCTCTGTATGTGGTGGGGGGTAAAATGTAATTAGACTGATTATTGAGAGTTTTGTGTTTATGGGTGTGTGTGTTTATTTGTGTGTGTGTCTAAAAAATAATTTGACTGATTATTTCGGGGGGAAGTGGTCAGTGTGTTTGTGTGTGTATGCGTGTGTAAAAAGTTATTAGCCTGTCTTTTTAGTGGTGTGTGTGTGTGTGTGTAGAAAGTAATGAGACTGATTTTTTAGGTGTTCTATGTGTATGTGTGTGTGCGTGTCTAGAAAGATATTGAACAGTTTTGAGAGGGGACTTTCTGTTTGTGCATGTGAGTGTTTAAAAAGTAATTAGACTGATTCTTGGAAGGGTGAGGATGTGGGGGGGTGTTCATGTGTGCATCTGTGTATGTGTGTGTGTGTGTGTGTGTGTGTGTATGGAAAGTAATTAGACTTACTTTTTTTTATTGTTGACAACCTAGATTGAAAACTATTTTAACTGTTGATTCATCATCTCAGTTCGTGAAGTAAACGGGATTCCTTTCCTACAGTTACTCGGCCATCTAAAATACTGTGTGCCGTATAAAAACTTAAAACTTGATATCTGGAAGCCTGTATTAATTTGTTAAACATTTCTTGTCTGATGTCTTAGTAAATGTAATTTGGTGTTGCTCTCTTGCACTAACACCTGCTACTACAAGGAATGTTAGGGGAAGTGTGATTGACAAGTGAGAGTTATTGATAATCCTTCTCGTATAAAAATCTGATTGCATCATAATGAAAAAATTTTTATGGAAATCTGAGCGTTAATTGGCTGAAAGATGTCATGTGTTATCACCAGACGGAAGAAAGCAAAACAATGTTAACTTTTATTTTGAGTCAGTTTGTATTCAAACTTAGCGTTTAGAATTCCTCCTGGGGTTTTGAACTCTCAGTGGGGCTTCAAATAATTAAGACAATTTAAATAAGAAAGTCTTCTCAAAATGATAGTTTGAAAAACACCTACAATCAGAGCCGGTTCTAAAAGAAAAAATAAATCATTGAATCAATCGGGATTTTAAATGTTTAAATTCGTTTTTATCACTTCTTTACCCTACCCGGACAAAAATGATAATCGGTGGCTTTTGGATTCTATCTGGGATCAAGCAACGACAGAATGCTCTTTCGATATAATGTTTCTATGGTATTTTCCTCAAATACAACACAATTTGATCTTGTTTTATATGTTCCTGGTTCAGTTAACTAAATACACTTGTATTAATCCAATATTACCAAGCTAAACGTGAAGTCTAGAAGACAAATGTTTTGAAGAATACGTCTAAAATGTGTTTTTAGCATTTTTAGTGCAGCAATAGTTTTGTTCTTTAACGAGTTATATACGCTATTTTTTTCGTGTTTGTTCTAATTTTAAGAAATTCCGTCCAGTTTACTTGAAAAACTTGGTTGCTTCACGTCTTTTGGAATCAATTAATGTTTTCTGATGTATTCAAAAACAACATTGAATCACTGATTTCAACTACAGATGTGTTCTTGAAAAAAATGCCATTACTTTCAAGACCGACCACGTAAAACTATCAATTCATCTCCGTATGTAAGTATACCATTGCCACACAGAAGGTGCCTGTGGTAGGACACTAACACGGTGACCCGAATTCAAATCATGGACGAGGCTATTTGCATTTCACATAACGCTAATACCTTTGGGAAGGGTATGAATTTGCATATTCTCCCTCCAACTATGGGTAAATAATAGGGCAGAATGAGCTCTTTAGTCTTGGAATGACAACTGATCTTGGAGAAGAAAAACTCTGAAATTAAATCTAGTCAACTTCACTTAAAATCTTGAATTAATATCACATCCTGCTCGTGCTGATAGGCTGACTGAATTAATCTGTTATTACCAGATATTATTGATAGATTGATAGATATTGGCTGACTGGGATACTTATGATTACTTAGAAACTTGAAGGAAAGTGAGGATATTTTTTGCCGTGAAAAAGTATTGTTCATCTAATTTATGAAATTAGGAATATATATATATATATATATATATATATATATATATATATATATATATATGGAGAAAAGGTAGATATTTTGGGAAGATCTGACAAGAAGTGAAAAAATAAATGGAATAGTGGACATATTAAAAACACAAATATTCATTTCAGAAGATTTCATTCTTATTTCTTGAACGAACTTTTTCAACTATGGAAAACAGTTTGTTTTTTTGCTTTTGTTTTTTAAAGTTTAGCAAAATGAGGAAATAGATAAGAGTGTATATATGGGAATATTAAAGGGGATAAGGTCTAAAGACAAAAGACAGAAAAGGGAAACGGGAGGGATAGATCTAGGATTGAGTGGTGGTGGTGGTGGTGGTAGGGCTTATTGGTTTCAATGTGAAAAAAAGAGAGATAATATGATAAAGAGAAGGTCTTGAGAGGAAAGAATGGAGGGGAAATATTAGTGGAAATGAGGATATGCATGCAGGGGTGGTGGAGGTGAAGGCCCAGACACATCTTGTCTTGTCAAAAAATGTTGTCTACATTGGAATATATATATATATATATATATATATATATATATATATATATATATATATATATATATATATATTCAAATAGATATTCCAATGTAGGCAAAATCCATAGAATAAAATTTCTATTTTTTCTTAACAGAAAATATATGGCTCTGCAGATATATTTTGTATTAAATAACTGTTCATTGAGCACTCATTCTTTGGATAACTACAGTCCCCATTTACTTAATATATATATATATATATATATATATATATATATATATATATATATATATATATATATAATGACAGAAACAAATGGTGCAAATAGGGAAACTTAAAATCGTTAATTCTCACTAAATCATTTATCATTCTCAGTGTTAGATGATTAAAAAAAAAAAATTAAGTGCAGAAACTGTCTGAGACAACTGTTATCTATTACTTACTATCTTGGTTTTTCTTCTTGTCTATTGTTTACCCATTTTTGTAGGCTACCATCTTCTTTTGTTTTTTGGTTATTTTCTTTTTACATGCAGCTTATTTACTTTTAAATCATTACGATAGGTACATGGTCAAAATTTGGGCACATATAAAGCTTGATAAATAGAAGGAAATGCAGGATGCTTTCTAAATCTTAATACTTCTAATATATAATAATCAACACACACACACACATATATATATATATATATATATATATATATATATATATATATATATATATATATATATATATATATTGCTTTTTAGGCTTTAAATTTTCTAATAATGATTCTTAATTAAAGAAACAGAATCCATATTTTGTCTTCAAAAAGCTTCTGCTTGTGTGAGTGATAGGGAGGTTGTGGAAATTTACTAAGCTTTTTGCTTAGATGTGGCACAAGGCCATATGAAAGGGGCACCCAATGAGACTCGAACTCACTCGTGTAGGTTTGCTAGCCGAGCTTGCTAACCATTACACAACCAGAGGCGCCTTTAGGGAGGTTGTGGTTAAAATCATTTAACAGATGGCGCTAAAAAGCTTGAAGGGTTGGTTGGAAAATGCATATCATCGTCAAGGAAGTATAGATAAGAGAAGAATAATACAATATACAGTCAATTTTTTAAAGCTTTAGTGGGTTCTCTATGGCAGTGCAAAATGTGTAAAAAAATCTGGTGTGATGCTGATAATGATAAGAAACTGCTCTCTTATAACTGCAGAATATACTGATAAGATATTTTTTTTAAAGTTTATACCGACCATCGCCTATCAAATAAGAAAATTAAAGCTCATTTATCAAAAAATAATGGTACTTCAAAACCAAGTTCAAATTCTTGAAAAGGCAGTTTACTCTTCATTTCAGGCTAATCATATTTACCAACCCCTCCGCTCGGGCAGGATGTGACACAAGGTCAATTTTTAAGCGAAGTTTAACTGGTTTGAATTCAGAGTTTTCCTTCTCCTAGACTAGTTGCCTCACCAAGGCTGAAGAACCTAGTCTGCCCTACTATTTACCCATAGCTGGAGGGAAAATAATTGGATTCATACCTTTCCCAAGGGCATTAGTGCTATGTGAAATGCAATTAGTCTCGGCCAGGATTTGAACTCGTGTTTTCATTTCAGGCTGATGCCCTTGGGAAAAGTACAAATCCATTTGTTCTCTTCCCAAAATCGGGTAAATAGTAGGGAACACTGGGTTCTTTAGCCTTGGTAAAGCAGCTAGACTTAAAAAAGGAAAACTAAATTTAAGCCAGCTTTAATAAATTGACTTTACCTCGAATCCTACTCGTAGGTGAGGTTCTGTGTAAACGCATACAGCAATATTACTGAAGATGTCCGTATCGCCCTCTAAGAATTATGAATTATGACGGAACAGAAAATCAAAGAAAAGACAGTCATTCTAAGGGATCACAAAGTAAGAATATATCACAGAAAAGATTAAACAGCTTTTGGTGACTTTCAGTTTCAATAGATCAATAGCTCTTGCTCTGATGATTGCATAAGCGAGAAACTGACAGTTCACAAGCAGTACTGATTCTGTGTCAACGCTATCCTAACTTAAATATCTATTCTCTATCACCAATATCTAGTACTTTTTATCTATAAATGTAGTAAACTTCATTATATCTGTGTGTGTGTGTGTGTGTGTGTGAAAGCACAACTGATTTTCATATTTTAAAAAAGTGTTAATTTTTCTGTCAAAAATATACTAAAGAAGCTTGTACTACTTCATCTATCAACCAGATCGTGCATTCCTGCGAGTCTTTTTTTTTTAATTTCAAGATACTTCGCGGACTACACTATTTTGAATTGCCGCAAAAAATTTTAAAGTTCAAAACCGAACATAATTTTAGAAATCTTTTCCCTATAAAGAAAAAATACAATTTCTTAGCTAATTAGTTTTAGAAATGAATAATCAACATTTTTAGCTAATTTTAGGCCAACCTAAATTGTATAAATAAGCGAAGAGATGAATATTTCTTCGGTAAATATAGAATTGCCTATATTTACTCAACTAACAGTAAGTAAAAAGTAAAGCTGGTGACTGTAGTCGAGGGCGACCCGAAGGTTCCCTTTTCAATTGCTACAACACCGAGATGTCGGGGAGGACGCTACTCCTTTCCCTGGATAACTCAACTTTTTCCCTTGATACGTACCTTATAATGCTGAGTGTTAAGCAAGGACGCATCAAGTACCATTTTTGGAGTCTTTGGTATGACTCGACCTAGGATTGAACCCCGGTCACCCGGATCATTGGCAAACACTCAACCTATTAGGCCATTACCCAAATATATTCTGGTTTAGTTTTTTTGTTGTTTTTTTTTGAGTGAAAATCTACATTCTTTTCTTTCAAGAATGCATTTTATTTCGACACATTTAATTGTTCTTTCATTAAACGAATGTTTACATCAATATTTGCGTTAAACTTTTTCATCGGTCCTCTACTGAATAAGATATCAGCAGCAGTTCTCATACATATTTTTAAGACATGAATACATTTTCTCTCTCAGATAGTGACATACACGAAAGAATTATTTCGCGCACAAAATATGTCACGTTATCTTAAGCTAACATTTACTGCTATATTCCATTGCACGAATTTTAACAATATCTATTAAGCATGTCTACATCCTGACTAATATTATCTTTGTTTACCAGAATGATTTTTTGCTTTATTTTTCCGCAAACCTTTCACTCAGTTAAAAGAATTAAAATTTTAAAATTTGTTGATCGGATTTTTTTTCATTCATTTTCTCCTTTAACCGTTCCAGATATATATATATATATATATATATATATATATAATGTGCATGTATAGATACATTAATTAAGCGTATGTATATACACTCGTGTGTATGTATTTAGGTATTAATCTAATGACATAGACTATCGTTTTCTTTTCTGGAAATAATTAAATGAAAACCTTTTAATGGTGTTGTACGTTTTCATGTTCACAGACGTGTTTACCAAAAATTTCCTTTCAGTTTATATGTTTTCTGATATCGTCGTCTAGCCAATTTCACATGTATTCATGTGCGTGTTTTTATATGATTACATAAGCTAATCCATCTGTACTTATCGTCTACGAACACCTCCACATGCTAGAACCTCCTTCTTCAATAAGTATATGTATGTGGTCTGTCATGTTAAAGTTTGGAACTAACGTCTTCCCGCTCAGCATATAAACAACACTTAAATCAAGCTTGAATAAATATGCAACTTCTGTCATCCTTTGCTATGCACTTATATTTTCCATTTTAATTGCTTCTTATCAACGCGTTTCTAGCTGTCAGCATTGATCAAATGTTGTCGATTAAGTTCGTTTACTGTTTCACTGTTATGGCCCGCACTTTAATCCAAAAGTCAGTCACCTGGCCCCACCCTCGATCTTATTCGGATAGGCGACGATGTAATACTAAACTGTGGTCGATAAAAGAGCTCACAAGAAACAATTGTATTTCTCTCGGACTATTGTTTACCCATCATGACCCATGGGTTTGCTCTTGTTGATATCATTCTCATTTCGTAATACCTATCATATCCGTCAGATACCAATTTTATGTAGGTTCCCTTGTGCCCTCTATCTCTCTCTCTCTCACTCACTCACACACTCACACACACACACCCTCTCTCTCTCTCTCTCTCTCTCTCTCTCTCTCTCTCTCAGTAACTTTAGTTAATTCTTCGTTCTCTCTTATCTCTTTCTTTCTTTCTTTCTTTCTTCTCTAGTTCGTAATCTTATATTTTCCCCTTTCTTGCTTCATACTTTCATATTTTAAAAATAAACAAAAAGTGGTCCTCATTCACTCTTTCTCCAATTCTGTCTGCCCGTCAGTCTATCTCAGTAGTATGTGTATGGGAGAGGAGTGCATTTGAATGTGTGTATGTGTGTGCGCTCGCGCGTGATATATCTATGTAATCTATGTCTATCCGTGCATTAGTAATCTTTCAATATTTACTTGTTGTGTACATTTATCAATCATCGTCTTTCAACATGACGGGAAATAATTATGTTCTTTGTCGTTCCGCCACTTTGTCTCCATTTCGTAATCTTTTCTCCTGTCCACTTGTTTACAAATTTCTTAGTCTGTTCCAATACATTTTACCGTTTCTTCTTCTTCTTCTTCTTCTTCTTCTTCTTCTTCTTCTTCTTCTTCTTCTTCTTCTTCTTCTTCTTCTCTCTCTCTCTCTCTCTCTCTCTCTCTCTCATACACACACGCACACACACACTCACACACATGCACCAATTGGCTTTGTTTCCTTGGGGTTCGGTTTTAATCTTTAATCCTTTTTGTTCGTTTTCTTTATTTTGTCTCCCGAGCTGTTTTTATATCTTCTTCTTCTTCTAACTTTTTTTATTCCTTTTAGAGCTTACCTCACCAGCGTTGGCCGATAGTCTTCAACTGGAGCCTGAGTGACAACAAATTTCCTAAGTCTCCAGAACTCTCCTCAGTATTCTGGACGTTCTTAACAGAGCTCTAGTTTGGATGGTCACCACTTGTGCTTTTATTTCCAATTCTTCAATTTCATTTTACCAATCTTTTGTGATTGTACCAAGCACACCGATTACAACTGATATCACCGTCACTTTCATGTTCCATAGTATTTTTCAGTTCTTCGGCAAGGTCCTGGTACTTATCTTTCTTTTCGTTTCATTAGTATTATTATTATTATTAGTGGTGGTATTTTACACTTTGTGAGCTTTTCACATCAGCGTCAGCTCGTGGTCCTTCACCGTCGTCCGAATAACAAGTCAATAATGATCCCCAGTCTCCGTGGCGAAATAGCTGAAGTGCCGCACTACGGCCTCGAATTAAACGAGTTCGAATTCCGGTTGCGTTACTTTCAGACTAATACGCCGAGGGAAGATACTTAACCCACCAGTTTTCAGTTAAATTGAATCACTGCTGTTCTTCTACAAGAATGGCTTTCGCATTTAATAACTCAAGAAGTTTAATATGTCATTAATCAAAGAAAACAAATCAAGCCATCAGATCTCCAGGACTCTTCTCAGTATTCCAGTCGATCTTAACAATGCTGTGGTCGAAATGATCTCGATTCTTCTCCTGATTTCCAATTCTGCCAGCCTCTTTTCAAAACCTTTAGGGACCGTTTCAAACATTGCATCCACAATTGGTATTTCCGTCACCCTCATGTTCAACAACATTTTGTTCTCTAGCTAGGCCTAAGCATTTTTCACTCTGTAAAATATTACCCTATGTGAGTTTTTCTCGCTAGTTTTAACTGGTGGTTTTTCACTGCAGACTGTGTGAAAGCAAGTCTCCTCAGGTCTCCAAGACTCTTTTCGGTATTCTGGCCGATCTTAATAATGCTGGAATCTGGATGGTCTCCACTTGTTCTCTTTTTTTCAAATCTTCCAGTCCCTTTTACCAATCCTTTGAGGACTGTACCAAGAGCACCAATTACAATTGGTATAACCATCACTTTCATGTTCCATAGTTTTTTTTAGTTCTCTAGCAAGATCCAGCTACTTATCTTTCTTTTTGCTTTCTTTCAGTTTTACACACTGGTCTGCCGGGACAGCAAAGTCCAATATTCGGTAAGTACTCTTTTTTGTTGACTATCACTAGTTCTGGACGTCTGGCGGAGATTAGGTGACCCGTTTTATCTCAAAATCACAGAGAAGTTTGTGTATCTCATTTGCTAGAATAGCTTCTGGGTTGTGCATATACCATTGTCCATATTGTCAAATTTAAACTTCTTGAACAATTCCCAGTGGATCCCCTGCCCACCCTGTCGTGTCTAGTCCTATACTCCTTTTATCATTATTATTATTAGTTGTAGACGTTGTAGTATTATTCATTTTGAGTTTTTCATACAAGCGTTAGCTGATGGTTTTTCACTGTAGTCTGAGGGATAGCAAATCTCTTTAGGTCTCCAGGTCTGTTCTCAGCATTCTAGCCAATCTCAACAATGCTGTGGTCTGGATGGTCTCGATTCTTCCTCTGATTTCCAATTCCTCCATTTTTATTTACAAGCCTATGAGAACCGTCACAAGCTCACCAACTATAACTAATATCAGCGTCACTCACATGCTCCATAGTTTGTTTTGTTTTGGTTTTTTTTAGTTCTCGAGCAAGATCTATGTTTTTGCTTACTTTTATTTTCACGCTATAGTCTGCAGGGAAAACAAAGTGTACAAGGTGACTAGACCTATTTTTCTTGTTCATCAACACTTGGTCTGGTGATTAAAATTCTAGTCAATTTTAGACACCTAAATTTCGAGGATGAATTCTTACTTGTGCCTTTATCATTTGGTAGTATGGTCATATCTTAATTTCTTGCACGATTCTTAGTGGATCAACTTTCCCATTCAGGTATGCTTAATAATTATCAATTTACTCTTTTGAGAGTTTTTCACACCAGGGTTAGCCGATGGTTTGTCATTGAAGTTTCGGTGATTGCAAGTCTTCTCAAATCTCCTCAAGTTTCCCGGACTCTTCTCAGTATTCCGGTTGATCCTAATAATTCAGTAGTTTGGATGATATCCACTCGTCCTCTTATTTTCAAATCCTACAGTCCCTGTATCAATCCTTTGGCGATTGTACCAAGAGCACCGATTAAAATTAGTATCACCGTTTCTTTTATGTTCCACAATTTTTTCAGCTCCCTAGCAAGGTCGAGGTACTTATCCTTCTTTTAGTTTTCTGTTAATTTTACTCTGTTGTCTGTCGGGACAGCAAAGTCCACAATTCAGTAAGTTCTGTTTTTTTTTGTTTGTTTTTTTTTTTTACACTATCTCTAGGTTTGGTCATTTGACCGTAATTAAGTGATCCGTTTGTATCTCAAAATCCCAGGGAAGTTTGTGTGTCTCATTCTCCCGGACAGATTCTGGGTTGTGCATATACCAAATATTCGTATGGTCAAATTTAAATTTCTTGCACAAATCCCAGTGGATCACCTTTCCTACCCAGTCTTATTCTCTTTCTGTACTAGTTTGCTGCACGCGCTTATTATGTTTATCGTTTTGTCTTTATCACCAAATAATTTACATCTGCTATTTTGCGTCCTATCTATTTTTGCTTTGATATAATTGATTCTTATGGCGTTGTTTTGTGCTCCTATTAAAAGAGACTCAGTTTCTCTCTAAAGGTTTCCCTTCCTTAGCCACGTCCATGTTTTCTCGTGTGAAATTTCGCTTGTTTGTCGTTTGAAGTATCCATGCAGTTGCTTTCTTCCCATTTTTGTTTTCTAATTATTTTTATGTTGATCCTCGCGTTGTTTATATTGTCGTTTGAAGTATCCATGCAGTTGCTTTCTTCCCATTTTTGTTTTCTAATTATTTTTATGTTGATCCTCGCGTTGTTTATATTGTTTCTGGTAGCTGTGATGAGTCTTCCCCAGCGTTTTTTTTATAATCTTCAAGTCGTTGTTTTGTTGCATCAACGCAATCCTCAATGATGGCATGTCCTCTTCCCCCTACTTTTCTTGACACATATAATCAACGACATCATTATTATTATTGTTATTAATGTTATTGTTATTATTGTTATATACGGAGATTGATTGATAAGTAAACTCTTTTATTGCGTGGTGCTGCTGATAGCAGAAATATGAACATGTTTGAAATTCGATAGTTAAATAATCAAGTCGTTCTCATTGTCACTTTGCTCTGTAAAAACATTAAGTAATATTTGTTAGTCATTAGTATACTGAGTAATGTAAAACCGCGATCATTGATGGAATTTTCGGAATAGAACGCTGCACGCCAGTAGAAAAACAAATTATGGAGATGAAGCACTTAACACATTTGAAGAATTAGATCTGAAAAAAAAGAACTTTTTCTTGCATCACGGCAACGTAAGACCACATTGCAGTCTGCAAATAATCCAAAGGTTAAGAGGTCCAAAATTTGCACTTTTGTACTATCAAACTTCTGGTTGTATCTGAAATTGAGAGATTCAAAGTTCAAAATTTTCATCCGTTGTCGAAGTTGAAGATACAGTTTATTAGAGACGTATTCAGTATATGGGCACTATATACATATATACAGGATGATTGAAAAGCCACATACTATTTTTGTTATCCGCATATCTTTTATTATATGTTTAAGTGTATGTATTGCATGTATAAATTAATTATCAAAAGATCGTGCGATTTTATTTATCCAATCAGGAAACAGAAGAGTCCTTTGCAAGAAATGTTAAGGCCTGCACCCAAGAGAGTTGGGAGTGGCACGATTAACTTCTCCGGAGATTTACCTTGCCATGGCTTCTTCGACCTTACAATGAGGTCACCAATATTCTAAGCTTACATCAACACCATAAAACACGGTAATCTTTGCATAGAAGAAAAACATCCATAATCACCTTCTAAAACTTCTGAATAAACATATTTCCAAATGTAGGCACAAAATAATAATAAAGAGGCAGCAGATGGGAAATATAGAATTCGAAAGAATAGCAAAGCTGCAAACTTCGCTGAAACAAAGAATATTACCTATTTGTAAATTTTTTTTTTAAGTTTTAGAGCTTTTCCTATGCTTTTCCTTTAAAATGGTAACTCTAAATTATTTTGAGACGGGAATGGAGGTTGAAATAGAAGAAGAAAGGCTGGCAAAATGAAGTAGGAATAGTAGCGACAGAAATAGAAGTGTCACGTGTCTGGTTTTTATCTTGATAAAACCCGTTCATCAGTCGCTGGGAGAATGATATAAATGATATAACTTACATGAAACGCAGAGCAATGATCATAATAAACAAATGCCACCAAATTGCTTTGAGTTTAAACAACAAAAGAATATCAAAAAAGAATATAAGCCAGTGTAACACTTTATATTACAAATAAAAATAAAAATTATTAAGTTAAAAAAAAAGGGAAAAGTTGGACTTTAACAAAGTTAAAACTTTTTGTTTTGTTTTATTTTTGTTTGTTTTTTTATTTGTTTGTTTTTTGGATTTTTTTTTTTGTTATTCTTTTTTTTTTTCTTTGAGGTGGGTAACCCGCTTTAGCGTTCTCATACTTTGAAGAGTACCTCGTCATTCCTGTGACGGTAAGGCAGATAAAAAAGAACCCTAGATGTGGTATAGCCACAATTTACTGCCCTTGAAAAAATGACAAATCGAAACATGATTTAACGTGGGACCCTGACATCAGGTCTGAATGTCAGGAGAGAGAAAAAACGGGAATATTTTTGGATGAAAAGACCAAAACAAAATAGCAGGTAAATCTAATAATGCAACTTTAAGTAATAAAACAAAAGATATTGACGAAAGGGAGATATAAAAGATACAGAGACTGAGTCAAGCAATGCAAAAAAAATTTCCAAAATAACGAAAGAAAATTCTACCAACAAGTAGGAAGAGAATGCACGAGAACATATCAACAAACGGATTCAAATGAGGACAAACTATTCTTGAGTAAAATATGGGAATGGGGAGGACATAACTGAATGACCAAATGGATAAATAACATGAAAAAAGAATTACAAGAGTTTGAAAAAAGCCCTGAGGCTATTATACACCTGGAATTGTTTACAGCAACACTCAAAAAAGTGCCAAATTGGAAAACGCCAAGCTATAACGTTATACATGGATACTGGTTTTGAAAATTCATGTCTATCCCCAACAGACTGGTTCTTGAACTGAGTAGACACTTAGAAAAAACAAATATACTCGAATGGATAACTAAAGGAAAGACCATCCGGATCTAAAAAGACCCCAAAAATGGAAACTCTCCAAGCAATTATAGACTAAAAATATGTCTACCGATGACGTGGAAAATACAAACATCCTAGATTTGGGAGATGTTTTATTACTTGCAAATAAGCCGCGTACTGTTTCCCGAAGAACAGAAAGGATGCCACTATGGAGCAAGAGGAATAGGTAATCAAATGTACATTGATCAACACATCCTCAAGGACTGCAAAACGAGACGGAAAAATGTAGTTATGTTGTGGATTAACACCAGAAAGGCTAACAATATGGTCCTTCAAAGCTGGATAACAGAGTGTTTAAAAATGTACAACATATCCAAGAAAGTCATGCAGTTCATCACGAAAGCCATGAGCAACTGGGGGGTGGAATTGACCGCAAGGGGAAAAACTTTAGCTGACAAGAAAATCCAGATAGGCATCTTCCAAGGAGATGCGCTTTCAACATTATTATTTATAATTGCGATGATTTTATTCAATCCCATACTTGTTGGTTATGCAGTGATAGAGACGGAAGATTTATCACATAATAAGCAAACGCAGTAAAATAGCGCAAAAAGAGTAAAAGAATAGACATGACTGGGTGGGGAGGGTAATCCACTAGGAATTGTGCAAGAAATTGAAATTCGACCATATTACTAAATTGTATTTACACAAACCAGAACCCTTCCTGGAGAATGAAACACAAAAATTGCCCGGGAACTTGTGATATAAACAGATCACCTAATCCCGGCCAGAAGACTAGACCCGGTAATAATGTTAAAAAAATTGAAAACCTACCAAATAGTGGACTTTGCTGTCCTGGTGAACCACAGAGTGAAAATAAAAGAAAACTAAAAGAGAGGCAAGTACTTGGACCTTGCCGGAGAACTAAAAAATTATGGACTATGAAAGTGACAGTGATATCAATTATAATTTGTGCACTCGGGACGATCCTCAAATACTTATTATGGGGAGTGGAAGAGCTGGAAATCAAAGAACGAGCCGATACAATGCAAACTATAGCATTACTAAGATCAACTAGAATACTGTGACGAGTCCTGGAGATCCGAGAAGACTTTCTGTCGCTCAAACTCCTGTGAAAGACCATCAGCAATTAACAATAATTAACTATTAATTCGTAAGGAGTAAAATGATAATAACATAATGAAATCATAGTCTTTAGATACGTTCATG
Organism: Sepioteuthis lessoniana; assembly: GCA_963585895.1. Lineage (NCBI taxonomy): Eukaryota > Metazoa > Mollusca > Cephalopoda > Myopsida > Loliginidae > Sepioteuthis > Sepioteuthis lessoniana. Next base: position 85,628,220 of record OY757916.1, on the reverse strand, counting down.
AAATAAGCTTTAAGGTAAACGTCTTTAGAAAACGAATCTTCTTTTGATACACTCTCGTAACTGTGTGTACGAGTGTGCGTGAAATGCTACGTGCGAATTCGTCTTCATGCATAATTTGTCTCCCTGACCTGAAAGTCGCAGGAGACTTAAAATGATTTATGGATATGCTCGCGGTATGAAAATGTCAAAATATTAAGTTGCTGCAAATGAACTTAAAATACAGGGAGAGAAAAACTGGGACGGATTATGAAATTGGGTCCCGAAAGAATTAGGGCAAGCAAGTATTTCAATTAGATTTGCTCATTCTTCAGACTTCTTACCTTCAGCTGGTATGACTCACCAAAAAAGTAGACCTGTTGACAATAAACTATTCTCTCACATATTATCACTGTAATGATTTTTTTATAAACTTTATAGTATTATAAAGAATTGGAAAAAATCTGATATAAAAATTTGGGGGGTTTGTACCGATTAAAATTTTTATTGATTTTGCGCAAATGTACGAAAAATTATAGAGAAATAGAATATTTAATTTCAGTCAGATAAGAAGTTTCCGTCATTTTCTTCATCGTTTTTTGTTTTAAGTTACAGTGACTTCCCTAAAATTAGGATTAGTTTATTTATTACTATTATTATTTTCATTTATTTCTAGAAATAAATGAAAATAATAATAGTAATAAATAAACTAATCCTAATTTTATTTATTTATTTCTATTTTTATTTATTTATTTCTATCATTTATTATTATTATTATCATTTTATTCCTTAGAATTTTTTAAATTATTATTTATTATTATTTACTCCTTTAGAGTTTTTCACATCAGCGTTAGCTGATGGACTTTCACTGGAGTTTGAGTGACAGCAAGTTTCCTCAAGACTCCAGGACTCTTCTCAGTATTCTAGCCGTTCTCAATAAAGTTGTTGTTTGGATGGTCTTCACTCGGCTGCCAACTTCCAAGTCCTCCAGTCCCTTTAATAATCCTCTAGTTACTGTACGAAAAGCACCAATCACAATTGGTATAATTGTCACCTTCATGTTCCATAGTTTTTTTTAATTCTCTAGCAAGGTCGAGATATTTATACTTCTTTTCACTTTTTTCAATTTCATTCTGTGATCAACCGGAACAGCAAAGTCGACAATTTTGCAAATTCTCTTCTTTTTTTTTTTTTTTCTTTTTTTTTTTTTTTTGTTGATTATTATGTCTGATCTTCTGGCCGAGATTAGGTGATTCGTTTGTATGTCAAAGTCCTATAGGAGTTTATTATTTTATCATTTATTATTATTATTAGATTCTTTGCCAGTTTTTCACACCGGATTTAACTGGTGATCTTTTAACTGGAGTCTGAGTAAAAGTAAGTCTCCTCAGGTCTCCAGGACTCTTAATAGTATTTTATCCAATCTCAGCAATCTTGTTGTCTGGGATGATTTCGATTTTCCCACTGATTTACAATTTTCCAATCACTTCTCCAGACTTGAATGGTACTCCAGATATATCACATGTGCATTTTAGAATCTTCGTATTTTTTTTTTTTTCATGTTATTTAACCATTCGAGCTTTCTGTCATGTCATTTCTGTTCCCATATCTTACTCTAAGAATGTTTTGTTTCATTTGCATCAGGTTATTGGTTTATCCTCGCGCATTCTCAACCGACTTGTAGGTAGAATTTTCTTTCGTTATTTTAGAATGTCATTTTGAGTATCCCTTTTTTCACCTGGTTCTTTTGATTTATCTGTTCAACTTGTCATACTTGTCTTTTTATTTTTTGTTTTGATGTTTTCATCTCAATATATCTGAGTGTGTTTTTCCTTCCTTAGTACTTTTGCTTGTTGTCACAGTTACTTCATTTGTCCTTCTAGCCTAATTTCCAATTCAGGTTTTGTATTCTTTTTCAAGTTCCTTTGGGGAACACCAATTTTATCCCCGTTCAGTTTAGTGATGTTGTCTGTTGAGATATTTGTTAATAATTTGTTTACTTTTTATATGTATCTTAACTTTTTTTCCTGTCGTGATTTTTGAGGGATGGTAAAGTAATCTTCTCTTCAGTAATGATTTTCTTCATTAACTCTACATTCATTTTGTCTTCTTTCGTTTTCAATTGCTTTTTGGCGCTGAAGTCTCTGGCTTTTCAGTTATTATTACTTTGCTTTTCATTTCAGTTAGGGAATTCTTGCCTTTCATTTTTGAGTGTTTCGATTCAAATTAGGGAAATCTTGTTCTTACTTTTGCCATTGATTTATCCTAACCAACCTTTATTTTATATCATTCTAGTTTGGTCAGCAAACATTTGGCTTGTATTAAATCTAGTGGATTTTGTCCAAATTTCAAACATTCTTTTTCTAAAGCCTCTTTGTATAGTATTGCTCTTAAAATAACAGTGAAGTACATTTTTATCGTCTTCTTAAGTCAATTTTTTCCGTTAGTATTTCTTCGTGTAGTAATTATTTTGGTCATTGTTTATTATTACTATTATTATTATTATATGAAATTGTTAACATTCTATTTAATCACCTCTAGAATATTGTACGTTTGTGTTAAGTGAGATGATCAACAGGTAGATATTGTTTTACATCCTAATATCGTTTCTGCTTTTCTAATAAAGGTATTCCCACAGAAATGTTAACAGCTTTTCGAAAAACTTTATATATATATATATATATATATATATATATATATATATATATATATATTGAGAGAGATAGAGAGAGAGAAAGAGAGAGCAAAGATAAGTATGTACTTTTACTAATCTCCATAGCCGTGTATTTATGTTTGCTCTTACTTATTGCTTCAGTTTCTGTCTGTCTATCTGTATATCGGTCTCTCTCTCTCTCTCTCTCTCTCTCTCTTTCTCTCTCTCTCTCCTTATATATATATATATATATTCTCTTTATATATATATATATATATATATATATATATATATATATATATATATATACACACACACAGAACACATATGTATGAGGTTATATGTCCATAAATGAGATGAATTTAAACTGAAAAAGATGTTGACCTGACATTAGTAATTCTGAACATTCTCTTATACGAACAGATACATACACACCCATATATAAACATCTACAGTCACGCGTATACACCCAGATTGTGTGGGTACACCCAGATTTGTGCAGTACATGTTAACGATTATACTACTTTTGCACATGCATACACACACAGGTGCTTCCGTCAAGACGTCAATTTTCCCTCATACACTTGCACATGTTGCCATATTCACTTGAATGCATTTGCGCATACGTGAACATAATCACTATCAGGTGTGTTACAGCAAGATGGAAACAAAATAGAAACTGGAAGTAATTATTATAGGAAATGAAATTTCGAAACATTATTTAAAAACAGGCGTTAGCAAGGTTACTTGCTATTGTCCTACCAAATGTGATTGATTTTTGAAGGTGACATTTTCTAGCAATTATAAATGATTGTCTTCTACCAACCATGGTTGTTTAAACTCTGATGATTTATTTATTTTCACTTGTTGAACAAAAAGTGAAAAAATCAACCCAAAAATCAAACGTCTGTAAGGAGTAAGTTTTGTCAAACGAGGAGAAATAATCAGTGGTACAAGCATATTTTCTCAATCATTTTTTCATGGAAAAATATTTTTAAAGATATAATACCTTACCCCCCCCTCTCTCTCTCTCTCTCTCTCTCTCTCTCTCTCTCTCTCTCTCTCTCACGCACACACACACACACACACACATACACACAAATACCATGCAAAGATTACACAATATGTTCTTTGTTCATATTTGTCTATAATGTTGATAGATTCCGGTTGTTACTCTTTCTTTCTGACTTTCTATTTTGCTTATACGTGGGGGGGCTTCAATAAGTTTCCAGACTTTTTTTGTTCAGGCATAGAAAATTCAATATGTTATTGCTATATATCTTATGAGATGACTGACCAACTTTTATGATTTCGGGTCCAAATGAAAAGCTACAGCAGCAATTGGAATACATCCTACTAAAACCTGATTGTCACAGCTGGTGAATTTCAAAAATTCAATCTGGACGTGGGGACACTTTAGAAAAACGATATAAAATAAAATTCTGTTTTAAACTTGGAAAAAATGCCACCTAAACGTATGGAATGCTTCAGACTGGTTTTGGAGCATCATGCATGAATCGAGCATCAGTTTTTGAGTGGCATAAGATTCAAGGAAGGCAGGGAGTCTGTGAGGGGCGATGAGAGGTGTGAGAGGAGTAAGGAAATCAGAACACCAGAGTTGATTGGCCAAATAAAGAATTTCATGGATAAGGACCGTCGTGTGTCTATAGAGACAATAAGTGTACAGTTTGATGTCAGTGTGGGAACTGTACACACAATTCTTCGCGAGGAATTGAAGATGCGGAAGATTTGCGCGAAGTTTGTCTCAAGGGTGCTCAGAGGAGATCAGAAAGAAAGACGTTGTCATGACAGCAGGTAGATGGTCGAGCTGATCAATTCAGATCCCGCAGTTCTTGATGCTCTGGTGACCTGAGATGAAAACTGGATCTACTGCTATGACGCAGAGACCAAGAGACAGAGTTCCTAGTGGAAGCATGCTGGCTCTCCCAGACCCAAGAAGGCCAGACAGAGCAAATCCACCCACAAACGTTTAATGAACCCTTTTTTTGTCAGCACTTGAATGATCTACATGCACTGCGTTCCCACTGGACAGACAGTCAACAAGGAATACTATGTTGAGGCTTTAAGGGATTTCAGGAAAAGATTCCGTCGGAAGAGGCCAGCACTCTTCAAATTGGCTCAGTGGCATTTCCACCCGGACAATGTACCAGTCCACAACTCCATCCTAGTCAGAGACTATTTGACCAAGATGGGCATCAAGACAGTTCCTCACTCTCCCTATAGTTCAGACCTTGCCCCCTGTGACTTTTGGTTATTCCCTAAGCTCAAGGGAAAATTTAGAGGCTGTCCTTATGAGAAAATTGAGGAGATGAAAGGGGCTGTGACGAAGGTCATTGACACGTTCACACAAGAGGACTTCCATGGGGCGTTCCAGAAGTTGTTGGAACAGTACAACAAGTGCATTGCAGCCGGAAGAGATTACTTCGAAAGGGACTAGAGTTTCATGTGTATACTATCAATAAAAGTGCCCTTACGAAAAAAGTCTGGAAACTTATTGATCTATTATCTTATCTATCTATCTATCTATCTATCTATTTATCTATATCTTTCTCTCACACTCTCTCTCTCTCTCTCTCTCTCTCTCTATATATATATATATATATATATATATATATATATATATATATATATTTATATATATATATATATATATATATATCCAATGCCTGCAAAGATGATCCAACATTTTCTCTATTCGTATTTATCCGTCAAAATTGTTCATAGATTCTGTTGATTTTTATTTTTAACTCGCGTCTTTTTTTCTGTCTTTCTTTCTTTCTTTCTTTCTTTCTTTCTTCCTTTCTTTTTCCATTACTTCTACTTTACATAAACTATTTGTTCTTTCCAGTTCTTTTTCTATCTATTTTTTGCTTGTTTGTTTCTTAATTTATTGGGTTAAATATTTGAAAATAGAGTTCATGGAATTCCCCCCCTTCTCTCTCTCTCTCTCTCTCTCTCTCTCTCTCTCTCTCTCTCTCTTTATCCGTCTATTTATATGCATATCTATCTATCTATCTATCTATCAATCTGTGCTTTTTGAACAACGATTTTCTTCTTTTACTCCTTTCACTGAATTGTTATATATGTCCGTCTTCTCTCATCTCTACATCACTAACTGCTCTTTCTCCCTTTTTCAATTTCTCTTTCTTTCCAACTTATTCTCTCAGACAGTTTTTTTCTTTCTTTAATTGTTTCTCTCTTTTTTCTTTCTTCTGTTTGCTCTAGTGATTTGAAAAGATTTGTGTTCTTAACTCATCAACCGAAACTGATGCCAATATCTCAAAACCGGAAACCAGAAATGCTGATCTACACGTAAATAATCAAGGCATCGGTTACGTGAACTGTGCTAATATATATATATATATATATATATATATATATAAGCATAAAAGAAAATTCTTACAAAGCCACCTGAAAACTAACGATTCTAAAGACTAATCAAACTAAATGACTACAAAACGAAAATTCTGGTTTAAAAAACTCACGTCCATCCCCGACAAACTGGCCCTGCAAATGAGTAAATGCAAACAAACAAAAAAGGAGTCCGAATAGATGACGGAGAAGAAAAGTTACCTGATCCAGAATGAACCCCCAAAAGGGACCATCCTCAGCAACTATATACTAATAAAGTGTTTATCGATGATGTGGAAAGACTTGGCTGCACAGAAGAAATCTATTACTTACTCATATCCTGCAGACATTTTCTGATAGAACAAAAGTTTTGCTGCAAGTGATGAAGAGGAACAAATGACCAACTTTATATAATTCAGCACATCGTTAAAAGTCGTCAAAAATGCTGAAAAAGATAGCTATGGTATGTATTGATAGCGAAAAGGCTTAAGATATGGTCCCGTAGAATTGGAACATAGATTATCAGAAAATGTACAAAATTTTCGACAAAGTCAGAAATTTCATCTCGAAAGCCATGGAAAACTAAATTATGAAGTTGACAGCGGGCGAATAAACCCTAGCAAAGGCAAAAATCCAAAGAAACATCTTCATGGCAGACTCACTTTCACTATTGCTTTTCGTTATAGCAATGATGTTACTAAATTATATATACTTACGAAATGACATAGTTACACAATTACATAATTATAAGACAAGATTAATCACTTTATGTACATAGATGATAAAAAAGAATTTTCCAAAAATTAAAAAAAAAACATGGGGGTCCAGGCATCGACAATAAAAATATTCAGCTAGAATATAGGAATAGAATTTTGCATTGAAAAATGTGCCATCCTAATTATGATAATGGTGAGAAAAGGAACAATGAAACGAATAGAATTGCCGGAAGAGGAGAGCATCAGAATACTTGAAGTAGGAGAAAATTATAAGTCCTGGGGAATATTTTGGAAGTGGATACCTTCAAACAAAAAAGATAAAAGCAAAAGTAGGAAAAGGGCATCTCGGAAGGACAAGAAAACGTCTCAAAACCAAACTCTGCAGTTAAATATTATCAAACGAATAAATATCTGGGCTGGCCCCCTTATCAGATACCCGAGGCCATTCTTAAAATGGACAAGTTAGGAACTCAGTCAAATAGAGCAAAGGACAAGAAACTTGAGGACTATACACAAGACGTTATATCTGAGAGATAACATAGACAGATCAGATGTGTCAAAAAAAAAAAAAGAAAGTTGTTTCGTCAGCATTAAGATTGGCATTGACGCATCAATACAATGACTCAAGGATTATATTAAGAAGAGCAAAGAAGGATTAATGACAACAACAATTAACAGCAACAGAATCTCAGACATAAAAACAACAAAAACGAGAAAACAGAAATAGGAAGGAAAACTGTATGGATAAATGATAAACTGGTGAGATTACAACTCGAAAAGACAGATATATGGCTAGGAAAAGGAAATATAAAGCGATAAAACTGAATCTCTTCTAATAGCAGCACAAAACAACGCTATAAGGACCAATTATAATATATTAAAGAGAAAATCGATTAAACCCAACAGAATAGCAATTGTTGTTTATATGGAGAAAAAAGATGAAATGATTGATCACATAGTAAGTGAAGGCAGAAAACTAGAATAAAAAGTTTAAGATTTGGTAGGAAAGGTGATCCACTGAGAATTATGCAAAAGATTGAATTTTTCACCATACTACTAAATAGTATATGCATAAACTAGAATTCTTCCTTGAAAATAAGAGCAAAGGAAAACGAAAATGATGACCATGCACGTAGCCTTACACCCGAGATATGACACAGACTCACTCTATGTGTTAAGAAAAGGAGGAGGAAGGGGACTTGTCAGTAGTGAGGAATGCAAAGATACAACAATTCAAGGACTCGAGGAATGCACTAAAAAGAGCAAAGACAGATTTAATTACAACAATCATTAACAACGTTTAAGCTCTCTGTTAAGTTTCAAGATTTTTTCCAGTTTTTCCCTTCATTTGTTTTCACTCTGTGTTTTGCTGGAACGAAAACAAAAACAGTAGATATAAGTTCGTTTTCTTCTTGTTAATAAAAAATAGTTCTGGTCTTCTGGTCTGCATTACGTGATCCGTTTGCATTCCAAGAGAATAACCTTTCTTGGTTGGATTCTTGTCGTGCAGATAACAATTGTCAATCTGGTCGAAGTTCAGTACCTTACAGAATTCCCAGTTGATCACTTAGTTCTCTCGGAATTATTTTGTACTGTTGTTAATAGAGATTCCCTTTCTTTTTTTAACTTTCCCTTTCATAGCCATGGCTATATCATCTCGTGTGCAATTTCCTTTGTTTATCGCTTGAAGTGTTCATACAGTTGGAGTGCTTCTCTTTCTTGTTGATTATTATTTTTCTGCTGTTATTGCTGTTAGTGGCATCTGTAATTACCTGTTTCTGCTTTTGTTTATATATTCATCGTCTCTGAATTGCTGTATCACATAGTCCACTATTATTATTATTATTATTATTATTATTATGTGACTGTTGGAATTTCAGAGTAGCAACTACACACCGACAGACCCTTCTTCATTGATTCTTGTTTCCTGGCTTAATAGAGTGGTATGTTGATATGCCACAGATGTTGGATAATTATATTCAACAACCGTTTTCCGAGTCGTCCTTTTGAGCTTTTCTACCCAAACTTCTTTGGATCTAGGTCAAATATACTCTTTTCTTTTTAGGCGTCCAAACCATTTCAGCTTTTGCTGAGCAATCAATGCTGAAACAAGAATCTATTTGCTTCGTTAATGAATTGCACCATTCCTCACAACCTGAAATTATTTGATAATAAAGAGGATCTGCAGACTTACATGCCACTTTTTAATAAGATTTAAGATTAAATGCAAATGTTCATGATGTCAGATCGATTTATTGTGCTTTATTAGAATTTTCGCAAATAATCATTTATCATTCCAAGATCAATAGGACAAGCAGTGAACTACTATTGAAGAATTTTCAACCATATGGAAATTTGATTTCTCGGATAAAATAAAACAGGAAATCTTCCAAGCTGAAACCATGTTAGTACAATGATATGGTTGAACCACTTGGAATTTAACAAAACACCGTGAGAAAGCTAGATGGAAATTAGACAAGAATGCTGTGTGTTCTTTTAAACAAATTCTGGAAGCAGTGCCCTACAAAACAGCACTTACCTTCACACGAACTATCGAAGTAAGACCAGCAGGACATGCAGTGGTACTGCTAGAAATTTAAGAACGAACTCATAGGCGACGTTCTTCTATGAACTCCAATACATGGACATACTAGTGTCAGCCGACTTGCAAAATGATACATTCATCAGCTCTGTTCGGACATAGGATACCGTCAAGGGGACCTTCCAAGAGCAACGACCTAAAGGGACGGAGAGAGAGAGAGAATTTAGGGAACCCGTGCTGTTGACATGCCTTGATGATGATTATTAGTCAAAAACTGAACTCTAAGTTTCCTTTCACTACTTTCTAAGAACTGATGTATACTTTTTAAGCAAAATGCCGACAAAAAGGGGGCTTATTCCTAGTACAGGTAAGATACCCGGTCCTAGAGAAGCAAACCCCCAGGAACCGCCGAACTGATAATGCTAAAAGTGGATGAGGTACCTTATAAATGTATCGGTAACTATTTTTGTGCAACCTGCTCGTACACGAAAGAACCCACTTAAAAAAAAAAACGACCATGATTCAAGCCTGACTTTAACCTCTGCTTAAGAATCCCTCCCTGGCTTCATTTTCTGCAAAGGAATAAGACCTCCAAAAAAGATGCTACAGGTGTGACACGAAACTGAATTTGATTACAGTTCAGGATATCTGGGTGTATGGAGTACCCCTTCATTGTCACTACGCTCAGGTCCATTCTGCCCAGAGTAATAGAACTTTTAGGGCACCATCGATTGTTTAAGTAAATGTTTAGAAATTATTTCTATTAGATTAGAATACTTGAAATCATTAGTATTGAAATTATTTGATTGGAATACTTGAAACCATACAACTGTGTACAAATTATTTGTGTAAGATTAGATTTTTTTTTATATATAACCGTATCAAAAATGTTAAGAAACAAATAAGAATCCCATTATACTCCCAGCTATGGGTTAAATAGTACCACAACTGTTCTAAAAAACAGATTTGGCATTAAGTTTGGTTTCTTTGCTTAATGGCATATCAACCTTTGTAGGTTATCTAATGCCAAAGCCATTCTCCTAAAAGAACAGTAGTGGTACTATTCAACCCATAGCTGGAAGGATAAGGGGCTTCATACCTTTCCCAAGGGTATTTGTCTAAAAGTGGACATAATAGCGAGACTGGAATTCAAACTCGCTTACTACGATTCTACTGTCCAGCGTTTTAACTATTGCACCACAAGGACACCCCCTGGCATTTGGGAACCCGCGAAGATTGATACTACATTAAAAATAAAGAAATCAAACAAATCTTAAGAAACTACTACACAAAAATGTAAATATAAATGTACAATGGATGGGATTCCCGAAACTGTAAGGATAAAATTACTGTAGACATGTAAAAATCAGCCATTAAATTTATTCAAGAATCATTTTTCTAGGCTCCGTTCTGAATAAATGAAGAAATTGTTTATGTAATGTGTCTGTATAATTCTGTAATAAAATGTGTTGACTAGAATTTTTTTATTCATCGTTGATTTTTGATTTGTATTATTTTCATCTTAGTTTTAGATGCTTTTCATCACACCGAGAAAAACTGTCAGTCTATGGCCATCAGTAATAAAAAAAAAAAAAAAAACGCTGATTGGAAGATGAAGAATAAAAAGTGCTAAAGAAGCCCCGCTGATTCTAAACAGACGCTGCACACAACCCTGTAGCGAAGCGTTGATTCCTACTCAAATAATATCATCTTTTGATGGAATTTATGCTAGTCATAGTATAAATTTTATAAAAAGGACATGACTTGACATGAAACTTAATGGTTACTGAATGTGAACTTAAGTCAAAGGCAGATAAACACAATTATAATTGGTCCCTTTTAACGCTGACAATGGTTTGGTTGGGTTGGTTTTATGGCATATCAACCATTGTAGGATATTTAATGCCAAATCCAAATGTTATCTCTCAAGTGTAAGGCTTGTGCAATGACTTCAATTTTCTTCTTCGGTGGATCATATTTCTGAGCTTCTCTCTTGTCAAGTTTAGAAACTGTTCGGAATATCTTAAAAGGAGGACAACCAAGGTACTTATCCCTTTCATTAAGTTTCTACTGCAGTTTTTGGTCTTAAGAAGTTTTCTTTGTTTTTCTAATAAACTCCTTCCTCACTCTGTCTTTCAAGTTTGTTTGACTATATTTCCTTCTAATATTCCCATGGGTGTAATGGTTAAAGCGATGGACTGCGGAATCGTAGTAAGCGAGTTCGTACTCCAGTCGCGCTATTACGTTCACTTCCGGGCAAATACCCTTGGGGAAGTTATTAACCTCCTTATCCTCCAAGCTATGGGTTAAATAGTACTACTACTTTTCTTCTCGAAGAATAACTTGGCATTAAATAACCTACAAAGGTTGATATGCCATTAAACAAAGAAACCAAACCAATATTCCCTTTTTTTCCTTTTCCGCAAATGTTCAAGTGCTTATTATTTTTTTTCCTTGTAAGTTCTTAACACAAACTCTAACTGGAGGTTTTTCTCTGGAGTCTAAGTGACAACAGTTCTCTTTGGACCTACGAAACTCTTTTAATTATCTAAGATGATTTTAAGTATTACTGTGGTCTGGATGACTTCTGTTCTTTCTCTAATCTTAAATTTATTCAATTTCTTTTCCAGGTTTTTTGGGGACTGTTTCAAGGGCTCCAGCGACGATTGTTATCACCGTCAGTGTTTCTTAACTTTTTTCATTTCTCTGGTAAAGTTCAGTTATTTGTCCAGTTTCACTCTGTGATCTGCTGGCACAACAAAATCGACATGATGACAAGTTTTTTGTTTTGTTTTTTTTGTTTTTTTTTTAATACTCAGTCTGGTCTTCTGAGCTGGATTAGGTGATCTGCTTATATCTCAAAGTTCCAAGGATCTTTAGGTCTCATTTTCCAGCACGGATTTTAGTTTGTGCATATATTATTTGTCAGTTTGATGAAATTTCTGAATGTTTATAATAATTGTTTTTCTTGCTGTTTTATTAAGGTGCTTGTGGTTATTGCTGTTGTTATTGTTGTTGTCCTAATAATTTTCTTCTCTATCTCTTCTTCATACACTTTCTTCTTCGAGTTCCTTCAGCTATTTTCTATTTCTTTCTTCCTTCCTTCTTCTCCTCTTTCTCCAGTTTTTCTGCTTCTTCTTTAAATATAAACAAATTCTACTTAAACTCTTTTTTATGCTAATTCACGAAAGTTTTAACCTAGTCCCGTCTTCTAAAGTTCCTTTTTCCTATTTTTCTTTACCCTTCTTAGTCTCGCTGTTTTGACTGACTTTGTTATATTCTCTTTTTGTTTCGTTTTTTCTCTTCGCTAAATTTATTTATGCTCGTGAGGAAAGTGGATTCAATTCTCTTTACCACAGAGAGCATTCCTGACGCGATCTTCTTTTCATAATTGTTATTGTTAAAATGTTTTGGTCGCATATTTCTGAAAGAGACAAGTTTTACTGACTGCAGATACGATGTTTGTTTACGAAAAGATCTGATGATAAGACGAGCAGACGATAAGATGCCCCTCGTTTATAATTTACAAAATAACATCATTTTTTTCTTTCTTTTTCCTTGTTTTGTCTTTTTCCAAATAAGCGTGTTTTATGTTATTTTGCTACGTATTCCATCCATTCTAAATCTTAGTTATTTCATGAATGGCGTTGTGGTTCACCTCCTAAAAACCTTTTGTTCTTCAATGAACCACATTTAACTATATATGTAAACTAGCTGGAGTACCCGTATGATCTGGGTCAAGACTTGGATCCTTTTTTAATGTGAAACCATTCTCTTTTAAGCAGATGATATCCTGCAGAAACTATGAAGAAGGCATACAACGCAGATGAGCTACTGCTTCCTGCAAATACACATGCCCAAGCCGAATCCCTGCTTCATAGACTAGAGCAAGCAGCAAAAGGCATTGACCACTATGTGGATTCTTTAAATGACAAGCCTCTGAAATTAGAAAACAAGTTCACATGCCTCAGCAGCAATATATCATCTACTGAAAGCGATGTCAATATTACACACAGGAAAATGAGGGACTGCTATTGGCCAATTTTCGATCATATGGAAATTTGATCTCTCTGATAAGATAAAACGGGATTTCTTCCAAGCAAAGGCTGGGTCAGTACTACTGTATGGATGCACCATCTGGACTATACGGAAGCGAATCGGAGAAAAATCTAGTAAGGAACAACACATGAATGCTACACACTGTTTTGAACAAATCATAGAAGCAGCTGATCACAAAACAGCAACTGCACGGCCACTTGTCTCCCATCGAACAAACCCTCCACGTAAAACGAAGAAAACATTCTTGAGCACTGGTGTAGAAGTAAGAATGAAATTATTGGCGACGTTCTCTTATGGACATGTAAGCACCAGTGTTGGCCGACCAGCAAAAACTTACAATACATAGCGAGAGAGTCAGGGATGATGATCAACAAAAATCCACTTATTCAAAAATACTCATCAAAATAGAAAATAAGATTAAAAATAAATCATCATCAAGTTATACAAATATCACAAAGTCCCTTTGACTCTTTCTCTCTCTATCCGTCCCTATATCCATCGCTCGTCGCAAGTCCTGTAGACGTCATCACATCAGCAGAGCTGATGCAAGTTCTTGCTGATCGGCTAACACTAGTATATCCATGTGTTGGAGTGTACAGAAGAACATTGTCCATGAGTTCGTCCTTACTTCTCCAGTGGTGTCCAGTATGTCTTGTTTGTTTTACTTGGTTTGTGAGATGGGAGGTAAGTGGCCGTACAACTATTGTTTTGTGAATTGCTGCTTCCAAGATTTAGTCAAAACAGCACGTAGAATTCTTGTGCTTTTCTTTTTTCTTAACTTTTTCTTCAAGAGTTTTGTTAGAATCCAGATAGTGCAACATTAGTACCGACACGTCTACAGCATAGAAGAATTCCTATTTTATCTCATTTGAGAGATCATATTTCTATATGATCGACAACCAATCAACAGAAATCCACGCCTTCCCAAAACATATGTTTTCATTGCTTTCAGTAGATGAGATATTACTGTTGAGGTATAGGAACTGGTCTACTAATTTCAGAGGCTTGCAGATTAGGATGGAGCTATGACCACTTTAAACGGCAAAAATGGGTTATAAAACATAAGTATTGATTTTTAATTATTTTCTTCGAATAACCTATTTTCTTTGGGTACTGATGCGAGATTGAGTAAGCATTAAATAACCCATGAAGGTTGACATGCCATTAAAAATAAAACAAACCTAACTTCACAATATGAACGAAACATATCTTATTTTAACTTTTTCAAGCTCTGAATTCATTAGAATTTTCTTTTCCTCCTTTAAATCAGTCTTACGATCCATTTTAAGTTTCAACTTCGCCATGCAGCAATTAATTTGAGATTCAAAATATTTTATTCAAATGGCTGCGGTTTATGTACATCTGCACTGAACAAATTGATTTTCATCCTAACTGCGCAGATGTTGCTGTGATTCATCGACTAAATATTTAGATTCCAGTAAGTACTTATTCTATATATTGATAAAAGATGAAGTTGCCTATATTGTGGAACGCAATGTATATTTAAGATATGGACATTGTGAGAGAAGAGAATGTTGATTAGAATTATCCACGAGGAATTCTAACTTTGAAAAGCCTACAAACTTCAATTTTGTGGATTTTTTTATGTCTCTTGCTTGAATATACCAAATTTGGAAAAACTATGTGTAAACAGGTTTTCTTTAACAATAGATATGCGATGAATATCTACATTTTACCAAAACGACATTTTTTCTCTCCAAGGTACAGTTAAAACTTCTTTTTGAAGGTTCTTATTTAAATTTGGAAATAGATCTAAAAGCTGAATACATAAATAGATATATAGAAATTCAAGAGGTAATGGTGTAGAGATTCTTATTGCTTGTAATTTGTTGGTTGGTTGGTTGATAGGTTGGATTTTTTTTTATACCATATCAACCCTTGTAGGTTATTTAATACCAAATCCAGTTTATATATATATATATATATATATATATATATATATATATATATATACGTGGTGCCTTCAATAAGTTTCCAGACTTTTTACTACAGGCTTTTAAAATTGTTGCAGACTCTTGAAAATTCCCTATGTTATTGCTACACATCTTATGAGATGACAGACCAACTTTTATGATTTCAGGTTCAAATGAACAGCTACAGCACCAATTGGAATACACCCTACTAAAGCCTGATTGTCACAACTGGTGAATTTCAAAAATGCAATCTGGACTAGAGGAAACTTTAGAAGAACGATATGAAATAAAATTCTGTTTTAAACTTGGAAAAAATTCAACATAATCGTATGGAATGCTTCAGACTGCTTTTGGAGCATCTTACATGAATCGAGCATTAGTTTTTGAGTGGCATAAGAGATTCAAGGAAGGCAGGGAGTCTGTGAGGGATGATGAGAGGCGTGGGAGGAGTAAGGAAGTCAATAGACCAGAGTTGATTGGCCAAAGACTTAGGGTTAGGCTTAGGGTTACTATGTAGAGGTTTTAAGGGATTTCAGGAAAAGATTCCGTCGGAAGAGGCCAACACTCTTCAAATCGGGTCAGTGGCATTTCCACCTAGACAATGTACCAGTCCACAACTCCATCCTTGTCATAGACTATTCGAGCAAGATGGGCATCAAGACAGTTCCTAACCCTACCTATAGTCCAGACCTTGCTCTCTGTAACTTTTGTTTATTCCCTAAGATCAAGGAAAAACTTTGAGTCTGTCGTCATGAGACAATTGAGGAGATGAAAGGGGCTGTAACGAAGGTCATTGACACGCTTACACAAGAGGACTTCCATGGGGCGTTCCAGAAGTTGTTGGAACGGTACAACAAGTGCATTTCAGCCGGAGGAGATTACTTCGAGTTTCATGTGTGTACTATCAATAAAAGTGCCCCTACGAAAAAAATCTCGAAACTTATTTAATGATCTTTGAATATATATAATGTGACAGACAAGCTTAATCGTTTAAAATTCATATATATATATATGATTTTAAACTATAAAGCTTGTGCGTCACATTATTTAAGAATGAGCCACACCTCATTTGTTTGTACACAGTTTTATGGTTTCAGGTATTGCTATTTAAGACTAATAATTCGATTTAATATTAAACATTTTTTGCACACAGTTAAATGGTTTCCACTGTTGTAAATGATTAAATAGTTACATTTGATCGATAGATCGAACCCTAAAAGCTACGATCACTCCGTGTCAGGGTGGACCTGGGAGTAATGTCAATGAAATAGTTCTCCACATTTTCCAAAACTCCAGAACAGTAGCAATCAGATGCAGTTTAGTGTCATAATCAGGAAACTCGTTAAGTGATCTTACCCTTCCGTAGAGGTGCAGTCGCAATATTTTACGGTCTCAGCTGACTGATGTAATTTGTGTAAAAATGATGTTAGATAAATTTTTAGAATATCTTTACATTTGTATAATGCTTGTTAGTTTGTTTGTTTGTTATCTCATTTATATTTCTCTATTTGTTTACTTGATTGATCAATATTCTAGGAGAAAAATTTCTTTGAAAGAATTTTTTCTGCATGCTGACTCCTGGGCTAATGGGCAAATCTTGATGAAAAATAGCATGTAAACTCTCTTAACTTGAAGAAATATTTTAATGATATTTGAAAGGGGTCGAACGCCTGGGAGAGGTAGAGTGGAAGTTTCCAGAACATTTTAGCTTAAAACTAATCTTATAATAAAATTTTCTGTTGTTTTTATTTGGGGTTTTTTTTTTTTTTAATTTGTAAATTGATGAGATGGAAATCATTCGTACTCACAGTGAGAAGGATACATTTTTGCTCGACAAGATGTTCTTTTGTATTTTATTCTTATCCCGTAAAACGCCGGGTTGTTTTGTATTTTTGCAAATAAACGTAACTCTAGTTTTGCAAGTATCATTAGATATTTACTAAGGTTAGCTAACCCTGGAAAAAGGTCACAAGTATAAGGTAGCCTATTAGAATTGAACCTAATACAGGAGAAATGGTTTGCAAGATTGTTTTGATAACGATAAGTCTAAGTCGATGCCTCCTTCTCAATTATTAAAACTATAAAGATAAGTTAAAAACAAGAAAGTGATTGGAACTGGAAAGTTCTGCTTAAAGAATAATTTATTGATAAGAAAATTGCCTTATTTATTTTGGTTCATTTTTTTCTCTCTCGCTTAGGAATAGATTTTACAAGAGTTGAGCCGCTTGTAATGTAACAGTTATCGTCGCTGAAAATTCGGGATTAGGCTGTTTGCATTTCATATAGCGCTAATACGCTTTGGGAAGGCATGAATTCGATTATCCCGCTGAGCTATATGTAAATAGTAAGGTAAACTAGGATTGATAACCGTGAAATGGTAACCCATCTTGGAGAAGGAAAATTCTGAACTCAAGTACACTGCTCAAAAAATTGATCGTGTATGGTACCCTGCTTGTAGCGGAGTGGTTGTAAGTTGCTATAGTACACATCCAGGCAGGGTCTGAGGTCAAGTATTCCATTGCAGACACCAAGAGACTCAGAGAGAAAGGTCAATTTTTTTATTTTATTTTTTTCTAAACAATGTGTAGTTTACTATCTTTCTCGCCCATGAAAAATGTACATCGAACACTTTGAAATGGTAATTGTTACCAAAAAAGATAAATCCACAAAACAGAAAAGATATACAATCTTTTTTTAATATGATCAAGTTAATATTGTTTTTTGAAAATTTTAACGGAGCTTTTTAAAGATTTTTTTAAATTTAATTAGTGATACTAAAGAATTTTATTGATTCAAATATTTTTTCCGGATCGTTAGTCCAGACTCAGAACTAATATTGTAATAATTACTTGAAAAACTCCCTGTAAACTTAATAATTAAATTTTGATTAAATCTTATAAACTATTTTGATAAGACAAATTGTTAGTTTTCATCATCATCATCATCATCATCATCATCATCATCATCATGTCACACCATCAGCATTGATATCCCTGACCCTCTTTCTCCACCCCTCCTTATTGTCCATCGCTTCCGGCAGGTGCTCAGGGCTGCATCCCGTATCTACACAGAACTACTGTATGTATGTTCGAACTGGTCGCCCTGACTTTGCTCGGCCATGTGAAGGGGTCCATATGAGTGCATCACTTATGAACTCCTCCTTACTTCTCAAGCAGTGTCCCGCATGTCTGGTTCGTCTAATTTTTATAGTTTTCGTGATGGGTGGTAAGAGACCGTACAGCTGCTGCTTTGTGGGATGTTGCCTCCAGGACCTGTTCAATATTGCGTACAGCATTCTTGTGTAGTTGCCGTCAAGCTTTTTCTCCAGCCATTTAGTGAGCGTCCATGTAGTGCATCCATATAGCTGTATCGACACGACCGCTGCCAGGAAGAAATTGCGTTTCATTTTATCGGTCAGATCTGACTTCCATATGACCTTAGCTAATCGATAGCAGCCCATGCCTTAGCTAGTCGCGTATTCATGTCTCTGACGGTTGATGAGACACTGCTTTCTAGGTAGGTGAACTTGTCTACTAGTTCCAGAGGGCTACCGTTTAGTGTGGAGATGTCACCTGTTTGATTGCCCAGTCGGTTGGGGCTGTAGAATACACCGACTGCTTCTCTGCAGAGGGGTAAGACCCCCCCCCAATGAGTGTCCTGGATATGACACTAAACAATCTGATGGTGAGGTTCCAGCAATGCTGGAGCTTTGGGGAATGCGGAGTACCCCTTCATTGCCATCGCTTCCAGGTCCACTCTGGCCCGGAGTGGTAGCACCTGATAAGGGTCCTATCTATGGGTTAAACAGAACAAAACCGTGCTTCTTTCACTATACTGATTTTTGCATTTAAACTGCGTATTTATGCTAAACTGAATTGTTTAAAATAGAACTGTTTTGACATTAGAACTGCGTACTTATGCTGACCTGAATTGCTCGAAATAGAACTGTTTTTGACGTCTAAACCGTGTACTTATGCTGAACTGAATTATCTGAAATAAAACTGTCTGACATTTAAATCTGTGTATTGCCCAGTCAGCTGGGGCTGTAGAATACACTGACTGCACCTCTGCTGAGGGGTAAGACCCCCCCCCTAAAGAATGTCCTGGATATGACACTAAACAATCTGATGGTGAGGTTAATGCGGAGTACCCCTTCATTGCCATTGCACCCAGGTCCACTCTGGCCCGGAGTGGTAGCACCTGATAGGGTCCTATCTATGGGTTAAATAGAACTAACAGCATACTTATGCTAAAATGAATTGAGTAAACTGAATAGCTTGAAATACAAATATTTTTGGCAATTAAACCGTACTTACACTTAAATTGCGTGCTTATGCTTAACTGAATTATTTCAAATAGAACTGTTTTTCGACATTAAAACTGTATTTACACTTAACTGAATTATTGCATATAACTGCTTGAATATTTTGAAATGGAAATGTTTTTGACAATTAAACTGTGTACTTATGCTAAACTGAACTGTTTTCAATGGATTTACATAAAAATGGATTTGGCGTTAAATAACCTACAAAGGTTGATATGCCATAAAACCAAACAAACCAAACCAAACCAAATCACCTGTTTGATTAAAGCACATATATTCCGTTTTGTGTGCATTGACATGGAGGCCTGCAGCCGCTCGTTCCAGACTATGTAGCAGGGTTTCGGCTTGGGCGGGTGTATTTGCCAGAAGCACTACGTCATCGGCGTAGTCGGCATCGGTAATTATTTTTGCGAGGTACCTTCTGCTTTTTTCCTTTGTTAGCTTGAAACGGTTTTCTTTGATTTTCCGATAGATGTTCTAAGCACGTAGTCTAGACAGATGATAAAGAAGTATGGGGCTAATGTGTCTCCTTGCAGTTCACCTGCTATAATCTCGAAGTAGTCTGTGTCTCCATCCGTCCATTTACCTTAGTGTTTCTATAGAGAACCATTACGGCTGCAACGGTTTCTTTTGGTAGGCCGTAAGCGAGTAAAATTTGCTCCATCTTTCCTCTGTGAATGGAGTCAAAGGCCTTGGTAAAATCGACAAATAATATGGTTGCCCGTAGATTTTTTGCACGTACCCCTTCAAGAATTCTACCGATAGTCAAAATTTGAGATGTCGTGGATCTATTTCTCCGAAAGCCATTTTGGTTCTTACTTAATATGTTGTCAATTTTGGGTTCTATGCAGTTGCCTAGTAGAGCGTTGTATATTTTGGCCGCTATGGATGTTATTGTTATACCTCGGTAGTTCTGGGCTAATCCAAGGTCATCTTTTTTAGGGAAAGGGAAGATGCATCCCTTCATCCATCTGTCAATCGGGTTTTGATTATATACGGCATTGCAGTGTCGTAGTAATATGTCGTCGAATTGTCTGGTCTTCCATACTTCTGGGGGAATTTCATCAATCCCTGCTGCTTTTCTATTTTTAATTTTTCTAAGTACTGAATCGAGTTCAAGCTAAACTGAAAGCTACCGACCAACAAGAACGAATACACCTATGGAAACAGAACTTCCAGAATTTACTCGGAAACCCCACGAAAGTTACACATGAACCAATCACGAGAATGATAAGTAAGCAATTAAACATCAAACTAGGAATTTTTACTCAAGAAGAACCTGTTAGTTTTAGTCAAGTAAAGAGATTGTTGATTAATTTATTGCGAATTTTGGAAATTTAAATTATATATGGTTTGTTACATCATGCAGAAAAATAATTTCCATTGATGCTACTTTTTATAAAAGACTTTTAATAAGACAATCCATTTCCCCAATACGAAACAATTGTTTATGTAAAACTTTTCTTCTCTGTTCAAAGATAATTCATTCCAAATATAGAAGCTCTAGAACCAGTTTGGCCGTCTGAAGCTGACAAAAAAACAAACTCTTCCCCTTTTTGATATGAATGACTTCCAGCCTTGGTTATAAATTCAAATTGCTATCTTCTTAAGAAATATTTGATTATCATTTTTTATTTTTTAAAATGATTTAATGTGCTATATATATATATATAATGTTTTTATTTTCAACAATCAATATCAAAACCTGTTTGTATAAATCAAATATATCAGTGAGGATATTTTCGATAAAACATTTCCTCGAAAATTTTTGTTTTTAATTTTATTCCATTTTGTTGCTGTTTTTATCTCAACTTTCCCGTACAGTAGTATTTTTATTGGACAAGAGATTAATTATTTTAACGCTATATTTCCAGCACAAAAACTTAATCCATTTTAAAAAGACATTTAAATATGGATGAAAATCCAAGTGGAGGATGTGAATTATTGAAAGCCAGAGATTTGTGAAAACTGGGCAGGAAAACCATATTTTATTTAAATTTTTAAGTACTTCAATATGCAGGGGAGAATAACTACGATATAATGGGAGCGGATAAAATACATTTATCCATTACATGTTAAAAAAAACATGTTTTTGTCTTCTGGAATAATTCTGCATGATCTCTACAGTTCTATCACACCCCTGGGGCTAAAAGTAAAATGTCTGTGTGAAATTTCAGCTTAAATTAGAGTAGTAATTTTGGTGTCCAAACTTACATCTTTCATTATATATTTGTGTGGGCACATGCAGGTTTTATTCAACTTAATACGGTGATATTTCGCAGATATCTTTAAATACGTCTCACATACGAGGGTGGATCAAAAAGTTCCTGGCCTGACACATTTATTAGCTGAATTTTTATCAGAAATTTTCGGTGTATAATAACCAAATTATTCCGAAAAAATATGTTACTTGAAATAAATGGCTATTGTCAATATTAGGCTACAAAATAATTTATGACATAACGTGTATGCTATAAGACATTCACTTAAACGCATACACGTATATTCTTGCTGGTGTGTATATACAAAAAGAGACGGGGATGTCCTCACTGTGTAATGGTTAAAGCGATGGACTGCGGAATCGTAGAACACGAGTTCGTACTCCAGTCGCGCTATTACGTTCACTTTCGGGCAGATACCCTTGGGAAAGGTATGAACCCCCTTATCCTCCCAGCTATGGGTTAAATAGTACAACTACTGTTCTTCAAGGAGAATAGCTTTGGCATTAAATAATCTACAAAGGTTGATGTGCCATTAAACAAGGAAACCAAACCAAACAAAAAGAGACAAATAAGCGCAGACAAATACATATACATATTCATTACATTGTCAAATGTATAATAGCCGAGAGGTGAGTCACACACACATATATAATTTTGCACGCTTACTTTTGTTTGGTATCGCGGACACACATAGATATGCATAGATATATACGCAATACGGTGTGTCAGATCACACGCACATGCAAGTGCACATATATATACATATATTTGGAGGCATTCGTTATATAATTGATACCGTCGTAAGAAATAGACACGGTGACGCGAGTTCAATGCCTGGACGAAACTGTGCGCATTTCACATGGTGCTAATTTCTATGGGAATGGTATGAATCCAATTATTCTCCGTCAAGGAATAGGTATATAGTAGGGTAGACTGACTCTTTAATTTTGGTATGGCAACCGGTCTTGGAGAAGGAAAACTAAATTCAAATCTGTTAAATTCCGCTTGAAAATTCACCTTGTTGTTCATCTTGCTTGTGCGGAGAGGTTAGATAAATGCGTGTAAGGGGTGTTAGTGCCGTAACGGTTATCGTCGTAAAGAAATAGACTAGACAATCCCAGCTCAGATCCTGGGCGAGTCTGTTGGCGTTTCAGTTCTAAACCTTCCGTAAATGAATAGAATACACTTATTCTACACTCAACGACGGTTAAAATCTTAGTTAAAAATTCCAAACACGAGGAGTGTTCGGTAGAATCTATGTTACACTGATGCAACATTCTTCTGTTATCAGATTATTAAAAATGTGCGACTAGTTGTGCAGAGACCGTCACCATTATAAAAAAAAAGTCAACCTGTCTAGGTTATCTTACTGTTTACATCTTTAATTGAACTGTTGGGTTCACATACTACAATAACGATGGGAAAGTACATATATATATATATATATATATATATATATATATATATATATAGTATTCTTGGTCCAGTTAAACCATCCTGTTACGCATTTTTTAAAAGATCTGAAGAAGTCCAGTTATTTTTTTTTTCGTGTTTTTGGAAATTTCAAAAATGCGTAACAGGATGGAAATAAATTTATAATCCTATGTGACCGGTTTCGTTGTTTTTTCTCAAAGTATATATATATATATATGTGTGTGTGTGTGTGTGTGTGTGTGTGTGTGTGTGTGTGTGTGTGTGTGTGTGTTGATGGGGTTGTCGCAATGCCTAGAATAAATCTTGCCGAGTCAATGTCAGTAAGCGATTCTTTCTTTTTAAGAGTCTGGATATTTTTCTATCAGTGAGTTTTGGGGACAAAACACTCGATTGTGAAAAATTCATCTTCAGGGAAAAGGTTGAGGACGTAGGGGACGTTAAAAATACAACGGTGCAGCTTAACACCATATCAACAGAGAACTTTCAAATATACTTCGACCAATTTAAAACTCGTTGGAATGACTGCGTTCAATGCTAAGGGAAGTATCTTGAAGTAAAGTAAATTTTCTATTTTCAATTTTTGTTTTTGTAAATGTATCTTCAATTTTGATACATTTTAACACTCACACATATATATGTGTGTATGTGTGCGAGAGTGTGTGAACGCACACGTATATATATATATATATATATATATATATATATATATATACCAGTGTGTATAAATTCACATATATGTCTGTGTGTGTGTGTGTGCATACATGTGTTAGTGTCTGTGTGTGGGTATCTAACAACTCCTCCGCACGAGAAGGATCCTGCACAATTTTTAAGCGGAGTTCAACGGGTTTGAATGTAGAGTATTCTTTCTCCTAGACCTGTTGCCATATCAAGGTTAAAGAGCTCAGTCTTTCTACTATTTACCCATAGTTGGAGGGTGAATGATTCGATTCATGCTTTCCCAAGAGTACTAACGCAATATGAAATGCTAACAACAGTCTCATTTAGGATTTGAACTCCGTTTGCCATGTCCATTTCCTATTACTAGCACCTTCTGAGATATATATATATATATATATATATATATATATATATAAAGAACTTTGCGTATCTGGAAGTACACATGATTGCTTAAATAGCTTACCATACTTAGTTTATATTTCCCATGTGAATATATATTTTCTATAATTCTTTAATGTGCACACATATCTGAACCGTACGCATACGCTTACCCACCTACGCAATTTCTTATATATATATATATATATATATATATATATATATATATATATATATATATATGAATGTTTTGATTATAGTGTTTGATAATTTATTCATTGCTTTTTAAAGACCAGTTTCCTTAAGAGCGACCCTGAAAATGCATTTTAGCTTCCTTTTTCTTTACTTTTGCCTCTACCATACCATCTTCCCCATTATGGCACTTAATATTCAGTTTTTAATGCACCGTATAGACCTCCCTTGAAACTACCGTTTTTTAAAGCTAATAGAACTAAAAGGGAATTCCTACTTAGGTTTTTGTGGTTTACAAGGAAATACCGGAAGCAGAAAGCGATTGTTGCCATCCGGTTAAATTCCCAAATTTAGACAACCAAATGGGTTTTAAGTTTAAAAATAATCGTAAAGCATACCGGAAAATTTAACCTCGGAATTGAAAATTTTTCTTTTTGTTCGCAGTTGAAACACAAAAGAGAATTCCAGATTTAAAATGCATTTTTTCATGCGGGGGCGACACTTTTACTGCAATTTTACATATCAGCAGCACCTAAATTTCATTTTTAAAAACCGATTTTTGTCAGTTTCAATCAGAACTATGATAATGGTGAGACTCGGCTATTGCGCGTCTTCCTACTTTTCCCACGTGATACTGACCTCTTGACATAAAAATCACTTTGTCCTTGTGCAACAGGCTAGGTCAGGAATTAGAACTTTCAAGAAGAGGAATTCTCTAAGAATTCCCATAGTTTTTCTCATAAAACTGCCACTTTTAAAACTCTAAAGGCATTTGTTGTTGGATTACTTGCACGCTTATATATATATATATATATATATATACATTCTGAGGCACGTGCAAAATGTTTTGATAACTTTAAACAGAGCCTGCGTCACAAGTTCTACAAAAGGATCTTTTTTTCGGGCACGGTGTTCTCTGACGAGACGTGACCAAAAATAGTCCCTTTTAGGGATTATGATGCACGCTCTATTTAAAGCTATTCTAATATATATATATATATATATATATATAATGAAAGAAATAAAAATAAGAAAAGTTTTTCATAAAAAAGCGCTTGATGCTGTTATCGTCTTGCAGGTATAAAACCTACTATAGATCGTGAATATGAACACTAGAAGTCCGTTAGTTGAAGTTTCATGAGATGTGCAAAATCATCAGACAGAAATGATGATTGTAAAAACCACATGAAACTTCAAGTAACGCATTTCTAGTGTTCATAATTATAATATCTTTAGAGTTTATGTATATATATATATATATATATAAAGACTGCATCGTAAACTCTAACTCTCTGGCTCTCACACTCACACACGCACACACACACGCACACACACACACCTACACACACACACACATACACACACACATATATATATATATATATACATCTAATGCCACCCCATCTCATCCGATGAGTTTCTTCCTCAGTTCTCAGCTGGTTTCAAGCATTCTCCAAGGTCTATAAAACATGCGGTGTAATGAGCCCTATCTTGCCACACTGGATCCTGATATAGCTATGGGGGTTCAAATTCAAAAATTTTCTAAGAACCATTACACTAACATGACTTGAGATCCCTGTCTTCTTTACCATTTACAAAATGCCGAGAGAAAAGTCGATTGGTGCCTTTTCTCAAGGGAATCATCTAAATGATCAAGTTTAACGTTCGATCATATTAGCAAAAACTTCGACAATAAAGATGACCGGCCTGAGCTATTTTGTTTTAGTTTACTCCCAATTTCAAGAAATCAGTCAAACAAACGTGATATTTTCAACACTTTAAATTTTCACAGTAAATTTTTCACTCACACGTTTGTAAGATGAGTACACGAAATACTTTCGTCGTTGAAAAGTGATTAAGTTGATAGAACCCAAAGGACTGGATGTTGGAATGAGTCTAGCGTATAAAAAAATCACCGCTAAATACTGTTGTCTCCGAGTACAATGTTGGCACTAGAGTACATTTTACCATAAAATTTAATTAAGATCCAAACAAATTTCGATACTGATTTTCGATTATATATATATATATATATATATACACACATATATATATATATAATTAAAATAAAGTTGGTGACCGAAGTCAGGGGCGACTCGAAGGCTTCCTTTTCAATAGCTACTACACCGAGGTGTAAGGGAGAGCTGAACTCCTTTCTCTGGATTGCTCCACTTTACCCTTGTTTCCTACTTTCAGATGCTGAGTGTAAAGAAAGGTGGCATCAAGTACCATTTTTTGAGTCTTTGGTACGACTCAACCTTGGATTGAACCCCGATCTCGCGGGCTATTGGTGAACACGTTACCCACTAGGCCACACATCAAAAACATTAAGAAAGCAAAAAATAAAAGAATTAAAATATTTTGCAATAAGCAATCGATTTGAACTCACCGATACCAAAATTATTTGCCTGTATATCCAGTCAGAACCAAATCTAGAAGCCATTTATATCACGATGTGGAAGTGTTTTCTTGTCTTTCCACAGTATACGACCCAAAGATTTTAAACATGGACCTATTCAACCTCTCTATCATGGAAAGGAGATGATACAAGGTCAATTTTTAATCGTAGTTTAGCAGATTTTAATCCAGAGCTTTCTTTCTCGTAGATTGGTTACCTAACCCAAACTAAAGGGCATAGTTTACCCTACTACTTATTGATAGCTGGAAGAAGAACAAATGAATTCATGCATTTCTTAAGAGATTTAGTTCGAAATAAAACGCAAACTGTCTCGCACAGGAATTGAACTCGGGTTACCATTTCCTTATACGATTTGAGTTAGAGTTTCCAAGTTTTCCCTTAAGTTGTATCCTGACGTTAACAGGGGAATTATCTACCCTCATGTTGTATCCCGACTGTAACAGTGGAACTATCTTCCCTTAATTTGTTTCCTAACAGTAACAGGGGAACTACCTTTCCTTAAATTGTATCCTGACTGTAACAGGGGATCTATCTTCCCTTTAGTTGTATCCTGACAGTAAAAGGGGAACTCTCATCCCTTTAGTTGTATCCTGAAAGTAACAGGGGAACTATTTTCCCTTGGTCTTTATCCTGACAATAACAGTAGACCTATCTTTCCTCAAGTTGTATCCCGACAGCAGCAGGGGAATTATGTGTAAATGCATACGAACATACACGTAAACTATATTAGATGCCCATTGTGTAATCGATATCATGGAATAGAAATGAATACGGCTGACACGAGTTCAAATCTTGGACTAGGTTGATTGAATTTCACACAGCACTAATACGCTTGGGAAAGGTATGTATCCAAGAGTTTTTTCGTCTTGGTAAAGCATCTCATCTTGAAGAAGGAAAACTCTGAATTCAAATCTGAATTTAAATCTTGTTTCAAAATTGGCCTTTGTGTCAGGACTTGTTAGTGCGTATGGGTTGGTAAATACATACATGGAAATTATATTAAGACACTACAAACACATATCCACACTTCCACACACACACACACACACACAAACTCATATATGAATTGCGGTTTGCTCTATTTATAAATAAAGAGTGCTTAATATCGGTGAGAGATCGAATGTAGATCTAAGTTAGGACAGCGAAAACACAGAGTCAACGGTGCTTGGTGACTATCAGTTTCTCGCATGTTATCATACTTTTTGGCTTGCTTATTGCATGGATAAGAAACTAACACTTACCAAGCGTCATTGACACTGTGTCTAAGCTATTCTAGCTGACACACACACACACACACACACACACACACACACACACACACACACACACACACACACACACACACACACACACACATATATATATATATATATATATATATATATATATATAACGCAGAAATTAAAACAATATACTGCAACTAATAGTTTCCTGCTTTCGTGACAGCGTAGCAATACAATATATATATATATATATATATATATATATAGAGAGAGAGAGAGAGATGCTATTTGGATATCCGTTCTCTTTTTGCTGAGATGCTAAAACAGCTGAGAAGTAGAACCAGGCTTCCCGGTGGTAGAAGGTGTTGTAAGTTCGAGTTTCACAGAAAGCTTTTTATTTATTCTTATTTTCTATAAGCACTTTTCATCACTGATATAGAAATAACAAACCGTTGCGATATAAATTGAATACAATTCCTAAGACGAGGAATCATAATTGTCAAAATAATTAATAATTATTAAGGCGAATAACAATACAGGAATACTTAACACTTGTACCCGGTTATGGCAAACGGAATCAGAACAGGCGACCCCCGTGGTTTCAATAAAGGACGTAGTTCGAAGTTCCGTGAAGGTTCCCGAGTTCGACAAACAACTGAAGAAGGCCAGAGGACATATCAGCCGAAACGTTGTGGAAATAACAATAAAGATGAAGACAATAGTCCGAAAAACCTTAATGATAATAATTAATAATTGTAATCCGGCAAAAGAAAAATTAATTCTTGTTTTCAATTTTTTTCACCGAAAGTTCCAACCATTAGAATCATGCATATTGACACTTTGAAAATGTTTGATGATAAAAAATCAGGCGACATTTAAGATTGGCGTTTGTCTGTTTCTCCAACCAAGCGATTAAGTTATGGGAAATGTATGCCAACAGGAAGGGAAAGGTTGGGAATGTGAAATATTTTTTCCTGTCTGTGTCCATGCACGTGTTAAGGGGGAATAAACTTTTCGTTGAATTGTCTTCAGTTGAAAAAGGAAGTAGTTTGATTGTTGCCAACCGCAGGTCAAAGTGGCCAACAATTTTGAAAGGAAACCCCACTCAAAAGTGTCATATGGTACACTACTTTATTCCGTTCCGTCAATACACTCAGCTAGTGATGGACTTTTTGTAAGATATATGCACATATCAACATCATCATCCTCATCACCATCAAGTCGTGTTATTGGTACGGATTCCTTTGACTCTCTGTTACCATCAGTCCCAATAATCTATCGCTCCTGGCAAGTCCTTTAGACGATATCCAGTGTCCGCACAAAGCTGATATGTTTTTTACTAGTCGGCTAACTCTAGTGCATCCATGTGTGTGGGTCCACAGGAGAACTTCAATTATGAGTTTGTCTCTGCTTCTTCAGCAGTGCCCTACATGTCTTGTTTGCCTTATTTGGGTGGTTTGTGATATGAGAGACAAGTGGACGTACACCTGGTGTTTTGTGGTGTACTGCTTATATATATATATATATATATATATATATATATAATTGTTTCTACATTATCGATCAGCACAAAAGAATTTGCCCTAAAGATACTTTTAAAATGAGAAAAATAGAAAAATAAATCATTTTCTAATATAAACCTTACAATATAAGAGGAATTTTTTTCTCGAGATTTATGTTACGCAAGTAATGCACATTTTAGTTGACCTTGACTAAATCCTGGTGACAAAGAGACCTTTTTAAAGGTTTCAAATAAACACTTCTTCTTCCTCTTCTTCTTGTTTACGTCATTTATACTTCTCAAATATCACTAATTTAAGATTTATAAGCCTGACTTTGAGCCTGCATCCTCGTGGATTAGACCGTAAATCAAATTCCTAATGTTATTCTCTGAATCCTATCTGCCCTATCCATTTTTTCATTTTTCTTTATTTCGTTTCTTACTTTCGACTTGCAGCTATCTTTTCAGCCAATGAAACTTTACCATCGGCTTAAATGACATGTTAGCAGAGTTCAAGACTAGTCGGAAACCAGTTTTCTTAAGTTTATTTCTTATTGCAGACAGGCAGCTGCAGCCTTATTTCAACGAACGCACAACCTGCCTGTTCGACTATGCGTAAAGTCTGAGATAACCGTGTCATAAAAAATAGCAGTATATCATTCCGATGTTCATCCGATAACAATTTGTGCGTAATACAACAGAATGTAAAAAATGCGCATCACTGATTTGAGAACAAACTATTTTCTTAAAGGAAATCTACTTTAAAAAATGTTAACGGAAAAATCAAGATTATTGAGATAAAATAGCACAAGAATCTTTAGAACAATTTCCAATTATAAATATTAGATATTTGAAAATTAGTTGATGATGTCTTTTCCAACATAAAAGGACTTGATCAATATCAATATCGTTTCCAATTATACATACCAGTTATTGAGAAATTCGTTGACTGCAATGGTGCTGAGATTAAAAGATAAGATCTCTCTCTCTCTCTCTCTCTTTCTCTCTCTCTCTCTCTCTATATATATATATTCAAGATTACTAATAAGGAGTATCAAATAGATCTGTTTAAAAATCATTTTTATTGAATATGTGGAACCATACAACTGTAAGCAAACAAATGATTATAATAAATATAATTATTGATGCTTGGTTGGAATACTTGAAACCATTTTACTGTGCGCAAATTATTTGTATTAACATTAACTTGAAGTTATAATTATTTACTAAGGATTATAATTAGTTGGGTTCTCAATTCTGCTCATGGCGATTCAATTTTTTCATCTGTTTGTCATATGTAATGTATGGTAAGGTGCTCTGTTTTGTTGAAATGATTCATTATTATACTTGGAAAGTTTAATGTTATCAGTTTTATCCTCTAAGATGGCAATGTACTGGCAACTGTTTGATTTATTCCTTGTTATTGCTTGCTTATCGCCGAGTTCTCTGACGAGAAATGACCGAAAATGCGATGTGCGCTCAACTTAAAGCCAACCGACTGCATCTCTGCATAGGGACAAGACTCCCCCAACGAGTGTCCTGGATATGACATTAAACTATCTGATGGCGAAGTTTCAGTTCTGGAGCTTTGGGAAATGTGGAGTATCCTTTCACTGTCATCGCTTCCAAATCCACTCTGGTGCGGAGTGGTAGCACCTGATAGGGTACTATGTATATTTGACATTTAAACTCTTTGCAAACAACTGCCTTAAGTCAAGTGAAATTCTTAGAAATAGAGTAAACAAATGACTGAAGTTTAATAGAATTGTTAGTGATACATAGAGATACGTGGAACCATTTGATTGTGTGCAAATGAATGAATAGTGTTTAATAGAATAATTAGTGTTAAATAGCACTACTTGCAACTACTTCACTGCGTGCAAACAAATGATTAATATTGAATAGAATTATTAGTGTTAGATAGCAATCATTAAAACCATTTAACTGTTTTGAGACAATAGCATTACTAGTGGTCAAACAAATTAAGTCTAACTCAGTTAAAAATAAAATAAACAACAAACTGTGTGCCAAGAAATTACTGATATTAAATTGTGACTGTGATATAACAGTACTTGAAACCATTTAATTGAGTGCAAAAAAAATGACCTCAGGTTCGTTTAAAAATGTTATCAACAAAATGTGTTTACAAATCATATATATTTGATATGTATGTATGAAGATGATTTGGCATTAAATAACCAAAATGGTTGATATACCATAAAACCCAAACAAACCAAATCTACTAAAAGTTATTCTACAATTTTGAACGTACCATAGGATATTTATTTACTCCAAACGCCAGTACCATGAGAACCAAGTACGTTCCCTAAACAATATAATCAATCAAAGTTTAAAATAGCTTTCACACTGAGAAAGCATTCTTACTTGACGAACGCTATTATAAAATGGAAAAACTTACTTCTCTGATAGGCCTATATCGACAACTAAGGCGCGTAACTTAAACTTTTTCTCCTCCTTTGACACAACGCTCCTTTGCCGGTACATTGCCACCTTAGATGATAAAATTGGTTACATTATATGACCGAACATAATAATTCATGATCATGTTTCACTAAGAAACGTTATGGATCTAAATCCAATATGTTTAACCTAAAATAATTCACCTTCTACACCTTGAACCAGGAGGAACCTTAGGTTTAGCAATGTAATTTTTTGCTGTTCAGAATCCCAAACCATTAGACTCCCGCCCAAATATTTTCGTATTGTTGTGTCACGAACCATCTGATCTTCAGATGAATTCTCTTTAATTCAATCGTTGTTCAATTTTGCGTTCAATACAAAATATCAAAGAAGAAGATAATTATTACTTTTTGCTCCTTTATAGTTTTTCACATCAACGTTTGCTGATGGCCCTTCACTGGAGTTTGAGTGACAGCAAGTCTCCTCAAGTCTCAAGGACTCTTCGTATTATTTTGGCCGATCTTAACAACGCTGTAGTATGGATAGTGTCCATCCTTTCTATTATTTTATATCCTCCAATCCTTGTACCAATCCTTTGATGATTTTAATAAGAGCACCAATTACAACTGGTATCAACGTCATTTTGATATTCCATAGATTTTCTGTTCTCTAGCATTGTCCTGGTACTTATCGTTTTTTTTTGTTTTTTTTTCGCGTTCTTTCAATTTTACTCTGCAGTCCGCTGAGACAGCAATACCCATATTTCTGCAAATTCTTTTTTTTTTTTTGTTGTTGATTATTAAAAGGTCTGGTCGTCTGACCGAGATTAGGCGATCCGTTTCGATCTCAAAATTCTAGAAGGTTTGCGCGTCTCATTCTCCATGACAGATTCTTGTTTGTGAATATATGATTTGTTCGTATTAACAAATTTAAAGTTCTTGCACTACTCCCAGTAGATTACCTTGCCAACCCAATAGTGTCTATTCTTATACTCTTTCTCTGCTAATTTGCTGCATTCGCTTATTATGCGATTGATGGTTTCGCCTCTATCACCCCACAACCTACATCTGTTGTTTTGTTTCGTATTATTATTATTATTATTATTATTATTATTAGGAGCAATATACCAGATATAGTGGTCAAGGAGTATAAAAGAAAAAACACTCCTTCTAATTGATATGTCAGTGCCGACAGATGATTATACATTAGGCCAAGAAAGCAAAAAAAGTAAGTAAATACAAATAACTGGAAACAGAAATTTAAAAATGTAGCACCCTAAACCTACCACCGTGCCATTAATAGTGGGAGCACTGGGTAGGATCAAGAAGGGAAAAAATGAACATATTAACAAGCTACCAGCCAACATGAAATACGAAAAATTGCACTTTATGGAACTGCTTATCTCCTTAGAAGGAGTGACTGAAAAATATCACCCGAAAGAGGCAGAAAAAAAGCTAAATGCATAAAATATATATAATCACTAATTTCCCTCTGGCTAGGTCTTGGGTAAATACCCAGAGAAGGCTTGTAAGAAATCAAAAGTCAAGCTGAAAATTAAACCGTAATAGCAGTAGTAGTAGTTGTAGCTGTATTAGAATTAGTAGTAGCCAGTTTATCATTTTTACTTTGATTCAATGGAGAACCTCACTGGAACGTTTAAAAACAATTGTTTTTATCACTTTCTTACTGTTTTGTTATAAAACAGTCCGTAAGTCTTTTTTTTTTATTATTATTATGTGCTAAATACGAAAATCTTTATGCTCTATATATAAGTAAACTCATGATCATTATGTTTGTATATCTGAGTCCTAACCCGATTATCTATAACAGCACTTAAAATACTCTCAATTTGAACCTGAATGATAATTTTACGCGGTTCAAATCCACGCTTAAGTTCGTTTTTCAGTCATCGAAATTCTCGATCTAACTTGTATAATAATGAAACGCCAATTAGAATCTTACTCTTCTTTCTAAATAGAAACATTAGTATTATCACGAATCTCTGCTAGTCGAGAACATAATTAGTTTATGGGTTGTCTCGTTATATCATCATCAAGTCAGGCTGACCTCACGGATTTCCCAGACTCGCTTTCTTGATCCGTCCCAATCATCCATTGCCAGGTCTTCGAAATTACATAGAATGTCTGCACAGAGCTGATATAAGTAAGTTCTTGTTGGTCGGCCAACACTGACTCGTCCATGTTTCGGGGTCGATAGAAGAACATCACTTATGAGTTCGTCCTTGCTTCTCCAGCAGTATCCCGCATGTCTTGTTAATCTTACTTGGGAGATTTTGGAGATGGAAACTTAGTAGCCGTACAGCTAATATTACGTGGAGTGTTGCTACTTTGACTCGTCATATAATGGGTGTTAAAGAGAGCTTATAACTTTTGCACACCCTATTTTCAGCATCACCTTGTATTTAGATCTATATCTCTATCAGTCTTCTGAAGAAGTGAATACGATTACTTGCACTGCATTGATAAATGACTACAAACATTGCAACTGAAACTGCATGGTCGAACATTTACAAATTCTAAGTAAAAATGAAATCAGGTGAATCATTACTTTCTTTTCTTTTTAGCCAGTAGATTTAGTTCTTTTACACTCCACTGTAATTAAAAATGAGGAGGGGGCATGTCACAGAGTTCATTTTAGCAGCTATATTTATAAATGTTCTTACTTTTTATCAGAGAGAATTTTAAAAACTTTATTTTGACTTCAAAATTTGTTTCTTTTCATCTTCTGTTAAGGGTGGGCTTGATGCTAAGGTTAAAGTGTAATACTGATTTCCTTTCCCTTGTTCTCTTCTCTCTCTCTCTCTCTTTCTCTCTCTCTCTCTCTCTCTCTCAATATATATATATATATATATATATATATATATATATATATATATATATATATATCCCTCACTACATGTCATTATTTCTTTCCTTTAAGTTAGTTCTTTAACTTCCTCAAACTTTAACAATTAACAAAGCTCTCTCTCTCTCTCTCTCTCTCTCTCTCTCTCTCTCTCTCTCTCTCTCTCTTTCTCCATATATATATATATATATATATATCGCTACATGTCATTGTTTCTTTCTTTTAAGCTACCTCTTTAACATCCTTTCACTTTAACAATTAACAAATCTCTCTCTCGCTCATATCTCTCTCTCTCTCTCTCTCTCTCTCTCTCTCTCTCTCTCTATCTATCTATCTATCTGTCTGTCTGTCTGTCTCCCTCACTACATGTCATTAATTCTTTCCTTTAAGTTACCTCTTTACCTTCCCCTCATTTTAACAATTAAGAAAACTCTTTCACCTTTACTCTCTTTCCCCCTCTCCCTCTCTGCTTTATATATCTATCTATCTATCTATCTATCCATCTATCTTCTTCCCTACACGTCATTATTTCTTTCCTTTAAGTCACCTCTTTAACTTTCCCTCTCTTTAACAATTAAGAAAGCTCTCTTCCCCCCCTCTCTCTCTCTCTCTCTGTATTCTCTCCTACTACCCTCTGATTCTCCCTTTACCTATCTGTCCATCTCTAAAAATTCTGGACTGCAAATATTGTAGTAAGCGAGTTTGAATTCTAATCGCGCTATTACGTTCACTTTTTGACTAATACCTTTATGAAAAGTATGAACTCCCTTATAACTCATCACCAACAATAGGTTGAATAGTATCACTACTATTCTTCCATAAAGATGGCTTTGGCATTACATGAACCACGAAGGTTTATATGCCATTAACCAATCTTGTTTTTTTTCCAAATCTCCTTATGTCTCCTCTGTTCTAATTTTCCATCTTTTTTTTTTTATTTTGTTTATTCATCCGACTCCCTCTCTATAGCAGAAACGTTTCTTTTCCCGTCTCTCTCTCCTCCTTTCCTAAACCAATGCTTTTTTTGCTCTCTTCCTCGCATCATTTTTAAATCATTTCCTCTTCTCTTTCCTCTTATTCACAAATTCTTCATCCCATCCCCCCTATCCCCCCTCTCTCTTTCTTTCTTTCTTTTTCATTCGTTCTTTTCCTTCCTTTCTTTCTTCCTTCCTTTCTTCCTTTTAAATTTTCTTTATTCATTTACTTTCTTCTAATCTTTGTCACCTCTTCCTCCTTTTCCTCCATTTTCTTTCCTTCCTCTCTCTCACTCACTCTTCTCTTTCCTTTTTTCTTTTTCTCACTCTTAATCCCCTTTTCTTTCTTCGGTCAACTTTGGGTTAAATAGCACCAAGACTATTCTGCAAGAATGGCAGTGGCATTAAATAACCCACGAAGATTGATATGCCATTAAACAAAGAAACCAAACCTTCCTTTCTTTCTTTTCCTTTCTTTCTTTTCCTCTCTTTTTGTCTCTTTAATTCCCTCCTCTCTCTCTCTTTCTCTCTCTCTCTCTCTCTCTCTCTCTCTCTCCTCTTTTTCGTTTTCCTCTAATTTCCTTCCTTTCCCTCACTCTCCCCCACTATTTCCTTTCCTCTTTTCCCCTTATTTAGTCACCTTCTTTCTTTCTTTTCTTTCATTCTTTCCTGCTTGATTCACTGGTCATAATGAACACACCCTGAACTGTTGACATGTCCCAGGTTTAAGGAACAATAAGTGCTTTATGAGGACTGAATAAACGAAAATCCATTTTGATGGCGATATTACTGATAGCCTCAAATATGATATCTTATCGCACTGATTTCACGTGAGAGTGGAATGTCTATTTTCTTTTCTTCTTTCTTTCTTTTTTCCCCCAAGTCACAGCGTGGGAATCTCTTTTGCTAAGGTGCGTAACACCACAGCTTCTCTTTCGCTCTTCTTCGCGCATGCGTACATGCGTCTGAGCTTGAACGGCTGCTTTAATGCATCTCTGAGGGTACACGTCTATATCGATCTGAATTCAAGATAAATTAAAATTTGAATTACTTTGCTTTTTAATTACAATTTGGAGATTCTCAGCGCTACAGTTAGCATCAATTTCTGTATGATTATTAGGCAACAATATATAGTTCGCTAAAATGCTTATTCCCAGCAGAAACATTCTTCTATTTTTTTATTTCTTATTTTTACTTATTTATTTATTATTTATTTTGTATCTGTTTACTGAACAAATCACAAAGAGTTATCTGGTTTTTTTTTTCATAGTTGCAGTTTTACTAATCAGAATTCTTGCAGGAAAATTAATTATTATTATTATAATAATCTCGACATTGCCAGGGAATTGAAAAAACTGTGGAACACGAAAGTGACGGTGACATCAATTATAATTGGCGACCTCGGTACAGTCACCAAAGGATTGGTATAGGGACTGGAGGAGTTGTAAATAAGCGAACGAGTGGAGACCATCCAAACTACAGCATTACTGAGATCAGCCAGAATACTGCGAAGAGTCCTGGAGACTTGAAGAGACGTGCTGAGATTCAAACTCCAGTGAGAAACCATTGGCTAACGTTGGTGTGAAAAACTCTCAAAAGAGTAAATAATAATGATAATAATAATTGTTTTAGTGATGATGTCACTCAACCACATACTCAGGAAATCCACAGGCGGATATAAACTTAGTAAATTGCAAGAAAAAAATCTATCACCTAATGGACATAGATGAAATCAAACCGTTTGCAAGAAAAAGAACTGAAAACCCTAATACAGGGAGTGAGAATATACAGTCAAGACATAGGAATGGAATTATGTATAAAAAGGTACATCATGCTAATAATAAGAAGCGGGAAACGACACATGACGGAAGTAATAGAACTACCAAATAAAGAAAAAATAAGAACGCTCGGAGAAAAGGAAACGTAGATATACTTGGGAATATTGGAAGCAGACACCATCGAACAAGTGGAGATGAAAGAAAAAATTAAAAATGAATATCTCAGGAGAACCAGAAATCTATTCGAAACCGAACTATATAGCAGGAACTTTATAAAAGGGATAAATACCCTCGTAGATATTCGGGAGCATTCTTGAAAAGGACCAGAGAACTTTAACAAATGGACCACCGAATAAGAAAACGAATGACCATGCATAATGCCTTACATCCCGGAGAAGACGTCAACACACAATATGTGTCAAGAAAAGGAGGAAGAAGATTCGACAGAATTGAAGATAGAGTTGATGCATCGATACAAAGACTCGAAGACTACATAGAAAAGCATGAAGGAAGTCTGATTACAGCTGCCAGAAACAACAGTGATAACACGAAGAACAAAAATAATTAGAAAACAAAAATGGGAAGAAAAACAAATATATGGACATTTCAAGCGACAAACAAACGACATCTCACACGAGAAAACGTTGACGTGGCTAAGAAAGGGAAACCTCAAGAGATAAAGTGAATCTCTATTGATAGCAGTAAAAAACAAAGCCATAACGACTAACCATATGAAAGCAAGAATAGATAAGACGCAACAAAATAGCAGATGTACGTTATGTGGTGATGTAGTCGAAACAATCAATCGCATTATAAGCGAATGCAGCAAACTAGAACAAAAAGAGTATAAAACTAGACTCAACTGAGAGGGGATGGTGATCTACTGGGAATTGAGCAAGAAATTTAAATTTGACCACACAAACAAATGGTATATGCACAACCCAAAATCTGTCCTGCAGAATGAGATGCACAAACTCCTCAGGGATTTCGAGATACAAATGAATCACCTAATCTCAGTCAGATGACCAGATCTAATCCTAGCTACAAAAAAAAAAAAGAAAGAACACTTGGTAATAGTGGATTTTGCTGTTCTGGCTGACCACAGAGTAAAATTGAAATAGAGCGAAAAGAAGGATAAGTACCTGGACCTTGCTAGAGAATAGAAAAACTGAGAAACATTAAATTGACGGTGATACTAATTGCAATTGGTGCTCTTAGTACAGTCACCAGGGACTGGAGGACTTGGAAATAAGAGGACGCGTGGAAACCATCCAAACTACTGCTTTATTGAGATCGGCTAGAATACTGAGAAGAATCCTAGAGACTTGAGAAGACTTGCTATCACTCAAACTCCAATGACAAACCATCCACTAACACTGGAGTGAACAACTATCAAAAGGGTAATAATAATAATAATAATACCCAACTGCATAGAAGAAATTTCGTCAAAGAGATAAACACCTGGGCTGCCCCACTCGTAAGATACTCGGACCATTCTTAAAGTGGACTAGAGAAGAACTCCAATAAATGGACCAGATAATAAGAAAACTCATGACCATGCGTAACGCCTAACATCACAGATATGACGTAGATAGAATCGATATGCTAAGAAAATACGGGGGAAGTGGACTTACCAGCATTCAAGATAGCGTCCATGCATCGATACGACTAGATTAATACATAATAAAGAGCAAAGAGAAACTGATTACTGCTACCAGAAACCATACAGGCAATACAAGCATCAACCAGCTTGAACGGTATACCTTGTCAATTTTTAAGAGCATTCAAAATACTCTTACTTAACAAACAAAATAATTACCAGTTCAGTTTGAAACTAGAAGATAATTTTGTAGCGTCTTCATCCGCACTAGCGTCATTCTTAATCACCTAAATTTCCGATTTATCTTACTTTGCGATGAAACGTCAATAAGAATTCTTTGCTCCATCCTAAATAGAAGCATCAGTATTATCATGGACTGCTGTAAAACCAAAATTCAACGAGTTTACGGATCGTCTCATCATATAATATGATTAAATGATAATATATAATATAATATAACATAACATAATATAATTAAATGAATAAAATTTTACATATTTAATACGTATTATTTAAAAAAAACAAAATTAGGAAACTATAACAATTGTAATGTCATGCTATTCGTTTTTAGGGTCGTTATGTTTGTATAATTTCTTACTTGAATGTGCAGTCCCATATGTGTACACATATATACGTATGAGCGTGTATCTTCAAACACACACACACACGCGCGCACACACACATAAACGTACATACGACACCTGCTGTAATGCAACATCTAATATTAGATATCGCTGATATGTGATGAGTTTGCCATGAGTTTGGCGCTCACTAAAACCCTATTATTCTGGCCTTCTATCAGACAACAAAATGTCCCTATCGGTGAGGCCTAGAATGTACTGACTGTATCCTGCCAACAAATGGTGTCTTGGGTAGGACACAAAGAGATGGTGAGGCTCCAGTTCTAGAGATATGGGGAGTGTGAAGTACCCATTGATTGTGAGACAAATAAATCTGTTGAGACTGTCCTTATTCGATTGGATTGTACGCAAAAATTCTTTTTTAAATAGAAAAAAAGTTGGCGACGATAGTCGAGGGTGACCCGAAGGCTCCCCTTTTCGATAGCTACTACACCAAGGTGTAGGGGAGGGCGCTACTCCTTCCCTGGATTGCTCGAATTTACCCTTGATCTGTACCTTATAATGCTGAGTGTTAAGCAAGGAGGAATCCAGTACCATTTTTTGAGTCTTTGGTATGACTCGACCTGGGATTGAACCCAGATCTCTCGGGCCATTGGCGAACACTCTAACGACTAGGCCAATGTCTGGTATTTTTTAAATAATTACTCAAAAAATGTAACAGTGAAACCGATTCCCTTACTTTTTGGCATAAACTAACCCTAAACGTCTTTGAAATGAATCAATCAATCAATCAATAAAGTACAATATATGAATCAGGAGTTTGGACTGGAATTAAAATATAATATCAGTTTAGCATTGTTCTTGTCTTGGGACCATAAAAATAAGGATGCTATTCTGGGTCGGAGTTACTAACTCAGAAGCAGCACCTTATCCAGTACACCAAAGAAGTAATGTTTGGAGTTGTCCTACGCCAATGTGACACTGGTCACGAGAACGTGGACTCATTTTAGTTTTGCTCACATACAAATACCGGTTTCCTCGTTAAACTAGTCAAGTACTGCAAACAGCAATCGAGCAAATTTAGTTAAAAGTGATTACTTACGCAAAAATACACACACAAACATACATATATATATATATATATATATGATGTAATGAATGAATGGTCGCTAGGTTCTGATTCCGTTAACCATAACCGGGTACATCCCTTGAAGTTGTGGTAAAATATACAAAGGCGAGAGAGATCATCCGCTAAAAATAAGTAAGGCTAGAACATCGGAAGGCAGTAGTACGAGGTGAGATGGAAGAATCGGGTATGGTGACCATATATGGAAGGAAAAGGGAAACGATCTGTCCTTATAGGATGAAGTTGAAATAATTGATAAAGAACATTGGAGGATAAGACGCCTTAAGGAATCAGCTCATATGTTTGGCTACAGTGACCTGTTGAGCAGACTAAGTATAGAGATGAATACATTATGGGAACCGATAATTAAAAAGGGCAGATTAAAAAAAAATGAATATGAGCAAAGGTAAAAAATCATATATAATAGTAGTAATCCTAGTCAAATAAGAACATTAAGTTTATAAGTCCTAAAAATTCATTCTAAACCGTCCAGCCGGACACATAGCGTAATGGTTATAGGCGTTGGTTCCCTAAGCTTCTAAAGGTTCAATCCTGACTGCAGGCAAATAACAAATTCAGGAATTCTTTAAACTTATACCCGGTTAACGGAATCAGAATAGGCGATCCCCGTGGATTCAATAAATGACGTAGTTCGAAGTTCCTTGTAGGTTCCCGAGTTCGATAAGCACCTGAAGAAGGCCTGAGGACATATCGGCAGAAGATGAAGATGAAGACAATAGTTCACAAACCCCGAACGATAAAAATCATCAAGCTAAATTGTTGCTAGTTTAGTTAATTAATTTCTTGCATGCGATTTGTTTGTCAACCCTACAGCAAACTCAGGTTAATTGACGACTGTCTGTACAGAAAGCAAAAATATGACGCGTTTCACTCTTCCATAAATTTGAAAACAGTAAACGAAGAACGTTTGGCTGTCAGTCGGAGAATAGTGTAGGATATTCGAAGTAGTTGGACGAGTCCAATGATGATAATCAAGGTACGGCAGGTCAAAAGCCTCACTCTGGTCGTTCTGATTAGAAAAGAACTGAATTTATTGATGAGATTCAGGTAATGATTGACAATGATCCTAGGAAGTCAATCAGGTCAAAAGCCAGGGGCATGGGAGTGTCTGATTTTAACTGGCAGATTATAAATGAAGACATGCTGTATGAGAAAGGACTAATTTCTATTACAGGCCATAAAGGAAAAGAGGAAATACCACTTAGTAAACCTTTTCAACAAACTCAAGCATCCCCTCTAACCGAATATGCTTTGCATATTCTCAGACGAGAAAAATTTCTGCAAGGATCAGATGGTGAACAAGCAGAACAACCGTTGGCTTCACTCTGTTCCAACAAAATGTACTAATATTGATGAAAACCAAACACCCAGTTCACATCGTTGTGTTTGTGATAGTCACAGTCGATCGTGACGTTTTTCCTCCATTTATCTTCCGATATATCCTCACACTCAACACGTAGGCGAACATAAAGGGTCTAGAGGAGAAAATGCTTTACAGGATCGAGAGGGTGAAGTCCCAACGTCTAGACGCAAGACTCTTCAACGTAAATTAACCAAGTCTTCGCAGTCAAAAGATTTCTACGACTATAGCCCCCTCCTAACATCTGGGTAATTAACTTCCCAGATTGCAAATCCCTTCATTATTATGTGTAAGGTGCGGTTAAGCGAAAAACCAACAAAACTTCTTGCAAGACGAAAGATGAATTGAAATCATGGATAACGGCAGAATTTACCAATTTAAACAAAGAGACCGTCAGAAAAGCTTACAGGAGATTTTGAAGTGCGTGATTGAAACCAATATCGATCGTTCGGAATAAATCTAATCTGTAGTATATCAAGATGTTTTAATGAAATTTTGGCAAAAAAATATCTGATAATGAGATGGAGTATTATTTGAATTTTTGCGTAATTTAAAAAACAATTTACCCATAGCCTCTTATCTCTCTCTTTCTTTCATTCTCTCTCTCTCTCTCACACACACACACACACACACTATATAAATATATATATATGTGTGTGTGTGTGTGTGTGTACTGTTTCTTGTGTGCGTGCGTACGTTTGCGCGCGTGTGTGTGTGTGTGTGTGTGTATTGATTTTTGTGTGTGCATGTGTGTATGCGTTGTGTGTGTGTGTGTGTGTGTGTGTGTGTGTGTGTGTGTGTGTGTGTGTGTGTTGTTTTGTACGTAGCATGAGTAGCTGCCTATGTGTTTATGTGTGAATTTTCATCTATTTATTGCGACAACGCATATTTCTGTCGCAAAAGTAATATCTATGTGAATGGGTTTATCTCAAATGTGAAAGATTTGTTTATTATATATATATATATATATATGAGACACAGAGAGAGAGAGGGAGAGAGAGACTGAGAGTGTGTGTGTGTGTGTGTGTGTGTGTGTGTGTGTGTGTGTGTGTGTGTGTGTGTGTGTGTGTGTGTGTGTGTGTGTGTGTGTGTGTGTTTTGTTTTTTGTTTGTTTTTATTTTTATTTTTATTTATTTATTTATTTATTTTTGCTTTTCTCATCATCTATTGCCACAGAGAAATTAATATCCAAAATATATGCCGAAAAGCAAAAAGAAAAAAATAGGAATCAAAATGAAATCATCAAATCAAAAAAAGAAGTATGGAAAAGAAAGAAAGAAAGAAAGAAAGAAA
This sequence comes from Sepioteuthis lessoniana, assembly GCA_963585895.1. Classification (NCBI taxonomy): domain Eukaryota; kingdom Metazoa; phylum Mollusca; class Cephalopoda; order Myopsida; family Loliginidae; genus Sepioteuthis; species Sepioteuthis lessoniana. The sequence goes on along the minus strand of OY757916.1, from coordinate 85,584,578 downwards.
GAAAGAAAGTGTCTTTTTTTTTTTTCTTATTCAGATTTTTTTATTAGTTCTTTTGTTTCTGGTCTATTAATTGTAAACAAATGAAAAAGAAGAGGATAAAGAAAAATATTAAAAGAATTTTCTGAGGATAATCTGGATTGAGAAATTTTGAACAGGTTATCTTACCTTAGCTAATGGGGCTTGTTTCATAATTTCACAATAATATCTACCCTCTCCATCCACATCCAGCGTCTACACGTAGAAAGACATGACCTTTCTGGAATGTCAGAAAGAAAGGTCCCGACCTGAAGTAATTTTTCACGAGCCTAGCCAAGCGCGTTGCAACCTCGTCAGGGTATGAAAAGGCAACGAGCTTTGAATATTTGTGCCGTAGTGATGCATGCAGAGGCATTATTCGCTTAAAGAAGAAGAAGAAGAAGAAGAAGAAGAAGAAGAACAACAACAACAACAACAACAACAACAACAACGACCACCACCACGATAACGATAACGATGACAACGACTTATTAAATGATTGAATGATTAATCAATTGATTTCAACAGGTCAAACCATCTGGGGTTATTTTTTGCCTTTTGTGAGGCCGTTTCTTAAGTTATTTTTTGTTTTTGTTTTTGCGGTTGCACACTTTCATTCGAAAACAAATAATTTTTAAAATAGATTTATTTGACACATAAATAGAACCCTTAAAAACTCTACCACTCTGAGCCAGAGTGGATCTAAGAATAATAGTAAAAAATAAGAACAAAAGAATGAATTTTTTGGAAAAGAAAGAGAATGCAAGTATAAACAAAGAAACAAAGAAAGAAACAGAAAGAGAGAGATGAAAAATAAAGAGAAGGATCACAGGAAAGAAAGAAAGAAAGAAAGGAAGAAAGAAAGAAAAAGACCAAACTTGGAAATTATTAAACACTTGAAGCCACTGCTTTGAGAAATAGAATAAAACAAAATCAGATGCACACACACACACAAACACACACACACACACACATACACACCAATAAAAACTTTTCCAGTGTTTTTTAACAAAATCATTTATTCAGTCATCAAAGTATTTTCCCCGGATGTCAAATAACTTTACATCACGTACCATCTAAATTGGATATTCCAGCAACAAAACAAAGAAATACGCAAAAGAAAAATTTTTTAGATTATATTTAATGAAATATATGAGAAATTGTTTTTAGTATACAAAATTAGTCGGAACTTTGATCTAGACAAGGAGTATCACATGTAGCGTGACAGAATATGAAAATAACATGTCAAGAAAACATGCAGTGTGAAAAGAAGCCCCAATTCCCGATTAGAATAAAGTTTCATTTGCAACTTGAGGGCAGTATTGACAGGCCAAAATATTTACTTATCGACTTCCTGGCAAAGAACATTTTTATTATTGTATGTTCAAATGAGTCATTCAAACGAGCCAATTGCTCTATTTTAAATCTCGTCAAACACTGAAAAATATTTATCACTGCAAAATTGGTTTATATTGCTCTCCATCCAGCACTGATTTTCCAAATTCTGTATTCGCAATATAAACGTATTTTTAATTCCATAATTATATGTCTAAAGAATAACTCATTTGTATCAAATAAAAATAGAAACGCAATTGTTTTAACTCTGACGGATCTATCTTTCTCTAAGTTTATATAGGACTTATTTTTATAGCTTCTGATTTTTGTATTCATACTTGTAAAGGATATTGTAATAAAATTAGGAATTCTGGTTGATTGTTTAATTAGTCAGCTGTTTCCTAGCAAGAATTAGAGGTTAACCAGAAGACAGTGAAAAAGGGAGGGGACATATATGAGAAAGAGAGAGAGAGGAAGTAAGAAAGAGAGAGAGAGAGAAAGAGAGAGAGGGGCATGAAAAAATGAAAAGTAAAGTGAACGAAGCTGTGAAGACGAAATTTGAACAGGCACGTGCGAGAACTACAACACAAAACGAGAAAGATAATATCCAGGCCTGTGTCTGTCTCTCTCGTCCTGCGAAGATTTATTTCTCTTTGTCTATTTAAAGCAGTTGACTTATTTCATACTTTGTTTCTCTCTCTTCAGCGACCTCTCAGAAGGGCTGTTGAAAATAAGCTTCGTATCAAACGAACCAGAAGACGGTAATTTGTGTGTTCATCACTTCTTCTCACGGCGAAATTACAACGGCGGTCCGACTGAAACTTAAGGAGTAGTACTACACTCATAAATCATTTAGAACCACGTGTCAATGTAGTACTGTTGTAAGGGATACACTAGAATTGATTGACTCCACAAGTAATAAGTAGATGTATAAACTTTGGTTTCTTAAACATTTTCGAAAGGATGTCGTTTTGAACTTTTGCATCAACTTATCATTCAATAAAGATGTGAATCATTTTTAAAAAGCAATTTCTTTCAGGATTTTTTTTCCATAAGTATAAGCTCTTTTCAATCGTACATTTTAGATGCATCAGGGAGGTCTTCAGTGAAGCGCTGTTTGCATTGCCGGTTTCGGGTTATTTCTGCATCATATCGGCTCCGACAGTAACCCCGGAATGACTCTGAAAGAGCCAAGCCGCCTCCGTGATCGCGACGTGCTACGCTCGTGCCTCTACCAAAGCAAAGAAAAATATAATAAGGCCGGACTTCGGCCGTTCTTATAGACATCTGTCTTTTAGTAAACAGCCAATGAAAACAGGGCATTCCACACTCCTCTGCTATATAATACCATACTATATTTATTTGGAATTGGTTATTAACACTATTTTCCTCTCGCAAAAATATTTGTTGTGAAGCTATTCCTAATGCCAGCAAATTAGAGTGCTCTGTCATCACATTTTTGGTGGCTGGGAAGTGAAATTCATGTAGAATTTACAAAAGAATGTGTATCCAAAAACTCTTCACAAATGGGCCAAACATGGTTTTTTCACTATTAGAAACCCAGTGACTCTGCGGCAAAGAAAAAGTCCCGGGTGCAACGGTCAGTAAAGAAGATCATGCTGATAGTCTTATGGGACACGAAAGGGATCATAATTTTTTATTTTCTTTTTTAAAAAAAGGCGCACCTAAAAACAATGATTCCCATTGCCAACTCCTTTAGCAAAATTAACCTTATTTATAGAATGACCCACGTATATAGATATATAAATATTTCATTCTACGTTAAGTTAGCAGTCTGGATAAAAATAAAAATAAAAAAGAAGAAGCAGCTTCTGATTTGAACACACATTCTCTATCCTCTTTGACCACAACAAGCCCGTTGGTAGGAGGTGCCCGTGGTGTAATCGTTATCGTCGCAGGATATGGACACGGCGACACGAGTTCAAATCCTGGACCTGACTGATTGCATTTCACATAGCACTAATACCCTTGGGAAAGGTATGAATCCAATTATTCTCCCTCCAGCTATGGGTAAATAGTAGGGAAGACTAGGTTCTTTAGCCTTGGTGAGGCAACTAGTCTAGGAGAAGGAAAACTCTGAATTTAAACCTGTTAAACTCCGCTTAAAAATTGACCTTGTGTCATATCCTGCCCGAGCGGAGGGGATGGTAAATATGGTGACCACAACAAGCCTGGGATTTGGCTAGGAAAACCAGTTACTGAATCATAAAAAAATGATGCATAAGATATGACCGATTTATCAATATCTAAACAAATTTATTTAATACGACATAAGACCAAAAGGGAAATAAGGACAGGATATGTTATGAAAATCTTCCACGTGAATCTATTTGCCAGGAAAATTAGCCTGAATATCTTGAAAATCAGCATTCAAAATACAGTTCTAGCTGAGCTCGATCACTAGTACAGGTATTTATTCATAACTCCTTCTCCTCCTCTCCAAAGTGAAACTTAAGAGATCAGCGAAACCCATAACAGGATCTTATGCCATACTTTAATCAGATGAAATAACTGAACCAATAATTATAAATTGTTTCATAATTTTCAATGTTTGTAAAAGTTTTGTCTGAAGAAAATTAAATTCGGTAAACTATTTTTTTAAATTTTGTATGTTATATATTATTACATTTTATATATTATCATTTATTATATATTATTACATTTTATATATTATCACTTATTATATATTATTACATTTTATATATTATCACTTATTATGTATTATTACATTTTATATATTATCACTTATTATATATTATTACAGATTATGTATTATTACATATCGTATATTTATTTTGTGAAATTTCTTTTTTGCTGTCTGAACAATACTTTATACAACTAGAGAAAAATGAAAAATGGAGCTTATTTACATATTTCAATTCTATTTTTTTATTTTTTAAAGAACTTTTATTCTTATTTATTTATTTATTTATTTATTTATTCATCTATTTTCATCTAGAGGGAACTAAGAAGAGAAAACATTGACGAAAAAGAAAAAAAAGAAAAGTTGTAATTTGGTGGCGGGATTCTGAAATTTTTATGAGATATTTCATTTCCATATCTCCAAGGATAATCAGTTTTATTTTCGTATATATTTGCACAAACAACGCTAGATGTATCCATGTATAGAATTAGTAGCTCAATAATAGGTGTCGGGGCGGGTGCTTCACCGTGGAATAGTGGTTACCTACCTTAAGACCACCATTACTACCTTAGTGTCTCTAATTCTAACTCGGTGCCACAAGACTGTGACCACATGCCACATCCTTCACCCGACGCGCACACACCAAAGATCAGCTTAGAAGTATTAGTGAGAGTGAAGGGGTTTATTTCCAACGTACGTTTTTCTTCTTTCGGGAGTTCCTTCAAGTAGAAAAAAGAGATTGATTGATTGATTGATTTTAAAGGCATGTCAACTCTTCTTGGGTTATTCTCGGCATACAAATTAGGACATGGTGTTTATTATACGTTCATATTTACATTTTTTGTATTTGTTTTTCCTTTCATTTGCACTCAGTCCTATCAAATAAGAATAATCATTAGCTAGATTTATTTCACCCATAGATGGGTCTCTTGCAAGTGCCATTCTCCAAATCAGAAGAGACCTAAGAATAATAACAATGAAAGGGTACTCCACACTCCCGATATCTGCAGAAGTCGAGCTTCACCATATGAAGTTTTAGCTCTCTGTAGAGGATACAGTCTGCGAATTCCAATCATTGCCGACAAGAATTGTTTTTAATTCTTTTATCCCGTTGGACGGTGGAAATAGAATTCTGTCTTAAATTTACTGCGCCTAGAAAAATTCACTTTTGGATACTAATAAAAAGTAAGTGAAAATTATAAAACCCAATTCTCTAAGAAAAGTTTATTTTTGTAAATATTCTTTTTACATTACGCAAACACAATGGTTAGATACAAACATTTACTTCAACTTAAATTGTGTCTGTCTAGTAGAACATAATGAGAAAGAAGTGATATTGCTATGCATCTCTTCTCCAATCAGGGGAAAGTGTGTGAAAGTAGAAAAATCAATATTCAAAGTCCCGACTTTTTACTGGCGTCGAATATTCATTACAGCCAACGGTATAAAAGATGCAACTACGTCTACTACCAAACTGACCACAAATAAAACAAATAGGGCACTTTGATACCAAAAGTAACGTCTGTGAACACAGAAATAAATTGCATTTGGTTGATTCATTTTCTTATAAATAAGAAATAGTTGAAAGCCCATGAAAATTTGATACTTTGAAAAAATTGGGATTTTTCGCAAAAATTCTCAATGATCGTGCGATATTTTTTTAGCAGACGAAATAACTAAGCCAACAAGAATAAACAGTTTCATATCTTTCAATAAATGTGAAAGTTTGGTCAAAAAAAAGTTTTATTTCAGTAAAATATTTTTTAAACATTTACATTTATAGCTATATTATTATTATATATAATATATTTGCTTATTAAGACGTCATTTTTGATAGCTGAACATTTGTACAGTCAGAGGGAAAAAAGAAATGTACTTTACTAAAATATTTCAATTTTTAATTTTTTTTTATGGATAAAAAAAATATTAAAGTTATAATTTGGAGAATATTTTCAAGAAAAATTCTGAATTTTTATGAGATAATACAAAAAACGCAACTACTCTACCAGCAAGCTTACTAAAATTTAAATAGATGGTGCATTGCGATGCCAAAAGAAACTTTTTTTAACACAAAACAATTTCTCTTTAGAAGATTCATTCGATTCGTAACGTCATAAAAATGAAAGTTTGATACTTTGAAATTATTGTATTGCTTTTCATAGAAACTATCAATGATATGAAACTAACTT
>OY757916.1:85468374-85575874 GCA_963585895.1 Sepioteuthis lessoniana | reverse complement strand
AAAAAGGAATTTTGATATCAAATATATATACATATATGCATTAAAAATGACAAATATCAATTTAAAAATGTCAAATATCAATTCAAATATATATATATCCCTTCTGATATTGATTTAGAATAACCTCGACGAAAATAGTATCCATTTCATTTCGGACTTTAAATAGAAACACCAAATTTTTTCATTAGCATGAGAATTTTTAAAAAATCCAAAAATTGAATTTGACAGCTAAGTTAGTTTCCTGAGAAATTTTGTATTGTAAAATAAAAGATAAACATGAAAAGCAGTTTTATAAAGGATTAAATTTGTGTTTTTAATACAGTCAGCATGACAAATTCTTCAAGAAAAAGGCTTAATTCAACCTATGAATGATTAAAAACTTTAAAATCTACTGACAGTAAATTAACAAATACTTTATTTGCATAGTAAGATATTCTTGAATGGTTCATCTTTAAAACTCAAGACTCTTCCTTGAAATATAGAGAGTTATTTACTTTGCTCATGCCCAAGGTTTCAGACTATAACCGATAAGGATTATCGCATATTACCTAAAGGAATCAGTATATCATAAATAGGGAAAAATGATAAAACAAAGGAAATACGATGGAATAATTAGGAACAGATAGGAAAAGGCAACACAGGAAAAACGTACAATACAACTTGAGGAAATAAACCAGAAATACTCGCGAAAGAAGGAAGATTAAAGAGATTTCGACAAAAGGTAAAACAATACAGAAAAAACAGGACATTCCAAAACAATGAAAGAAAATTCTATCAATAACTGGGAGGAGATGACACTAAAACATACCAACAACCGGATGCAAAAGAAATCCAACGATTTTGGACTAAAATATGGCAACTAAAAAACATTACGAAAAGGCTAAATAGATAAACAATATGACAACAGAACTAGAAGGACTCGAAGAAGGGCCGAAAGCGGAAATACACATCGGTTTACTCAAAACGACACTAAAAAATATCAAACTGGAAAACGCCCGGCCGTGATAGAATACATGGTTTCTGGTTCAAGAAATTCACCTGCATTCACGACAGACTAGCACTAGAAATGAACAAATGCCTACAAAGAGCACATGTACCCGAACGAATGACGAAAGGAAGGACCACATTGATCCAAAAGGACCCAAGCAAAGGATCCGTCCCGAACAGTTACAAACCCATAACCTACCTACCGATGATGTGGAAAATATTAACGGCACAAATAAGGGAAGAGATTTACTACTCGCTAACAAGCCGCGGTTTGTTTCCTGAAGAACAATAAGGATGTTGAAAAGGAACCAGAGGCACAGCAGAGTTACTTTACACAGATCAATACATCCTAAATGAGAGCAAGACCAGACGGAAAAATCTATCTATGGCCTGGATTGACTACAAAAAAGGCATATGACATGGTTCCGCATGGCTGGATAATAAACTGCCTCAAAATGTACAAAATATCACATGAACTCATAAACTTCATCAAGAAAATTATGAAAACCTGGCCAGTGGAATTGACCGCAGGAGGGAGAGGCTTAACTGAAACAAAGATCCAAAGAGGTATTTTCCAAAGAGATGCTCCATCACCCTTATTATTCATAATTGCCTTGATACAATTTAACCACATACTCCGAAAATGCACAGTCAGACAAAAACTTAGTAGATCGCAGGAAAAGATCAATCACTTAATGTACATGGATGACATGAAACTATTTGCAAAAAATGAAAAAGAACTGAAAACTCTAATACACGCAGATAGAATATACAGTCAGGGCATAGGAATGGAATTTAGCATAAAAAATGTACAATGCTTGTAATGAAAAGTGGCAAACGACATCTAACTGATGGAATGGAACTACCAAATCATGACAAGATTAGAACGCTCGCTGAAAAGGAAACCTACAAATACTTGGGCATCTTCGAGGCAGACACCATCAAACAAGTGGAAATGAAAGACAAAACTCAAAAAGAATATCTCAGGAGAACTAGAAAACTACTAGAGACAAAACTCTCCAGCAGAAACCTTATCAAAGGAATAAATACTTGGGCTGTGCTCCTCGTTAGATATTCGGGACTCTTTCTGAAGTGGACCAGAGAAGAACTCAGAGAAATGGGCCAAAGAACAAGAAAACTTATGACCATTACATTCCAGAGACGACGTTGACAGACTATATGTATCAAGAAAAGAGGGAGGAAGAGGACTTGCCAGCATTGAAGACAGCGTTGACGCATCGATACAAGGACTCGAAGACTATATACAAAAACACGATGAGGACTCATTACAGCCATCAGAAACAATACTGATAACACGATGAACAACAGAATGACAATAACTAGGAAACAAAAATGGAAAAGAAAAACAACTGCATGGGTGTTTTAAACGACTAATAAACGACATCTCACACGACAAAACCTGGATATGGCTAAGAAAAGAAAACTTTAAGAGAGAAACAGAATCTCTCCTAATAGCTGCACAAAACATCACCGTAAGAGCCAATCATATCAAAGCAAGAATAGATAAGACGCAACAAAATAGCAAATATATGCTATGCGGTGACAGAGATGAAACCATTAATCACATAATAAGCAAATGCAGCAAATTAGCGCAGAAGAAATATAAGACTAGACACGATTGGGTTGGCAAGGTGATCCACTGGGAGATGTGCATACGAACAAATGGTATATGCACAACCCAGCACCTATCCTAGAAAATGACACACATAAACTCCTATGGGACTTTGACATACATACGAATAACCTAATCTCGGCCAAAATTGTCGACTTTGCTGTCTCGGCTGACCAGAGAATAAAACTGAAAGAATGTGAAAAGAAGGATAAGTGCCTCCACCTTGCTAGGGAATTAAAAAAACTATGGAACATGAAGGTGACAATTATACCAATTGTAATTAGTGCGTTTGGAACAGTAACTAAAGGATTACAAAAGGTACTGGAGGACTAGGAAGTTGGCGGACGAATGGAGACCATCCAAACTACTACATTATTGAGAACGGCCAGAATACTGAGAAGAGTCCAGGTGACTTGAGGAGACTAGCTGTCACTCAACCTCCAGTGAAAGACCATCAGCCAACGCTGATGAGAAAAACTCTTATGAGTAAATAACAACAATAATGCTTCTTGCGAGTTTTTCCCACCAGTTGATGGTCTTTTTTTTTTCAGAGTCCGAGAGACAACAAATTTCCTCAGGTCTTCAGAAGTCTTCTCAATATTCTAGCCGAACTTATTAATGCAGTAATTTGGATGATCTCAGTTCGTCATCCGATTTCTAACTCTTCCATTTCCCTTACCAATTATAATTGGTATCACAATCACTTTCATATTCCATAACTTTTAACAGGGTGCAGAAGCAAAATTAAGACTTTTCTGGTATAATAATAAACGACTCTGTAATAAAACAAGATTAATTTTAATTTAAAAATAAAGAAGATAGACAAAAAACTGTAAATTTACCCAAAATAGCAACCGTTTTTTAAATTATTGCATCAACATATCTTTGAAACACTTTGCATGCCTTCAAAATAAATTCTCCTGACATTTTATTCCATTACTCTTCTATTGCAGTCTTAAGCGAACCAATATTTGAATGGGAAGTTGCATTTGTTTTGTTTTCCACAACTTCCCATATAGCGTAAATAAAAGGGGTTAAGGTCTTGTTTAATTGCTGTCCTCACAGTTTTCTCGAGGACTTTCAATTCATTAGCGTGCTTTCTTATTGTCATTGTAGGGTCCTTCTTAATTACCGTGGCGAGAGCAGTTAAAAAGCCTTCTTTTCATTTTTTGTTCAACCTTCCACTTCCCCTTTTCCTTAAAAAGCTCTTTTTCAATAAATTTTTATCTTTGGTTTATATTCGATCAACAAAGAAACTTTGGCTTGGTTTCAGCGTTAAACAAATCATATATTCTTTGTCGTGTCTTTTCTTGCATACTCATATTGGGCTGATTTTTTTTTTAATTTCTTGAATAATAGAGGCAATCATAAAAATTTAGATTTATCACGTTTTCTTTTCTTTCTTTCTTTTTTTTAATTGGATTAAAAAAAAACGTTTTAAAAATTATTCCACATTTTGCTTCCGCACCCAGTAGTCCTCTGGCAAGGTCTTAGTACTCGTCTCAATTTTTGTTTTCTTTGGTCTGTCTCATTTTCTAGGATATATTGTGGTTTGTGCGTATAACATTTGTCAAAAGAGTCAAACTTGAATCTTTCACACAATTCCGAATTGATCACCTTTCCCACCCAATCATGCTTATCATTTTATTCCTTTTGGAATTGCCGTATCAGTTATTGTTTTTAATTTTTATAAAATCCTTTTCTAAAATATTTTACATATAATACTGAAGCGATTCTAAATTTTAGCTATGTAGTTAAATTTAACGATTTTTCTCTCTTATGAGAAAAAATAACTGTGAATGTATTTTAACCAGAATAAGTTCGTTATTTTGGCAAAACTGGCTCTGAAATTTTTTAAATACATAAAAAAGCTTATGTAGCGGATGCAATGAGTCATGGTTGGGTCTTTGATTAGTATTGCCACTTTAAAAAAGGAAGAACTTCAGCGAAAGGAAAACACACCCAAAAACACAAAAACAATTTATGCACACAGTCTGAGAAAGGAGAGAGTACTATCAGAGAGCCTTGCAATGAGGCAGGCATTTTCTTTGGGTTATATCAAGCCATTCTTGCTAAGGATTTGGAGATGAGGCTATTTGCAAACAATTTTGTTCCACGGCTTCTAATACCAGACCAGAACTTACAATGATCATGACTACTAATTTGCTTTATTATTCAGAAGCCGACGCCAAATTTTTCAAAAACATAACAAGGGACGAATCGTGGGCATATCGTTATATGAATCCTGAAACTAAAGCTCAGTAATCTGTGTGGATGTCACCCTCATCACTGAGGTCAAAGAAGATTCGCCTGGTCCGAAACAAGACCAAATTGCTTTTCACAGTCTTTCTAGCAACGAGGATGTCATTGACTATGAATTTTCGCTTAAAATCCAAACTGTCTTCAAACAGTTTACTTGAAAGTCATGTGCTGTCACTGTGAACCTGTGTGTCACAAATGGACCAATATCTGGTTCATAGGTCAATTGCTGATTCCCCATCACAATGTACTATGGCATTCTCTACAGGATGTTCGTTGTTTTTTTCCAAAACAAAAGGATTGTACAAGTGCTGCATTGTCCTTATCAAAGTGGCCTTGCCTCGTAAGTGAAAATTTATTTCTACGGAAACATTTGAGATCATAATGAAGAAATATGACCGTGATGCTTCCGACCATAATAAAAAGAGATCTTTCAAAGGGGCTTTAATCAATGAAATTTATTGATGGAATATGTGTACTGAATATCTGTGGGGGGGATTTTGAAGAAAAGTAAAGTTTTATTCATTGTTCCTTTCTGTCTTGCTATATACAGCTTCTGTATTGATACTTTTTTTTAAGACACCCCATACAGTATGCAGTTTAGAAGCCTTTAGAAAATGGATTCCACTTGAACATCAGACAGTATTTAAACTTTAGTCTTTTTCTTTTTGTTCGGCACAGAAAAAATGCCAATTTTGTATTTAAAGTATGAGTAAACTTCATTAATAGCCCACGCTCGAGAAAAATCAGTTCGATCTTAATGAACAAGTGTACCGATGCTGACGAATCTACCTGCAGAAGTAAAAGTGTCATTTATTTACTACACTTTACATACTACCAAAACAAATACATTAGGAAGTTAGAATGACCATTTTACTTTAACCTAAATAACTATTGACACAGAATCAAATCTATGAATAACAACAAACTAAAACTTGTAAAAAAACATTTCAGCTCAAATAGTCACAATTTCAACAGAGATGCAAGGTTCACAATCATAGAAAGAATGGAAAAAAACGTTTTGAACAATGTTACAGATATATTCGAAACACGCAAAGATAAATGGATAAAACGTCTCCAAACATTAAACCAAATGGATTTAACTTAAAACTGCATGGCGACTGCTTTCAAATAGGATGGACAGATTTAGAGTGACACATCAACATCTTAATGAACAAATTTACAAAACAAGCTGTCGCGGCTAATTCAAAGCACAACCTTACCAAGCTTAACCTATTATACCCGAAAGGAGAACACAATACCAGGTATTCTGATAGCAGATATACAAAAATCAGTTGAAGACACTAGATACCAGAAAATAATTTTCAATAGATATGTTACGCCACCAGATCATTTTACATCGCTTCTTTTATAGCATATGCGCTCTTATAAAAACTATCTAAAACTTTCTAAAAAAACTTATTTTCCCAAAATAATTTCTCCAGATATGATCACCTAAGATCGAAACTAGTTGAGAATAATCAAAAAATAAATAACACAGAAAAAATATCTTTATTTTTCTTATAACTCTTGTTCATCGTTATATATATATATATTTGTGTGTGTGTGCATGGTGCATGTGTGTTTATATATATATATATATATATATATATATATATATATATATATATATATATATATATGCAGAAAGTGACATGAATAAAGTAATATGGTGACACTTGGCATAACTCGACCTTCCGTAAATATATGTAAATATGTTGTTTGGGTTTGTTATCTAATAAAAATTTGAATTCAAATATGTCTGATTTTTTTAGGAGTAATAACTTGAAACATTATTCTCTCTCTCTCTCTCTCTCTCTCTCTCTCTCTCTCTCTCTCTCTCTCTCTCTCTCTCTTTCAGCATAATTTCTACTCTTCAATCTTATCTATTCACTCCGTCACTCCATATTCTACAATTACGTTCACTTATGGACTAATACCCTTGGGGAAGGTATGAACCTTACTTATGGGTCGAATAGTATCACTTGTTCTTCTATAAGGATGGATTTCGCATTAGATAACCCACGAAGGTTGATATACCATTAAACAAACCAAGCCAAACCCTGAGTTTTTCTTTAGCCCATTTTACTGGGGCTGCAGAATACACTGACTGCATCTCTGCAAAGGGGTAAGACTATCCCAACGAGTGTCCTGGATATGACACTAAACAATCTGATATTGAGGTTTCAGTAATGCTGGTGCTTTGGGGAATGCGGATTACCCCTTCATTGCTATCGCTTCTCAGTCCACTCTGGTCGGGAGTGGTAGCATTTGATAGGATACTATCTATGGGTCAAATAGAACTAAAATGTGTACCTATGCTAAACTGAATTGTTTGAAATAGAACTGTTTATACGTATAAAATGGATTTGGCATTAAATAAATCACATTGGTTGATATGCCATAAAACCAAACCAAACCAAATTATTTTTTGTCTAAGAACTTTTCTTCCAACTTATACTAAGTTCGTTTCCTTTCTATTCTTCTTTTTTTATTCTTTTTTTTTCTTTTTTTTTTTCTTTTTTTGTTTGTTTGTTTTTGTTTACACGACTGATTGGAAAGGATTTCTCTTGACTGATGCTCTCACGTTCTCAACTCGTTAACACAATTGGTGCAACAGAAGAGCTGATCCATCCGTAAATGTGTGTGTGTGTGTGTGTGTGTGTGTGTGTGTGTGTGTTGTTTTAGATGTAAATGTTATTTGGATCCTTACGCATTTTTTTGTTCAGATTCAAAGATAATCTTTCAACTAAATATATGTAGTAAATTGAATCCCACTGCATAAATGTTTTCTAAAAGGCGAGTAAATAAATCCCCAACAACATTTTGGAATATACAAGCAACAATTGAAACCGTATAAGGCCTCCCGTTAACAATAAAGAATGAAAGCCCTGAAAGTAACGGCCATATTTAGTAACAGTTTACTGTATCACCCGTCCAACCCGTTCCACCCAGCCCAACAGTGTTCATGTCAAGCTCTATGCTACTATGACCGAGAGAATGGCCAGAGACACAGAACAGCTTTGTTCAAATCTCTACGTATAATTATTATTTATATTCTTAATGTTGTTATTGCTATTTTTGCTGGTGGTGATGGCTGGTATTGTTTTTATATTTAGCCTTAAACAATTATTATTATTATTATTGTTTAGATATTTTATTTCACATAGGAAAATCTAATATATTAAAAAGATTTTATTGAGCTAAATAAGTTTGTTTTTAGTTCGCCGCTGATATGTTAGATTATTAAAGAATTCCGTAGGCCAAAGATCTTCACGCATTCAGAATATTCAGCATTTTATATAAACTACTTCCTCTTCTTTCTATCCCCCTCTCTCTCTCTCTCTCTCTCTCTCTCTCTCTCCTATCTTTTTTGTCTTTATCTTTAAATCTAAGCTCAGCTTGGTGGCTGATATAGTTGTGTGTTTCCTGATGTTTGAGGTAGGTACCAGAGCTAGGATGAACAATAAGATTTCAAATATTGAGTTTGCAGGAAAATTGAAGCAGTGTGATCTTCCTCTTTACTCTTGTAAATAATACGTTCATTTTCATTGGGAATATCGTATACATGTGCGTGTGTGTATGTGTGTGGGTATGTGTGTTCATGCAAGTGTGTGTTTGTGCACACACACACACACACACACACACATATATATATATATATATATATATTATTTCAAGAACAAACCAATATTCGATCACATTAGGATGATAAATTTATTTCCATCCTGTTAAGAGCATTGATATGAATCAAAGTCTCCGAAATAATTTTTAACAGGACTTCATCTGATCCAATAAGAAAATAGAATAAATTACAACCAGATTGGAGAACTTTTCAAAGTAGAAGGAGAAAAGAAATCCATTCCACCTATGTCTAGCCTTTACCCATGGAAGGCTACTTCCGGTCCCTTCTCGTTTCAGGTTAAGACAACTACAAAACCAATAAAATTAATAATTTACCAATTACAGTAATACATATCCAAATTTCAACCATTTCTAACATTTCTATTATTCGCTCTGTGAATTTATTTACATTGAGCTCTTTAACAGGAATATTTAAATATTCGAAATTTATATAATTTATTTGTCCTGACAGAATTGTTCCCAACTCCGGATTTACTGGATTAAAGAATACATATATATATATATATATATATATATATATATATATATATATATATATATATTATATATATATATATGTATTCTTTAATCCAGTAAATCCGGAGTGCCCATTTGATTTAAAATAGTAATGTCTTAAATCTCAGCTGTATTATTGTGTTGTTTAAATGAAGAATGAAGACTTATGCGACTTAATTTTCAGGAAAACTTTACTTTTGGAAGGCGAACTTCTAAATTTGCTAACGAAAACCCCCAAAAATTGCCCCCCCCGAAAAGAAAGAAAAAAGAAAAAAAATCCAAAACACCTTAAATGTAGTCTAACACGTGCTAAAGACGAAAGCCATAAAAGAGTTGACTCCTCCTCTCTCTTTCTTTCTCTCTCTCTCTCTGTGTCTCTCTCTCTCTCTCTCTCTCACTGTCCACCACCAGTTGACCATGATATAGGAGTGGAACCTTTAATATAAATACTAAAATTAGTAATAATTTAATCCTTCATTTGTTGAAATAGTATGCATACGTTTGGAAGTGATTCCGTTTCCAGAAGTTTTTTCACAGAGGTCAGTAAATTTATTCTACTAAACTATTCATTTAAAAATGCACATTTGATTTAAAATAGTAATGTCTTAAATCTCAGCTGTATTATTGTGTTGTTTAAATGAAGAATGAAGACTTATGCGACTTAATTTTCAGGAAAACTTTACTTTTGGAAGGCGAACTTCTAAATTTGCTAACGAAAACCCCCAAAATTGCCCCCCCCTGAAAAGAAAGAAAAAAGAAAAAAAAAATCCAAAACACCTTAAATGTAGTCTAACACGTGCTAAAGACGAAAGCCATAAAAGAGTTGACTCCTCCTCTCTCTTTCTTTCTCTCTCTGTGTGTGTGTCTCTCTCTCTCTCTCTCTCTCTCTCTCTGTCCACCACCAGTTGACCATGATATAGGAGTGGAACCTTTAATATAAATACTAAAATTAGTAATAATTTAATCCTTCATTTGTTGAAATAGTATGCATACGTTTGGAAGTGATTCCGTTTCCAGAAGTTTTTTCACAGAGGTCAGTAAATTTATTCTACTAAACTATTCATTTAAAAATGCACATTTGATTTAAAATAGTAATGTCTTAAATCTCAGCTGTATTATTGTGTTGTTTAAATGAAGAATGAAGACTTATGCGACTTAATTTTCAGGAAAACTTTACTTTTGGATGGCGAACTTCTAAATTTGCTAACGAAAACCCCCAAAATTGCCCCCCCCCCCTGAAAAGAAAGAAAAAAGAAAAAAAAAAATCCAAAACACCTTAAATGTAGTCTAACACGTGCTAAAGACGAAAGCCATAAAAGAGTTGACTCCTCCTCTCTCTTTCTTTCTCTCTCTCTCTCTGTGTCTCTCTCTCTCTCTCTCTCTGTCCACCACTAGATAACCATGAAATATACCACAAAATTTCTTTGAATTTTAACATCCAGCAGTCCTGGACTTTAACTAAGTTAAAACTTAAGATAAAAAAAAGAATTTTTTTTTTTTTTTTTATTACTACCGCGTACACATGGGAAGCAGCATGCTGTACGTGTGAGTCTTGCGGCTTAACGCTCAAGATTGCCAGTTCGATCGGGGAACTCCTGCTGCTCATCTATAAGAGTGGCTTCTATAGATGAGAACAAAAACAGCCATCGAAAGATAACCATGACTAGTACTCAAACCAGATCCATAAACCGCATCGCTCTTCGCGCGGGTAAAAAAGGGGCGCGTCCTGCTGAGGTTGGAGCCCTGGCCTCGGTGTTCGAAAAATCAGCTACAGAGCTCAAACACAAACATAAACTACTAAAATGCAAACAAACAATACAGATAGCGACATTTAACGTGAGAACCCTAAATAGAATAGGTCAACTATCAGAGCTAACTGCATCAGCCGTAGAACATAAGATAGATATAATTTGCATACAAGAGCACCGATACACGCACACCGAAGATATCAAGTATCACGAAACTGGAAATGGATGGATGCTGGTGACTGTATCGGCATGGAAAAACTCTGTCAATGCATCGGTAGGAGGGGTGGGAATACTTCTAGGACCGAGAGCGTTAAAAACACTGAACAGCATTGAGAGAATACAACCTAGGATGATGGCCGCAACGTTTAATGGCAACCCCAAAGCAACAATTATCTCCTGCTACAGCCCTACCAATGTTAGCGAAGAAAACGAAATAGCCACCTTCTACGAAGATCTATCCTCCCTAGTACGTAGCATTCCGAAACACAACCTGCTAGTCATTGGCGGAGATATGAATGCACAAATCGGGAAAAACAGACACAACAAATACAGCCTACACTACGCGTCTAACAGGAATGGACAGCATTTAATAGATTTCATGATAGAAAATAGATTAACCTGCCTCAATACAAACTTTCAAAAAAGGGAGGGGAAATTATGGACCTACACATACGCAAATAAGAGTAAAGCACAGATAGACTACGTCCTTATAAACAGGAAATGGAAAAACAGTGCGATGAATTGCGAGGCATACTCCTCCTTCGAGGGTGTGTCCTCCGATCATCGAATAGTTACGGCCAAAGTACGACTAAGCCTAAGAAAAAACGCCACACGTAAAGCCACGACCAAGCACTATGACTGGGCCCTACTCAACAACAGAGATATTAGAGACAAATATGCATTAGAATTAAGAAACAGATTCGAAGCACTACAAGAGAAGGTAGAAATAGGCACCCCAAATGACGAATATGAAAATTTTGTAGAAGCGCACCTGGAGGCGGCAGAAAAGTGTATTCCAACAAAACCTAGAACTAAATATAGAGTCCCTTGGGAAACGCTAGCGGCTAGAGAAAAACGTGCACTTGTGAAGACTGCCTCCAAAAACTATCAACAGAACCCAACAAATACAAATGCACGAGAACTAGAAAAGGCGCAACATCAATTAACAGGAATATACCTAAAAGAACAGGCAGAATACGTACAAAATCAGATAGATAAGATTAGAGACTCGGTGGAAGATAGGCAATCCAGGATAGCCTGGCAAACAATAAACGAAGTAAGTGGAAGAAAGAGCACAGCCAAAGCAAAATTGAAAGCTGCAAGCCAACAAGAAAGAATAAAACTGTGGGAACAGCATTTCAAAAATCTACTAGGAAACCCACCGGAAATAACGGATGAACCGATCACCAGAATTATTAGTAAGCAATTAGACGTAAAACTAGGTCCTTTCACCAAAGAAGAACTCGACACGGTTCTCAGAAGAATTAAAAATAGGAAAGCGGCGGGGCTAGACGAGATCCCCCCAGAAGTGTGGAAGACGAGACAATTCGACGATATACTGCTCCGCCAATGCAACGCAGTCTATAGTCAAAATAGGATAGAACGATGGACGAAGGGATGCATCCTTCCATTCCCTAAAAAAGGCGACCTCGGACTAGCCAAGAACTACCGAGGGATAACACTTACATCCATAGCAGCCAAAATCTACAATGCCCTACTACGAAACCGCATAGAACCCAAAATGGAAAACATCCTTAGGAAAAACCAAAATGGCTTCCGGAGAAATAGATCCACAACCTCACAAATACTGACCATCCGTAGAATCCTGGAAGGCGTTCGGGCAAAAAACTTACAGGCGACATTACTATTTGTCGACTTTACCAAGGCCTTCGATTCCATACACAGAGGGAAGATGGAGCAAATCCTACTAGCTTACGGCCTACCAAAAGAAACCGTAGCAGCGATAATGATTCTCTACAGAAACACCAAAGTAAAAGTACGTTCACCAGATGGAGACACGGAATACTTCGACATTGTTGCAGGAGTACTACAAGGAGACACACTAGCCCCGTACCTCTTTATCATCTGTCTAGACTATGTGCTTAGGACTTCGATCGACAAAATCAGAGAAAATGGCTTTGAGCTGACTAAGAGAAGAAGCAAAAGGTACCCCGCAAAAACAATCACGGACGCCGACTACGCTGATGACTTGGCGTTACTAGCGAATACGCCTAATCAAGCAGAGACACTGCTACATAGTCTGGAACGAGCTGCAGCTGGCATTGGCCTACATGTCAATGCAAACAAAACCGAATATATGTGTTACAACCAAACAGGCAACATTGCCACACTAGACGGAGCCTCTCTGAAACTAGTCGACAAATTCACCTACCTAGGAAGCAGCGTCTCATCAACCGAGAAGGACATCGACACACGACTGACGAAGGCATGGACAGCTATCGATAGGCTCTCGATCATATGGAAGTCGGACCTAACAGATAAAATGAAACGCAGTTTCTTCCAGGCAGCGGTTGTGTCGATACTGCTATATGGATGCACCACATGGACGCTTACGAAGCGGCTGGAGAGGAGGCTGGACGGAAATTACACAAGAATGTTGAGAGCAGTATTAAACAAGTCCTGGCGACAACACCCCACGAGACTCCAACTATACGGACACTTGCCCCCCATCACAAAAACTATACAAGTTCGACGAACCAGACACGCGGGACACTGCTGGAGAAGCAAGGACGAGCTCATAAGCGATGTACTCCTGTGGACCCCCACTCATGGATGTGCAAGTGTGGGACGACCAGCACGA
This sequence comes from Sepioteuthis lessoniana, assembly GCA_963585895.1. Classification (NCBI taxonomy): domain Eukaryota; kingdom Metazoa; phylum Mollusca; class Cephalopoda; order Myopsida; family Loliginidae; genus Sepioteuthis; species Sepioteuthis lessoniana. The sequence goes on along the minus strand of OY757916.1, from coordinate 85,562,286 downwards.
ACTTACATACAGCAGCTATGTGAGGACACGGGTTGTAATCCTGAAGACCTGCCGGAGGCGATGAGTGATAGGGAGAAATGGCGAGAGACGGTCAGGGATATCCGCGCAGGCGGCGCGACATGATGATGATGATGATATATATATATATATATATATATATATATATAACTAAAGAGATAAGCGATTGATAAAATTTTGCATAAAAAATCTACTCGATACTATAATAGTAGATCTGTTATAACGCCTGAAAAATATTATAGTAAGCACTTGAAGTCCGTTACTTGAAGTTTCATGTGACTGCTTGGTAAGAGCAAGTTTATTACTTATGTCATCATCAAAGAGTTCTTGATTTACACATGCTCAATCACTATTTATTGATCTAGAAAACCATATATATATATATATATATATATATATATATATATATATATACATATATATATATATATATATATATATATATATATATATATACGGAGATTGTTCACAAAGTTCTGTGTCTCATCCAAATTTTAGATTTGTCACACACTTCTAATCCATGAATAGGCCTCACCTGCACAGAAATTACGTCAGGAATATGAATTGGTTTTCGTAGTTTTATAAGATAGGTAATAACTCTTCTTTTGAGGTGGGCTAAGTACTTTTTGATCGAGCTTCGAGTATATATATATATATATATATATATATATATATATAATATATATATATATATATATGCCCCACATATCTTCAAACTAATGTCTTGTCTCTGGCATACCACTACACTGGTTGTCATTCCTCATGTTAGTTTAGTTTGGAACTTAGAATTATCAGTATATCCAACAAGAATCGAACTCACAAACAATAACCTGTTAACCGATCTTGCTATCCAATATATCACATAAGGGGCTTAAAAAACAAAGCATACCTCAGATCTGGCACAAGGCTGCAAGCATAGAGCACCTTGTGAAGATTGAAATCATTTCTTAGCAGAAATTGTTCTTCCTGACAACGTTATATGTCATGGAATGATTATTTATTACATGGTTAAAGATTGTATAAAATTAGCTTTTTTAGAGATCCTCTGTTAAAAGGTATCGATTATTCTGGTTAGAAATGAGATGAAAGAAAATTCACCTTTGAACAAAATAGTGCTAAAATAACAGTCCAATTGATAGAAAAAAATTAATGAATATATATCTGTGAATGACCCAGCCAAATGAGACACAGTATTGGTCGACATCGTAGTAACAAAAATAAGTAAATGAATCACCGGTCAGCCCTCATATATAAAATCAATGACAAATCTCAGATAATGTTGTGGCTATCCATCAAGGCAGACTCCTCGAAGTGATGTAAATGGTCTGGTTAAAATTTAGTCTGAGGATTTTTAGAAATTGAGTGAAGCTTCGAATCAAGATTTAGAATTACAATATTTTAAGATCTGAAGTGACAAGCTTCTTTTTTTTCTTCAGATCCTAAATATTATCTTTAGTTTCTGTGTAAAACTATTTGTTTTTATCACGTACTGATATACCAGAAAAGATAACATCCGAATATATTTGGTTTAGAAGAAAATTAACATTTTATAAAAACAGTGTTTCGGTTGGATGATACTGTATGATAAAACCTACTGTATTTTATGAGAGAGGCGAGTAACAGCTTATAAGACCCTTTATTTTGATATGAACAATTAAAAAAACAATTTGTAGGGTGTTACATCGAATGTTACATTAAATCCAGCCATCTATGCAGTACAGTTCGAAACAAGTTTCTTTTTTTACAAATTATAAAATCCTAACATTTAAAGAAAAAAGGGAAACTGAAATGCTATTAAATCGACTAATTTTTCTACCACAATTATTACTGAATATATATATATATATATATATATATATATATATATATATATATATATATATATATATATGAAGAAAACAGAAAAAGGAAATAATGAAAAAGTGAATTTATTATAAAGTAAAGTCAATGTTAAACGTTACGGTTTTAGTAAACCTTTGTCAGGAATTTAAGATGGTGAAACAAGTGTTGCTAAAACAATGATGGATGTTTTGATAAAATACAATAACAGGGAAAAAGAAAAAATACTAATATTTTTTACCCATATTTACACTGTTTGATAAATGAATTGGACAATCGTGTCTCTAATAATTCTTTGGTCATTTTTCGTAGCATTTCAGCTCTTTGTTCCTGAGGGCACACATTATTTGATTATACAATTTATTGTGGATACCAGTAACAATCCCGGTTACAAGTGCTTCATGCGAAAGAAGATTCTCAAAAATGAAACTAGTAAAACCATTTTTGAGAAATTCAGTGAATAGCGACCGGATAAGTGACCTTGCACTGTTATCGATTCAAAGTTCGCCAGATGAAGGAAAATACTTGGAATGTTTTGTTGACGAATTTGAGAGCCATCATGATAATCGCAGAATTAAACAGAATTGATTTTTTTTTTGTTGTTCAATCTGCGTGGAATTTTTTTTTTCGGTGACGTTCTAAAAATATTCATAAGTAATAATTTTGTCAATTCTGTCAACGTGCAAACGGGCATTTGTAGTCGGCCTAAAGAAAGAATTACACGTCGGTGAATTATCCAGTTACCGACTATACCTCGAGTCCGATCATTCGATCAAGATTACATTTTTTGAGCTAGAAAGTAGAGTAAATTGACTCTGCCCTTTAAGAAGTACATTTATTTGAATTTTGATGTAAAATAATTTACATTAACTTGGTATTTTAACTTGGGTTTGCGTCAATCCAGCTGCCCTATTTGACGTTTTGTTTCAGGGTCATGGAGAAATTATATTATTTAAATTATTTCCTTATTTCAAAGTAGCTTCTTGATCGTATGGGCAGAGTTTACCGAAAACTTGAATTAATTTACTAGCTAATTTTTGTACGCCTCTAGTACCCACAACATTTTGATTGATTTCGTTGCCTTATTTCATTTTCGCATTTGTTTTTTGTTTTTTGTTTTTGTTTTTTTTGTTTTTCTCACATTTATTTTTTGTCCTTCGAAACAGTTTTGTAACGGAAAAAAATTCAGAGCAGACAAATTACACTGTTCTACTAGTATTAATGTTAGTACTAACCCTTTGATTTTGTTTTGAAGTTAACCTCTCTTGGGGTCCAACAGCTTGAGAGTAGACAAGAGAGCAAGAATAGATTAGAACTACACTACCATGAATGAAAAGTTATTCCGTTTAATTTAGTGAGGTAACATTCTTATACTAAAACTCATTCCTAAGTTGTATATACGATATTGGTATTGTATGAATATAAAGACGCTGCTTAAATTTCCCCCCCCCCTCCTCCGCAGAAAATCTCTGGTCCCAATTGCCCCTCCCACATTTTCAGGGTTCCAGAATCGCCACTGGTTATAGCTATTTCTTTTCACCTTCTTTACTTTTTCTTTGGAATGTTTTTTCAATCCGTTGTATCTCCGAGAAGTTCCACACATTTAAACATGCCAACCACATGATAGTTTTTCAAAAAGAACGCTGATTGATTGATTGAACTGTTTTATGATTTTTCTTTGTATAAATTTTCTCTTTTCTTTTCCCCGGTTATCGTATGTTATTAAAACATCCATCGTTGTTCTATTAAAACTTTTTTCGCCATCTTAAATTCCTGATAAAGTTTTCTAAAACCATAAGGTTTTAACGTTGACTTTCCTTTATCATAAATTCATTTGTTGATTACTTTGTTTTTCTGTTTTCTTCATACTGTCGGATTCATTTCCATTATTTATTTCCTTATATATATATATATATATATATATATATATATATATATATATATATATATATATATATATATATATTCGAAAAACTATTCAGCTATTTTGAAGATGTCAAGAATTGTTTGCACGGCATTTTCCCAATCACAATTTTTGCGGAAGATGATTTGGTTTAGTTTGGTTTCTTTGTTTAATGACATATCAACTCTTGTAGGGTATGTAATGCCAAGAAAGTCTCCTGACACTTAAAAGATTGATGTTCGCATATTTTGACTGGTGTCAAACTAAGTAAATAATGATAAATTCTTCATCTTTATCCCATTACATTTTAATAACGCCCTTTTGTGATATGATATCAAGCTTTATTACTCCTTTAAAATGACTCAGATTCTGTCCAAGAAACTGAACACTTTTATTTTGAATTTTGAATGCACAATTTCAAATAGATTTATACATAGGTGTAGATTATTTGTTTAGTTAAGATTATATTTCGAACTATTTATATTCTATTCAGTCTAGCTATAAAGGAATGATGGCAATTTTTCGGCTTGCATTTCCGCTTTTTAATCACATCTAGACATATCTTCTCTACTTACGCTACAAAATCATTTTTTTCATTTTATCACATTTTCCATCAGAAGTGATAATACAATACAAAAAATAAACAGTACAAAGCCGCAGGCCTCCATGTCCTCGTAATTTTCCCAATTCAGTTCAAATCGAAAATATCTCTTAAAATATTTTCATTACTATTCATTCTTAAATAATAAATTGCTCCGATATATACATTGAATTTTGCAAAATCTTTTCTAATTGGGGTATTTTGTTTGAGTCTAACCGAAACTTGAATGCTTATCTTTCTCGGTAGTTTTAGCCGTCTACCATTGAGGGTTTCCAAATTGAAATGATTGGTTCTCCAACCTCAAATATCATTGTTCATCACACACGCACGCACACACGCACACACACACACACACACACACACACACACACACACACATATATATATATATATATATATATATATATATATATATATATATATAAATCGGATGTGTGTGTTAATTTGTTTGTTTGTTTGTTCGAATTCTACATAAAATTTTGAAGGCGAAACCATTTCTTTTTCCGACTTAAATACCTGAACCTTCTGCTACGGGCAGGATGTGACACAATGTAACAATTTTTGGTGGACGCTCTAAGGTACACAGATGTTTGTCAGGGAGCACAGCTAAAAACTGTCCTCCTCCGTCGGCATTTCTTTCTCATCTCTGGGAAAACCCCTCACATACCAAGCAATAAACCTGACCCTTCTCCTTTTAGACGATTGGCAAGTTGTTGTCTAAGTTGACACAGTCCTCTGAAGTCAAACGCTTCCTTTTTATCACCTTAGCATGAATGTCAGGAGGAAAACACATTGTTAGATATCCTGCTATATAACTTCACAAAGGTAGTGATATTTTCTCATTGCTATGAGATAATTTGCATATTTCTTTTAAAAATTACTAATAAAAATTCCTTATAAAAGTGGAAAGGTTACTTGAAAAAAAAGGATTAAAAATACTTACTTTAAAGCGACGTTATCTTGTGTACTTATTTACATGAATGCGCTAGTGTTAGCCAACCAGTAAGGACTTAAATCCATCAGCTTTGTGTGGACACTGGATACAGTCTAGGGGACCTGCCAGGAGCGACGAATGGTAGAAAGGAATGGCGAGTGAGAATCAGGGAACTCCGTGTTATCAGCATGACTTGATGATGATGATGATGATGATGCAAATTGAATGTTACTTTACTAAATCTGTTTTTTTTTTTTGTTTTTTAGGGGATGGTGGTAATAATCGGTTGTTTGTTTGTTTGTTAATTTTGATAGTTATTTTTTTAGTCGTCATAGTGTTACTATAAATCTTGACCTTCTCGAGAACCGGCAACGTTAGCCTAATTGTAAGTCGAATCACCCACCTGAAAAGTGAACTAAATTTTTCTTACATGTTTTGTTGTTGTTGTTGTTGTTGTTGTTGTTGGTATGTTATTGTCATTGTTGTTGTTTTGTTGTTTAATAAGTGATTGCTTTATTGATTGCTTTTATAATTATTCTCACCATTGATCGTATCATCAACCTTGATTTTCACGAGAACCAACAACGTAAGCCTAATTGTAAATCGAATCTCTCATCTGACGAAATTGACTTTTTTTCCTAGACACAAGATAAATTTATTTATCTTGAATAGAGACTTCCTTACTTCACAAAACCGAATTTCCAATTTTCCTGTTCAAGTGAAATTTATTTATTTATCTATTAACTTATTTATTGTTATTGTATGTTGTTTTTTTTTTAATGTGTGTTGTTATTAATTGAGAAATTGACACCGTTTTACTTAAGAATGTTTTTATAGTTTAAAATCATGTCATTATTTTGTTGTTTGTTTTGAGTTGTTTTTTCTAACGATTTCTATCGAGAAGGTGTCACAAAAAGATGAAATTACCTATTTCCTGTTTTTCTTTTCGTTTATTTTCTTTCACCAATTGTTTAGGGTTTTATGAGGTGGACGGTTAGTTGGTTGGTTAAGTCTTATGGTATATAAAACTGTTGTAGGTTATTTAATGTTAAATCCTGTTTATATATTGTTGGAGTGTCTCCGCTACAGATGGACTGGCCCTCATGTGACATATACCGACCAAGCTCTCTTCGGCGCAGACTCAGCGAGCTGTCACCAAGAACGGTAATATTCATGATTGTGTTAAGCTGAGGAAGAGTTTCTCCCAGCTATCGTTTATGTATGTACAATTTTCTTTCAATATATTTCTTATGCATTTCCGAGTCGTGTTATCATTTGAACCTCCCCTTGACCATAGCATATATATATATTTAATATATGATTATTAAATATGACATTTTTATAAAAATAACATTCTTAAACGATCCTGAGTTCGTCATTTTGCATACAGGGAAATGGTTTAAAATATTTCTCACACGAATAATTCTTTTTACTGTTAATTATTTGTTTGAACAAGCTTAAAGGGTTTAGTTTGGTTTAGTTTTATGGCATATTAACCATTGGAGTTTTATCATTAAGGGTTTTCGGACTATTACCTTCATAGTTATTTCCACAACTTTTCGGTCGATATATCCTCAGGCCTTCTTCAGGTGTTTGTCGAACTCGGGAACCTTCACGGGACTTCGAACTACATCCTTTATTGAATCCACGGGGGTCACCTATTCTGATTCCGTTAGCCATAACCGGGTACACGTGTTAAGTATTCCAGTATTGTTAATCGCCTGCAGTCTGGATTGAACCTGCGACCTCCAGATGATTGTCTCCTGAGGGAACCAACGCCTAGAACCGTTACGCTATGCGTCCTTCGTAGACCGGTTGCTGATCCAAGGCTAAAGAGCACCGTTTGCCCTACTATCTTTCCAAAATTGAGAGAGAAAGAAGAGATGCCTGTCTCAACGGGATCAGCACGAATAACTGAAATGTAGGCAGGCTCGTCCAAGACTTGAACTCGACTCGTCAATTCAATTTGCCAGGATGATAACTGTTACGCCTTCTTTTTGTGCATGTGTATAATTCCCATGGATTCACTTCGCACACACACACACACACACACACACACACACATATATATATATATATATAATTAAGTCATGCTGACAGCATGGAGTTCCCTGACTCTCCCTGTCTCTCCATCCGTCCCAATCATTCATCGCTCTTTGCAAGTCTTCGTGACTGCATCCAGTGTCCAAGCAGAGCTGATGTATTTCAGTTTTTGCAGATTAGCCAAGACTGGTGTGCCCATGTGTACGTGTCAATGAAAGAACGTCACTTATGAGTTTGGACTTACGTCTCCAGCAGTGTCCTGAATGTCTAGTTCCTCTTACTCTGAAGGTTTGTTAGATGGGATGTGAGTGTCCGTACAGCTGCTGTTTTATGAGATTTTACTTCCAGAATTTGTTCAAAATAGAACGTAGCATATATATATATATATATATATATATATATATATACAAAGTAAGTAAAGTTGGCGACCGCTGTCGAGGGTGATCTAACGGTTCCCTTTTCAATAGCTACTATAGCGAGGTGTACGAAATGGGGCTACTCCTTTCCTTGAATTGCTCCAGTTTCCCTTGATACATACCTTATAATGCTAAGTGTTAAGCAAGGAGATACCAAGTACCATTTTTAGAGTCTTTGTTATGATTCGACCTGGAATTGAACACTGGTCTTCCAGGCCACTGGCGAATACTTTACCCAATTGGCCAATTCATGTATATATATATATATATATATGTGTGTGTGTGTGTGTGTGTGTGTGAGGGGAATATGTATATATGTACATATTTCTCTTTATATATATATGTGTATGTGTGTGTGCGCGCATCTGTGTGTGTGTGTGTGTGTGTGTGTGTGTGTGTGTGTGTGTGTGTCTATATATGTGTGTGTATCTATACGCCGGTACGTAGAAATTCCCTGGCTAATGTTTGGGGGCGCCTTTAAACCACTAGGAGTGATGCCCCCTTGCGTTACTGGTGTGACATCCATCTAAACATCTGATCTAAAACCTGCGATCCACGCATTTACCAATCATCTTGCTTTTGCTTGTCATATGGGTTATATTTTCGAGGATTCAGTGAGTGGTATTGATGTTGTACAAGCTTGTGCCACTTAAATCCATCGAAGTACAGATATCTCAATGGTTCTGGATCATTCTTATCTAACCACTTCCCAAAGACCTGTGGCCAACGGACATGGTATGGATGTCACTGACGATTCACCCAGCAAGTGTGATGAGGGTGGTGATGAGCATTGAGATGGCTGTCGTCTGTTAAGATGAAGCAATTGCCATATCTTTGAATATATATATATATATATGTGTGTGTGTGTGTGTGTGTGTGTGTCTGTGTGTGTGTGTCTGTGTGATGATCCCATAGACATGGAACTGGCAGTCATATTTCGTCGTTGACTGTGTGTCTACGCTATTAAAAATAGATTCTCTATCACCAGTAGTGAACACTTTTTCTTTATAAATATAGCAAACCACATAACGATATATATATATATATATATATATATATATATATATATATATATATATATATATATGCTTGTGAACGTGTGTATGAACGTGCGTGCGTGCGTGCGTGCGTACAAGTACAAACTTACTGAGAGAGAAACAGAGAGAAAGAAAAGAAATTTACTGAAAGGGATTAATAGATTAGATTCGGTAGAAATGCAGATAAAGGGATGATATGAACGATGATAATAAAAACCCAAAGATGTTTAAAAGTAGGGCATTATCGCATAACGAAAGATTTAAAAGATACGAATGAGTGACGAATGTGAGTTATATCGACGGAGGAGAAACAAAACAAAAAAAAAAGACATTAGTTTTAGAGGAAGAGCAAAAAAAGTGAAAGAGAAAGTGTCAATGAAATAACGGCCCCGGAGAAGAAAGAAATGACAGTGCGAGAGAGAATGAATCGAAATATGAAGAGATATGTTTAAGATCAGATAATTTCCTTGGAGTGGGCGAGGATGGATGACCCAATTTTATGAACCTATGACGTGGCGGGCCCCGATGCGGGTCACTACCATCTAGCTTTTCCAAGCTGAACCACACACACAAATACACACACACACACACGCCCTCATATACATATAATAGTCATGGTGTTCCCCACCAAATGTATATGCAATTTATTACCCCTGTCTCTGTTTCGTCAGGTAAAATTTGAAATAATAATAATAATAATAATAATAGTTTGGAGGCGCCTGGGTGTCGCGTAATGTTGAGCAATTTTTTCTGAGTCTGTATTACGATTGAAATGTGTTCCACTTTGAGTGTATTATCCCTATTTGTGTCCTTGTGCCGCACTAATCAAAGCAGAGTCACTGTGAATAAACACATATTTGAACAGCAGAATTTCATACTGAAGTGGTACGGAAATTGACTGTTAATCGCAAGCAACAAGTGTATAAATCAATGTTTCCCACCCTAGGCGTCAGTGGAATATCAGGCTGAGGTTCCACCAGGCTAGGTGTCTTTTGATAATTTAAAATATCTTTCAAAAAATAGTCAGTTCTTCTTCTTCTTCTTCTTCTTCTTCTTTAAATCGAATGACTCATATTTATCTCTGCAAGAGAAACAAGCGAAAAAATTTCAACCTGAAGATAAAATTTCATATTCATCAGTTTTTAATAACTATCACAATTTTTTAACAAAGAAAAGTGACTTGTTTTTATAGGCTTCATTTTTGGATTGTTTTAATATGAATACATTTTTCAAATGATTTTTGCTTCATTTAAGGTCTTATTTAAATTAGGGAGGTTAGAGTTGCCCTCAAAAAATCGAAGGGTGGATTTCATGATTTTGGGAAAATCGTATAAGCGTTCAGCAACGAAATAAGTTGGGGGGTGCACTTAAACACGATGCTAAACTTAGACTGTGCATAATGCCAAATATAAAGGCACCTACTCAGAATCGAACTCACTAATCAGTAACTATTTCCCCACAACGAAGAGTGTCGAAGGTTTAAGCAAATATTTACTACTCTTATTTTGCCGAATATAATTTTTTTTAAATAGAACAGGACACTATAGCTGAATATCTATAATTGCCTGTAAGCTGAGCTTAACAGACATCATTCTGAAGTAAGCGACCAAGATACTTCCATACACTTAAAACCAAGGCAGTCGTTGATAAGTACACTTCTTTCAGTCCAAATTGGATTTTCTGTCGCTGTATTGGGATAATCTGGAAACTACCCGTAAACATATAAGACACGGTCTGATAGTTCAGGTGAACGTATCCTTCAAAATTAATGACAGACCAATTTCTATATGCCATCATTATCAAGTCGCGCTGACTGCACTGATTTCCCTGACTCTCTCTATCTCTCTCTCTCTCTCTCTCTCTCTCTATCTATCTATCTATCTATCTATCTATCTACTATCTATCTATCTCTCTATCAGTCCCTAGCATCTATCGCTCCCTGTACATCCTCCAAACTACATCTTGTGTCCACACAAAGCTGATGTAAATAAGTTCTTGCTGGTCAGCCAACACTGGCACGTCTATGTGTGGGGGTCCATAGGATAACGTCACTTATAAGTTCGTGCTTGCTTCTCCTTAAATAACCTGTATGTCTCGTTCGTCCAACATGAAGTTTTTTTGATGGGAGGTAAGTGGCTGCACTGTTGTTTCGTGAGGTACTGCTTCCGGGATTTTTTCAAAATAGCTTGTAGAATTCTTGCGTAGTTTTTATTTGGCCTTTTCTTTTTACGCTTTGTTAGAGTCCATGTGGTACATCCATCCAGTATTATAGACACAGCCACAGATTGGAATAAAATCTTGTTTAAATTTTCAAATTTCAGGTTTGAAAACGAAAATGAAAACTTCCGACTTTGAATATATTTTAGGACGCATTAATCAATTTTAACATTGGCTCAAAAAAAAGTTTAAGGTTTATACTGTACCAAAGGGGGAAAAGAACGCACACGTATAGCCACTTACACAAACGCATACACCCCACACACATTCATATATATATATATATATATATATATATATATATATATATACATATGTGTGTGTGTGTGTGTGTGTGTATATATATATATATATATATATATACACATACACATATATATATATATATATATATATATATATATATATATATATATATCCAGCAATCACAAATAAATTAGAAAGAAAAAGAAATTGAAATAAAAAGATGAAAGAATACAAAATGACCCGGAAAACAGAAAGGATTAAAGTTTAGAAGGAAACAAGAAAAGATGAGAGAGAGAGAGAGAGAGAGAGAGGGAGAGAGGGGGGAAGAAAGATTAAGTTGTGGGTCAATGCGTAAATAATCCTGTCATTTTTGACTGGAACTATGCTATTATGTTTAAAACAAACGTATTCTGAAAAAGAATTCGTGCCCAAGTCAAAACCCACTCCTTCGGGATGACTACTTAACACAAAACCACGTAAAATGAAAATCCCAGGAGCTACTTAGACAGGCCTCTCAAATTCCTGTAAAATCCATTTCCACTTGAAAGCAAGGTAAAATCGTTGCTCTGTAATTCTGGCTTTCCTTTCTCCAAGTTGAAAAGTGGGTGGTGCTCACTGCAACAGAATATACTGAAAGAGGTTTTGACCAATGTATTTTAGACACATCTTGTATACACCAACAAACATGGGGGAGTCTGCGTGGAGCACTGACTAACGTGCTGGAATCTAGTTCCAATTCCAGTCGCACTATAAGGTTCACTTTCAGATTAATACTCTTGGTAAAAGCATGAACCTTCTAATCGCTTCAGCTATAAGTTAAATAGTACCACTATAATTCTTATTCAAAGATAGCTTGAGCCTTAAATAACCCATGATGTTTGATATAGCATAAACGAAACTCGCTGAATTCCACGGCATATATTTGTAAAATCGGAACTCAAAGAAATGGAACTAGAGTTATATATATATATATATATATATATATATATATATATATATATATATATATATATATATATATATATATATATATATATATATGTGTGTGTGTGTGTGTGTGTGTGTGTGTGTGTGTGTGTGTGTGTGTGTGTGTGTGTATCCTGGGCTATTGACCTAATGAGTAGAATGTTCGCCAATGGTCTGGGGTTCAATCCCAGATCGAATCATGCCAAAAAAATGGTATTTGATGCCACTTTGCTTAACACTCCGCATTTTGAGGTAAACATCAAAGGTAAAGTGGAGCAATCTAAGGAATAGAGAAGCGCCCTTCCCTACACCTCAGCTATTGAGAGGGGAGCATTCGGGTCCCCCTCGACTACGGTTGCTAACTTTACTCATCAGTGTGGCTAGACAGTAGCTTCCCGTAGCTGGGATCGAAACCCATATATATATATACATATATATATATGTGTGGGGGGGTAGTGTTCGCCAATGGTCTGGTAGACCAGGGTTCAATCCCAGGTCGCGTCATACGAAAGACTTTAAAAATGGTATTTGATAACTCCTTGCTTGACATTCAGCAATATAAGGTACGTATCAAGGGTAAAGTAGAGCAATCCAGGGAAAGGAGTAGCGACCTCCTCTACAACTCAGTGTAGTAACTATTGAAAAGGGAGCCTTTGGGTCAACCTCGACTATGGTCGCCAACTTTACTACTTACTTTTATATGAGCTCAAATACACACGTATATATATATATATATATATATATATATATATATATATATATATATATATATATAGTACTTCAAAAAGTATGCAACTATCTCTCTGACTATATACCTTTCAAAGAGGCGCTCTGGGTGTAATGGTTATGGCCAAAAGAAATGGAATCGGTGACGAGACTGTTTGCATCTCTTCACCCCACTCCAGCTACAGGTAAATAGTGGAACAGTCTGGTTTCTTTATCTTTGTTAAGGTAACCAGTCTAGGAGAAGGAAAATTAATTTAAACCGATTATACTCCAATAAAAAAATCACCTTGCGTGGCATACTGCTTGAGAAGAAAGGGTTGGCTGTATGCGTGCATGCATTTGAATTATTACATTGCAACCTTTCTTTGGGTTCCGTAAGGGACATATTTGGAAGGTCTTCATAAGACTGCTTTGCGGTCTTTTCAATTTTGCAAAGTTAACACACAAAATAAGGCTGAAAAATGTACATGCGTTCGTTCTTTAAAAAAGTCATAGTTGAAAAATAAAAAAGAAGGATGTATCGTACAATTATTTTTTGGGCCAGTCGGCTGGGGCTGTAGAATACACTGACTGCACCTCAGCAGACCCCCCCCCAATGAGTGTCCGATATATGACACTAAATAATCTGATGGTGAGGTTCCAGTGATACTGGGGCTTTGGGAAATGCGGAGCACCCCTTCATTGCCATTGCTCCCAGGTCCACTCTAGTTCGACGAGGTAGCAGCTGATAGGGCCCTATGTATGGGTTAAATAGAACTAACAGCATACTTATGCTAAAGTTAATTGTTTGACTAAACTGAATAGCTTGAAGTAGAAATGTTTTTGAAAATTAAACTGTACTTACATTTAAACTGCACGCTTATGCTAAACTGAATTGTTTGAAATGGAACTGTTTTTGACATTGAAAATGTACTTTCACTAAACTGAATTGTTTAATATAGAACTGTTTCGACATTTAAGTGTGTGTAAACAAAATCTGTACTTATACTAAACTGAATTAGCTGAATTAGAACTGCTTGACTAAACTGAATAGCTTGAAATAGAAATGTTTTTCACAATTAAACTGTACTTACATTTAAACTGCGTACTTATGTTAAACTGAATTGTTTGAAATAGAACTATTTTCATAAAAATGGATTTGTTGTTAAATAACCTACAAAGGTTGATATGCCATAAAACCCAACCAACAAACCAACAACAATCATTTTTACCTGCTCAAAACTAGAAACTTTGAAAAGTGTTATCACGTTGCAAACGTTAGGCTCGAAATTTACGTTTGCGTAAATTCTAGTCACTATAGGAATGTGTCCTTCATTAAATATCGTGTGTGTGTGAGTGTAAAAGAGAGAGAGAGAGAGAGAGAGAGAGAGAGTAATAAATCGATCATATTTTTTTTAAAATTTCATTGCAAATACTTAGCATAACGTCCTACTTGTCAATGCACTTAATTAATACTAATTAATCACATAGAGTTCGAACAGTGCACAGTTCAAATTTAGGATCAAAATTTAGCTTGACAGTTTGTCTGCCAACGGACATATTGACCCATCTGCAGAAGATTAATTTAGAATGACACAATGCTAGATAAAATGATGGTAGAACGACGTTTTGCCTCAATTTTCCAAGTAACGATGGACTTGTCTTAAAACTGGGCATTTGATTTTTATCTAGGCTTTGACAGACAAACAACACCTACTACTACTACAACTACTACTATACACACATTCACACACACATATGCATATGTCAGGAGAGAGAGAGAGAGAGAGAGAGAGAGAGAGAAAGAGAGAGAGAGAGAGAGAGGGAGAGACTTGGGGACTGTTAGTTTCTCGCCTATACGATCATCAGACCATATGCTGCGTCACTGATATTGAGTTCTTTTTATATATAAATATAACAGGCATGTACATCGTTATTTACTAAGCTTAGCTTAGTCTGGCCCAAGGCCACTACTGGTCGAAATCTCTGCAGTAGTAATGGGCCGTTAAACTAGCATGTTAACCGATGCAGCATTGTCCCTAAAACATACCAATGTGATAGAAAAGAAAAATCTAATACTCATTTATTTAAAATTACGAGACCCTTTTTTACGCTGTCTTTTATGCTTTGAAAGTTCCATTTTGTCGCCTGTAGGTCTGCTTGGATGTTGTTGCGTTGCTGTGGAAGGAGAAGCAGTTGGCATCAGGTGGATATGAAATGTTATTCACTGGTGCCAATTCAATTCCAACTAAAGACGGAACCAACTTACCAACAGATGGCGTGGCAGCGTCCGAGACAGAAGAGCCTAATGCGTCTACAAGAGGTAAAAGAACCAAGATGACTGATAAGAATAGTGAAACAAGGAATTTAGTAGAGAGAAATACTCGAAATTTTGCGATTTCTCCCTTTTTTCTTTTCTTTTCTTTTCTTTTTTCATTTTATCTCTCACTTCTTTCTTTTTTCTTTCTTTTAGCATTGAATGTCTCAGTTTACAATACTTTCTTCTTTCTCATTAACATATATTCTCTCTTTCTATCCAATCTCTTACTCTCTCTCTCTCACACTCTCTCTCTCTCTCTCTTATTCCTCTTTTCCTCTTTCACACACATAAATAACTACATGCTTATATGTTACATCAGCTTCTCATTCACCTAAATTTCTTATTCTTTACATACGTACATATACTCTCTCTCTCTCTCTCTCTCTCTCTCTCTCTCTCTCTCTCTCTCTCTCTCTCTCTCTCTCACACACACACACACACACACACATACACACACACACACAGAGACACGCACACGCACATACACACATGTTCTCGCTTAAAGTTCAGGCACACTTTCGATAAAACGAACTCATTCTCATAATCACATTGTTTCGCTTTCTCACAAATACGAATCCCATTTTTTTTCAAACAGGAATTTACAAATCCACATATCCTCATTCTTTTTCTTACTTTCACTCTCACTCACAAGTTAACTTAAATTCTTTTATACTTTCCAACGCATTTTCGTTTTATCAATCTCTTAAACAAAAGTAAGATCCATTTTTCTCCAAATATATATATATATATATATATAGCGAGAGAGAGACCAGAATTAATTGGATAGGCAATTAGTCGTGTGTGTGTGTGTGTGTGTGCAAATGTCCAAAATACATAAGGATTCAGAGGATGATTTATTATCATAGTTGAGTTATTTATCTTCGTATAACATTTCGGTTTTTTACATGAAACCATCATCAGGACATTTAGATATGTGATGTTGTATTTCATGAACCATATGTAAGTTTGTTTTTTTTTATTTCTTAAAAGAAACGAAAAGAAGAGAAAGTTTTAAACAGTCTATTTCCGATTAACATTTTTTTAAAGTAGAGGAATTTATATTGTGAATTGAATTATCATGACCAGAAAATCCAGCTATCCAGTGTTTCCGTATGTCTAGTGCAAATGTTCGCCGGATTTTCTGGTCATGGTAATTTAATTCACAATATAATTCCTCTGCTTAAAAAAAGAAAAGGTATATCTATATCTTTGCCCTTGAGGTTATGATAATTACGCGGATGCGTATTTCCAATCCTCCTGGGAAGACGTGGCCCTGGATGTGACCTTTGTCCTCTGTAAAGATTTCGGATGTAACTTGCAAGACACATTCAGGTTAATTGACCGCGCAATTACCAAGACTAGTTGATTTGGCATCATTTGTGTGTGATGTGGATTGATGGTCAGTGGTAGAGTTTCGGCTCTGCATTCTGTGGTCGCTGGTTCGATCTCCAGAGGAGGAGATCAGGGTATAACACTGCTGATGAGACTTAATAAGGTCGAAACAGCTATCCAGTGTTTCCGTATGTCACGCGCAAGTGTTCACCGGATTTTTTAGTCATGGTAATTCAATTCACAGTCTACTTCTGTTTCTAAACAGTGCGATGTACCGGATTATATATATATATATATATATATATATATATATATATATATATATATATATATAAGACGCACCCTGATTTCAGCAGGGTAAAATTATTAGTAAATGGTACAGCCTAGGCTATATTTATGGGGTGTTACTTTGGTTAAACAAGTCATGGTTACAATCAAACCTACATATGATGATATATAAGACGCTGGAGAATTTTAAAAGATATTTTTAGTAAAATAAAGTGCGCCTTATATGCCGTCAAATACGATAGTTAGTGTTCAATTTGAAAAAAAAAAGTATATTTCCTTAATATATATATTTAGAAAGAGAGAGAGAGAGAGAGAGAGAGAGAGAGAAAGAGAGAGAGAGAGAGAGAGAGAGAGATTGAAATACAAAGTAATCCAAAGTGAAGAATTTAATGTGAAAGAAAGTTGACGTCATAACGTTTCGGTTTCAATAGACCATCATCAGGACTTAGAAAGGTGTTATAAAGGGTCGTTAGATCACCGATGAATGTTTGATGAAATACAAAACAAGGAGGGAGATGAAGCCCTAATGATGGTTTATTGAAACCAAAACATTTTAACGTCGACTTTCTTTCATATCAAATTCTTCACTTTGAATTGCTTTGTTTTTTCAATTTTTCACCACGTTATCGGATTATTTTCCATTATTTACTTCCATATATATATATATATATATATAATCATGCAACTATTCCATATCTCTCTCTATCTCTCTCTCTCTCTCTCTCTGTTTTCTTTCTTCCCTTTCTCTTTTTTCTTTATTTACTTTATATTTTTTATTTTTTTACAGAGTAGCAGTTGGCAATTTTGAAACATTTATGACTAGGAGTGTATTTGTGAAAACATTGAAAGTTAGAATATATATATATATATATATATATATATATGAAGGTAGCAGGAAAAAATATAATCCAAATAGGTGAATATATCATGATGTGAAGTCGACGTTAACGTTTCGGTTATAATAACCATCGTCAGGACTTGGATATAAAATAGTTCACAATATAGATGGGTGATTGTTGAGATGACAGGAGCAAATGAGAAATATACAACGAAAAGATAGATAAACATGCACATAGCGTTCAAAATTCAAAAGTCATCAGAACGTGTTTGGCACGTGGAAAAATATTAGAAAATGTAGGATTTTTCAAAGAAACGAGACAAAACCTCCCGTTTATTGAGAAATACGCAACAAATAAGTTTTCATATGTATAGATCATTAGGAATCATCCATGTTAAATGTTATGTAAGAATGTATTTGGTATTAGTTTTTTTTTGTTTTGTTTTTTTTTCCTGCTACCTTCATACTGTCGGATTTTATCCATATTTACTTTCATATATATATATATATATATATATATATATATATATATATATATATATAATCGATGAATGAAATCAAACTATTTCAAATAAAGGAGTTTCTAAATTTTTTGTACTAATTTGACTAAATAAAGAGATAAGTTAAAATGGCCCGGTGTTTATTTAATAATGTTGTAATTATAAATGATGCTAGATTGAAGAATCTTCCGGCGATTTTTATCATGCATAAACCAACATTTTGAAATCTTTAAATTAAAGTGGTGATTAGTTTCTAATCTATGTCGGACAATTGCATTATCTACGTTGCCTTTTTTCAGATGTCTCTTATGTTTGTAAATTCCTTCTTAGACTTCATGGTGTTTTACCCACATATTTTTTAGTATTTTTATTTAGGTGTGTAAGACATTGTACAGACACCTTAACGCTGAATCCACTGAGAAATGTCAAGATATGTGCAATTTCTTTCTCTCTCAAATCCAAAAATGCACTCTATTTCTTCTAAGGAACCATCGTCCTTTTGGGATGCATGTTACATATTGACCCTTGAATGAACCGTCAACCAAATATTCTCCGCACAGTACGCACCTGTGAAAATAAGCGGAAGCAGTTATATGTTAAACGGAAATCGTGGACGTTAGAAAATAATATAAACAGATTGCCACCTGAGAGTTTCAGGGAGTCGCAATCTGTCAGTGACGGCTTACAGGGGTCAGCTGAGTCGGCAGATAGAGAACCGTGGCCACAGAGGGCCAAGCCGCCTCCTGACGAAGAACAGTTGAGTACTTCTCGTCAGAAAAGAAGACATAAAGCCTTGAAGATAACACATCGTGTTATGATCAAGAGAAGAAGAAATTATAGCTCATTATGGCAGTCTGAGATTTAAGACATTACTATTTTAAATCAAATATGTGCATTTTTAAATGAACAGTTTAGTAGAATAAATTTACTGACCTCTGTGAAAAAACTTCTGGAAACGGAATCACTTCCAACGTATGCATACTATTTTAACAAATGAAGGATTGAATTATTCCTAATTTTAATAGTATTTATATTAAAGTTCCACTCCTATATCATGGTCATCTAGTGGGGTGGACAGAGAGAGAGGGAGAGAGAGAAAGAAGGAGAAAGGAGGAGTCAACTCTCTTTTATGGTTAACATTGCCACACTAGACGGAGCCTCTCTGAAACTAGTAGACAAATTCACCTACCTAGGAAGTAGCGTCTCATCAACCGAAAAAGACATCGACACACGACTGACAAAGGCATGGACAGCTATCGATAGGCTCTCGATCATATGGAAGTCGGACCTAACCGATAAAATGAAACGCAGTTTCTTCCAGGCTGCGGTTGTGTCGATACTGCTATATGGATGCACCACATGGACGCTAACTAAGCGGCTGGAGAGGAAACTAGACGGAAATTACACAAGAATGTTGAGAGCAGTATTGAACAAGTCCTGGCCACAACACCCCACGAGACACCAACTATACGGACACTTGCCCCCCATCACGAAAACTATACAAGTTAGACGAACCAGACACGCGGGACACTGCTGGAGAAGCAAGGACGAGCTCATAAGCGATGTACTCCTGTAGACCCCCACATATGGATGTGCAAAAGCAGGACGACCAGCACGAACTTACATACAGCAACTATGTGAGGACACAGGATGTAACCCTGAAGACCTGCCGGAGGCGATGAATGATAGGGAGAAGTGGCGAGAGAGGGTCAGGGATATCCGTGCTGGCGGTGCGACATGATGATGATGATGATGATGATATTCGTCTCCCTCCGTCCACCTATCTTTCTTACTCGTACGCCAGCTATGACATCTTTCGAGAATAAAGTGTGAGAATAATAATTTTATATAACAAAGTGCTGTGGTTCTTCCTTCATCCTAAGTATATAACATGTATAGTAAATATAATTATGTGTGTGCGTGTGTGAAATTCCTTCAACTAAATCTAAAATACGAAATTCAAATAACTATAGATTCATACACACACACACACACACACACACACACATATATATATATATATATATATATATTGTGTGTGTGTGTGTGTGTGTGTGTGTGTGTGTGTGTGTGTGTGTTTGTGTGTTTGAACAGACGCAGATTTACTCATTTTTGCAAATCAATACAGTTATCGCAGTTTCGTAACTAGGGAGGCACACGTATATTTTCTCCACCCCCCTCCTCTCTCTCTCTCTCTCTCTCTCAATATATATATATATATAAGGAATCAACTGATTGCCATTGTAAAAAAGGGTTAATTTTTTCGCTAAAATTGTCGAGAAGCTGTAATTTTTAAATCTGCATTTTTGCATTCGTTAACCAATCGGCATTTACGTTTTTAAACTTTCTTTGAGATTAGCGGACAACAAAATTGACTTACCGCACAAAATTTGAAGGATCAAAGCCCAAAATTATTTAAGAAAATTTTCCCTTCTTAGATAGTTAAAGATACATTTGAACCAATTAGAATAATTGCAAAATCATCGACTTTTTAATATAATTTCAAGCCCACCTCAATCTTATAAATAAGCGAAAAGATAGATACATATGGATTTATAAATCCATTCAGTAAACTTTCAACTTAATTTCTTTCGAGCGAAAATTTAACATTCTGTTCCTTCAAGGATGCATTTAATTTCAACACCGCTTAATTATTTTGAATTGAACGAAAATATTTTTATTTACATTGACATGCTAGTACTAATAATCTTTTCATTCGTGTTGAAATTTTTTGCAAAATCCGCTTACGTTTTAGCGCATGATATGCTTTCTCTCCCACATAATGACATACTCACATCAAGGTCGTTTACACACACACAAAATATTTAAACTAGATTGAGGCAATGCAAACAGTCACATTAAATGTATGATTTTTCTTTCTTGTAATAGATATTCGAGAATAGTTACTCGCTAACTAATATTATCTTTTCTTACAAGAAAAGACTTTGTAACATTTGTTTTTCAACAAACTTTTCACTCAATTTGAAGATATAGAATTTATTTAATTTGTTGACCGGCGTCTTATTCGATCATTTGCACACTTTGCCGCCACACACACACACACACACATATATATGTATATGTATAGAGAGAGGGAAAGCAAAAGAAAGAGTGAGACTGATACTGAGAGAGAGAGAACGAAAGAGAGAGAAAGAGAAGGAATGAGGGAGATCATGTACAAACTCTTATACACTCCCTCTTCCATTTCCTTCATGTACACAGGATTTCTTTCTCCCCCTTCTTTCTCTCTCTCTCTCTCTCTCTCTCTTTCTTTAACATGCGCGAATATGCTCACTTTTGCATACTATTGCCACTTTAAGCACTCATATATGTGCACCTGTAAAATATATATTCTCTTTAAATTCATCTTTCACATACATACATATGTTCATACACGTGTTCTCTTACAAATACAATCGCACATACACTGTTACACACACACACTCTCTCTCTCTCTCTCTCTCTCTCTCTCCATGTTTCTTTAATATACAAACTACAAACTATACAAGTTCGTTTTTCTGCTGTAGAATCTCAGACATATATACATATTTTTTATTGTTCCTTCTCACAAATTTATTTATCTATCAATCTGTATAACATTTACCCGCACTAACACGCTCTCTCTCTCTATCTCTCTTTCTCACACACACACACACACACACACATACATACGCACGCACATACACACAAACACACACACATATATAGATTAATACATACACATGTACGCACAAATATACCTAAATACAAACCCATATGCATTTCTCTGTCCCTCTCATCAGTCTTGTTCATTTTTTTGTTTAGTTACTTTGTTTATCATGAAATATCATGAGGGAAGCAAAGTTAATTTCCCGCCAAAATCGGTAACCACCAAACTTGTAGCGGGAAAGTAATAACTATTGTTAATGCATTAGGATAATTCTTTGTCTCGTGAGCAATGACTAAAGGCGTCTGGCGCCCAAGAGGTCGTTAATTACTCAAGATACTGTGTACTTACCATGAACGATTGGGTCGGTTGGATAATACATTAACAATAGCACTTCTCTTGGATATACATACGTTATCACACACACACACAGGCACGTAATTATTCTCATTGTCTTTTTCACTCACACATACAGATACAAAAACATATATACATACTCTCTCTCTATCTCCTTCTCTCTCTCTCTCTCTCACACACACACACACACTCTTTCTTTCTCTCCCTACAACTATCTCTTATAATATACATATATACACACATACCTAAGAAATATGATACAGTGGCGGGGTCTTCGTAGCGTAGTGGCTAACGTATGGAACTGCGACATTGAACACAGCGTGTTCGAACTCCGGTCGCGCTATTACGTTCACTTTCGGACAATTACCCTTGAGAAATACATGAACCCCCTCATCCCTCCAGCTATGGGTTAATTAGTACAACTAATGTCTTTCTGTAAGAATGGTCTCGGTATTATATAACCCATGAAGGTTGTTATACCATTAAACAAAGAAACCAAACCAAACAAATATCTATACACATTGCAAAGGATTCACGTTTTTACGATCATCGGGCAAGATCAGTTTCTGAAGAATCCTAAAGTTGGGTGAAAGTGGGATACATAGAAAGCAAAGAGTATAAAACGAAATAAAAAAAATACTAATATGTAACAAATCAAGGGGTTCAAGTGACTTCTACTGGCTCCTGTGCTCACCATATTTAAACTCTATAAAGTCAATATGGAACAGGTTGAAAACTTCACTAAACTCCCTAAAACCGAACATAACCAATACAACATAATTATATGCCATGAAATGTTTCTAGATAAACATACTTTGGAAATGGCTCCTGCCCTTCGTAGACTCATCACCATGTTTAGCTACCATTATTCAGATTCAGCAAGAAGTTACGCGTTATTTCATTGTTATCTCAATTTTTTGAATGTCTGCTTAATCGTGGTGGTATTTTTTAATGAGGAAATATGGTAGAAAATTCTATTGCAAGCAAAGCGGTGCTATGTAATCATTCTTTTTTTAAAAACAATCTTGTAATTTAAAGTATCATATTTGATTTGTCACGCTTCTAACATTAGTCAGAATTTTTCGCATGAAATTTTGCAAAGTACTTTTAGACTTGAACCTTGAAGTAAAGGAGGTGTTTGGCAGGTGAAGCTCAATACAAAAGTCAAGTAAGCATAAGCAGGACGTCTCAGATTACGCAACAAAGATCTCTGATTTCAAAATAATGTCAAGAGTGTTTGCCTCGATATTGTTAAAACAGTTGTTTTGGATCTTTTTTTAAAGTAAAATAATTCCATAGCATACATCTTACTATAATTCACCATTTTTTCCCGTCATCATTGTATAATTCAAGGACTACTAAAATGTAGCCACCAACATTTTAGTAGTTACTAATAGAACTCTGAAGCATGTTTTAGTATATAAGACCTTTTTATCTTAAATTCACAAACTTTTTTTTTAACCAGATATTCGATTTAAAATGTAAGTATTATGCAAAACATGATTCTTACTTTATTCCTGTGACGTTTTCTAAACCAAATCTTTTTGTTTAACAAGAAAATTGGACATAACATTAAACTGCACTTAATGGTGAGGATCCACTTGTGAGGATACCTGAGGAGGGTGGAATATCCCTTCATTATCATTACTCCCAGCTCCCCTCTGGCCCGGAATGGTGATTTCTGTTAATGTCCAATCTAAAGACAAATATAGCTGTTTAAGAATTATCGATATTCGATAGGATCGTGTACAAAAACCTTTAAAGAAACTATGAACGTTCAATGAACGTGATTTCTTAACATCTAGACATAAGATAATCCTAGACGAGTTGACATGCCGTTAAAATCAATCAATTAATCATTTCAGTTTAACTGCATGAAACAGACATTTTGCGGAAAATTTCCAAGACACAAAGTTATGTACTATTTTTCTGGCTTCTTTTTCACTGATAACCCAAAGAAAAAAACATTTCGTGTATTAGTTAATACGAGCAATGACAACTGCTATAAGTATTAACCTTTTGACGATATTTAATAATTTAGAAGTCATCACAAAAACAGGATTTGGTTTGATTTATTTTTAATGCAATATCAACTTACATAGGTTATTTAATGCCAAAGCCACCTTCTAGAAGAATAGTACTAGTACTATCTAACCCTTAATTGAGGGTATAAGGGATTTCATATCTTTCCCAAAGTTGTGAATGTAATTGAGCGACTGGAGTTAGAACTCGCTGACTACCATGTCACAGCCTCGCACGTTAGCCACTACGCCACGGGGACCACCCAGGATTTGGTGTAACTTGGTGAAAATCCCACCGATAAGGTGAATTTTTACCTGACTTCAACTATACAATTTTCACGTATGTTAAGAATGAATATTGACAAAAATCTTTTATTCTGAGAATATCTATTTCATGTAAAATCATCATAAAATAAAACTTAAGATTTCCAATTTTTGTAAAAGAAAAGGAACTCTTTGAAGAATTCTTATATCATTCCATAAGAAAACTTATTATTTACACGATGCTAGGTTCTACAACAGTTGTAACTGATGGCTTTCACAGAAGTTATAGTGACAACAAGTCTTTTTAGCTCTCCAGGACAGTATTCTAACCGATTTCAACAAAGCTTAAGGTTGGACGGTCTTAATTCTTCCATGGATCCCCAGTTATCCTAATTTCTTTTCCAGTTTCTCTAGCATTGTTCCAAGGATTCGGACTATAATTGGTATCACAGTCACTATCTCTTCTCTGGAAAGGTCTTGGTATTTATCTGTTTTGTTATTATTCTCTTACTCCTTGCGAGTTTTTCTCATCAGTAGTAACTGGTGGTTTTCACAGAAGGTTGAGTGACAGGAAATCTCCTTAGCTCTTCAGGACTCTTCTCAGTATTCTAGCCCATTTCAGCAATTGTCTGGGCAGTCTTAATTCTTCCTTGAACCTCAAGTTCCTCTAGTTTCTTGTCCAGATTTTCAGTATTGTTCCAAGGGCTCCAACAATGATTGGTATTACTGTCACCTTCATGATCAGCAGGTTTTATTTTAAATTCTTTGACAAGGTCCATGTATTTATCTTTATTTTTCGTTACCCTTTATTTTCATTATTTGATTTTCTAGAACTGCAATGTATAATAACTAAAACTAGATGTTCTGGTCGGGATTAAATGATTTGTTTGTATCTCAAAGTCTAAGAGAATGTTGGATGTCTCATTTTTTATGATGGTTTCTGGTTTGTACGTGTAACATTTGTTAGCGAGGACAAATTTTGGAGGTTTGAACAATTCCCAGTGGATCACCTTCTCCACACCATCATACTTGCTTTTGTAATCCTTCCGTGACAGTTTGCTTTATTCGCTTGTTATGTGGTTGACAATTTTATATTTCTTTTCACTTGCTATTCTCCTGCGTCTTATTTATTTTAGATTTTATATAGTTATGTATTATGGCGTTGTTGTGCGCTTGTATTAATAGAGATTCAGTTTCTCATTTTAGGTTGCTTCTACGTAGCCATGTCTTGGCCATCTCATGCGGAATGTCTTTCCTTTATCTCTTTAAGGGGATTTTACTTCCCATTTTTATTTTCTCGATTTAAAAATTTCCATTTACCTATTTGCTATGTATTATTATTTTTCCCCCCGTTATTGGCTGCTTTTATAAAACTGTTTTTGCTCAAGTCTATGTATCCTTCGACTTCTTGAATTGCTGCATTCACCAAATCCTCAACGATTGGGAGTCATTTTCCTTCTTTTCTTGTAAAATATAATCTGTTCAAATCAGTTCTCGGATGTGATGTCTTGGGCATTGTTATAAATTTTCCAAGTTCAGTGGTCCACGTTTTTTAGCTCCTCTCTTGTCCCGTTTAGGAAGGGTCTGGAGAACTTTTACGACTTTTTTACTCTAGCTGTAACTGTTGATTGTTATGGAAGCGGATTGCAGCAAGTCTACTCAACTCTCTTGGACATTTCTAAGCTCATGTTAGTTGTGGTATTGACTGTACAGTCTTAATTCTTCCTCAGATTTTCAGATCACTCAGTCTCTTTCCCAGGTTTTTTGGTCCCACCTATGATTGTTGCTGCTGTCACTTTGATATCCCATAATCTCTTCATCTCTGGTAAATTCCTGGAATTCCTCAAATCCTTCGTTCTCTTTAATTTTCCCTCTGTGGTCAACTGGAACGGCAAAATCCACTAGTTGATAAGGACTTGTGTTCTTAATCCAAATTAAATAGACCCTTCTTAGCCTGAATTGGATCATCTGTTTTCTTGAGAATTTATTTTTATTTTCACTCAATGCGAGTTCACACCAGTTTTTGCGGGTAGTTTTTCAGTGAAGTCCGAGTGACAACAAGTCTCCTAAGGTCTAAGTATTCCAGCTGATTTTAAGTTCTGTGGTCTGGATGGTTTTGATTCTTCCTCTGACCTCTAACTTCCTGGTATCTTTTTCAGGCCTTTAAGGGTCGTTCCAAGAGCACTTACTACAAGTGGTATCGCCGACACCACAGCTTTTTCAGTTCTCTCGCAAGATTCAAACATTCTTCTGTTTTTTTCATTTTCTTTTCTTTTGACTCAGTGATCCACTGAAAGTGTAAAACCCTTTAGATTTCCTATCAATTACATTTCTTATCAGTTGTGCTTTATCTTGTATTCCGTTTGTGTCAGTTTGAAGCCTTCGCATTTCATGAGATCAACCGTTTTATCTCTGTTACGACATAGTATATTCTAGCCATTCTTCTGTGAATTACTAATTTTTGCTTAGTCACTAGTGTTATACTCTGGAGATCGAGTAACAAAAAGGCCTAAAAAGAGATTTTGTTCCAATAAGATAACGCATATTTGAATATGCATTTATTGAATCATATCTTAGTGAAACTACTGAAAGAATCAATGATTTATTCCTGAGATTACGAATTCTGACTATATATTTATTCGCCCCAATTTATATTGGAACAAGAGTCGCAAATATTGACGTAATGTCCAGTTATTCAATGTTTTACGAAAACTAAAAAGTTTACAAATATCGTCAGGAAGTTAATTTTTATGACTCTCTTCTAGCTGTTGCTCGTTGAACAAATGTAAATAAAATATTTTTATGTCTTGATTTTTCCGTTACCAGGAAGTTATAAGAACACAAGATCATGGGAAAAGGTCAATACTTTAGTTTCTGGATTGAAATTCAGCTAGATTTCTACTTTATACAGTTAAACAAAAAAAAAACTTGGTTTATTTAACCTAACATATCTTTTTTAATTCCGTATAGTATTGTATTTACATTTCAAATCATATCTCTAAGTTTTATGTCACTATATCATAGAAAAGATTCCCGCTGTTGAGAGATTTTTTATCAGATCAATTATGTAAAAACGATTTCCCTTAGAGAACAGGGGACTAACAATTTTCAAAATTACGGGAAAAGATTAATGACCTTATGTAAATGGATGACATAAAGGTATTTAAAAAACAATGAAGAAGAACTGAAAACCCTGATATAAACAATAAGAATATACAGCCAGGATATAGAATGGAATTTGGCATTGCAAAATGTGCCATCCTCATAATGAAAAATGGAAAAAAAAAGAACCAACAGAAGGAAAGGAACAGTCAAATCAAGAATGCATTTGGAGAGAAGGAAAACTATAAGTAGCAGGAAATATTGGAAACAGACGCCATCAAATAAGCGGCAATGAATAAAAACATCATCATCATCATCATCATGTCACGCTCTCAGCAAGGATATACCTGACCCTCTCTCGCCACCCCTCCGAATCGTCCATTGCTTCCGGCTGGTTTTCAGGGCTATATCCCGTATCTACACAGAGCTGCTGTATGTAGGTTCGAGCTGGTCGTCCTGCCTTTGCTCGGCCATGTGAAGGGGTCCACAGGAGTACATCACTTATGAGCTCGTCCCTACTTCTCCAGCAGTGTCCCGCATGTTTGGTGGGTCTAATTTTGATAGTTTCGTGATGGGTGGTTGGTGGCCGTACAGCTGCTGTTTTGTGGGATGCTACCTCCGGGACTTTTTCAATATTGCTCGCAGCATTCTTGTGTAGTTGCCGTCAGGCTTTTTCTCCAGATGTTTAGTTAGCGTCCATATAGTGCATCCATACAGCAGTATCGATACGACCGCTGCTTAGAAGAAACTGCGTTTTATTTTATTGGTCAGGTCTGACTTCCATATGACTGATAGTCTACCGATAGCTGTCCATGCTAGTCGCGTGTTCATGCATGTCACTGTTGATGAGACACTACTTCACAGCTAGGTAAACTTGTCTACTAGTTTCGGAGAGCTACCGTTTAGTGCGGAGATATCGCCTGTTTGATTAAAGCACCTATATTCCGTCTTGTGTGCATTGACATGGAGGCCAATGCTTGCAGCGGCTCGTTCCAGACTATGTAGCAGGGTTTCAGCTTGGGCAGGTGCATTTGCCAGAAGCGCTATGTCATCGGCGTAATTGGCGTCGGTAATTGTTTTTGCGGGGTACCTTCTGCTAGTTTCCTTTGTGAGCTTGAAACCGATTTCTTTGATTTTATCAATAGATGTTCTAAGCACGTAGTCTAGACAGATGATGAAGAGGTATGGGGCTAGTGTGTCTCCTTGCAGTACGCCTGCTACAATATCGAAGTAGTCTGTGTCTCCATCCGGAGAACGAACTTTTTCAAAACCAAGTACTGCAGCAGAAGTCTCATCAAAGGAACAAACAACTGAGCAATCCCCCTGGTAAGTTATAAAGGCTCTTTCTTAAAAGGACCAAGAGAAGGACTCAGACAAATGAAGCAAAAAACAGGAAAATTGATGACTATGCATAAGGCCTTACATTTGAGATATGACATAGATAGGCTGTATGTGTCAAGAAAAGAAGGGGGTAGAGTTTTGTCAGCGTTGATGATTGCGTTGACGCAAAGACTCGAGCACTACATTAAAAAGAGCAAAAAAAAAAAAATTAAAGAACCCAATAACAGAATAAGCAATATAAGTATAACTAGAAAAAACAAAACAAAAACTAAAAAAATCAACCGAAATGAAAAGAAAAACAAACATACGGATATTTCAAGCGTCAAACTAGTGATATTGTACACGAGAAGAACACGGCAAGGAAAAGGAAATCTAAAGAGAGAAACTGATATTCAACTAATTTCAGCACAAAACACTCAATAAGAACCAATTATGTTCAAGCGAAAATCGATGAGAAAAAACAGAATAGTAAATGTAAGTTATCTGGTGAAAAAGATGAAACGGTTTATCACATAGGAAACGAATGCAGCAAACTAGCACAGAAGGATTACAGGACTTGAGTGGGTGAGAAAATTGATCTGCTAGGAATTGTGCAAGAGATTGAAACTTGACCACGATACCAAATGATATCTTCACAAACCAGAATCCGTACAAGAAAATGAGTCGTATGAAATTATCGAGGATTTTGAGATACAAACGGACCATTTAATCCCGGCCAGAAGACCAGACTCAGCATTAATTAACAAAAAAAAGGGTAACGTGCTGTAAAGAGATTTTGCCATTCTTGTGGATCACAATGTAACAGAAGAAAGAGAAAAGAGAAACAAATATGTGGACCTTGCCAGAGAACTAAAAATAAATGTGGAACATGAGGGTTTCAAGGATACAATTTATAATTGGTGCGCTTAAAATAGTCCCAAAAAGCTTGGCACAAAGACAGAATGTAAATCACAGGACGAATTGATTCCATCCACTGTATTGCTGAAATCAGCCAGAATACTGAAAAGAGTCCAGGAGATCTGAGGATTCTTCCAGTCACTCAGACTCCAGTGAAAGACCATCAGCTAACGCTGGTGGGAAAATCTTGCAAATAATAATAATGATACGAGGTGCATACGATAAGTTTCCAGACTTTTTTCGTATGGGCATTCAAAATTGTCGTAGACTCTTGAAAATTCACTATGTTATTGCTATACATCTTATGAGATGACTGACCAATTTTAATGATTTCAGCTTCAAACTGAACAGCTATGGTAGGGATTGGAATACACCCTATTAAAGCCTAATTGTCACAGCTGGTGAATTTCAAAAATGCAATCTGACTCTTTAGAAGAATGATATGGAATAAAATTGTGTTTTAAACTTGGAAAAAATGCAACAGAAACGTATGGAATGCTTCAGACTGCTTTTCGGCCATCTTGCATGAATAGAGCATCAGTTTTTGAGTGGCATAAGAGATTCAAGGAAGGGAGAGAGTCAGTGAGGGATAATGAGTGGTGGGAGGAGTAAGGAAGTCAATAGACCAGAGTTGATTGGCCAAAAGGTTAGGTTAGGGTTACTATGTTGAGGTTTTAAGGGAGTTCAGGTAGAGATTCCATCGGAAGAGGCCAGCACTTTTCAAATCAGGTCAGTAGCATTTCCACCAAGACAATGCACCAGTCCACAACTCAATCCTTGTCACAGACTATTTGACCAAGATGGACATCAAGACAGTTCCTCAGCCTCCCTATAGTACAGACCTTGCTCCCTGTGACTTTTGCTTATTCCCTAAGCTCAGAGGCTGTCGTTATGAGACAATTGAGGAGATGAAAGAGGCTGTGACGAAGGTCATCGACACGCTCACACGAGAGGACTTCCATGGGGCCTTCCAGAACTTGTTGGAACGGTAAAACAAGTGCATTGCAGCCAGAGGAGATTACTTCGAAGTGGACTAGAGTTTCACGTGTGTACTATCAATAAAAGTGCCCATAGGAAAAAAGCCTGGAAACTTATCGTATCCCCCTCCTATCTATAGTCTTGCTCTCTTTGATTATTATAATTTCTCAAAGGAGATAACTATTAAGATAATTATAATATAATTATAGTTGTATTTATTTGCAATTAGATATAAAAGAACAAGAATTCTAAATATAGGATATGCTATCAAGTTTAAAAGCAGCCCCGGTCGTCATTTAAGCGAAATGATAATAAATAAATAAAAGTTGTTCTTTCAAGGAGAATGAATCTTTTCAACTTGTCTCTCGTTGTCGTGTCAATCCATTTTGAGAAAAGTAACGTTTTGGCCAAGATTCCATAATCCATTTAGTTGATCTCTCTTTTCAAAGGCTAACACACAATCCAACATCTCTTTGCCTTTGTTCCCACTTACCATAACTTAAAACACAAAGCCAGAATGGAGAGTTTAAAATCAAATGGGGAAAAACTCATAGCCACAATTTCCTCCGTTGATTTTTGTGTAGGTCGCAAAAATGTGAAAATCGGCAAATCATTTCTTTCATCCGTTTGTTATTACGTGATTACTTTCGTTCAGTTTCCTGTCTCTACCCTTCACCACTTCCCAAAACTTACAATGACCCATCTCCACCCAAACTCTGGCCATCACCTTCTTCATTTTTGTTTATCTATAAGTTTCCTTTCTTTTTTATCATATTTTTTTACTTTGGAATTCTCCCATATCTTCCCGTTTTCTTTCCTATCTGTCTTCATTGGGCGATTCATTTTGTTTAACCGTTCCATTATTATTATTATTATTATTATTATTACTATTATTATTAACATTACTCCTTGAGAGTTTTTCATATCTATGTTAGCTGATGGTTTTCACTGGAGTTTGAGTGAGAGCAAATCTCCTCTAGTCTCCATGACTCATCTTAATAATGTGGTAGTTTGGATGGTCTCCAATACGTTCTCTTATTTCCAAGTCCTCCAGTCTCATTTATAATCCTTTGATGATTGAAACAAAAGCACCAATCACGATTCGTATAATTATCACCTTTATGTTCCATGATCTTTTCAATTCCCTAGCAAGGTCGAGGTATTTATCCTTCTTTTCATTTTCTTTCAGTTTTATTCTGTGGTCAGCCGGGACAGCAAAGTCCAAATTTTACAAGTACTCTTTTTCATGTTGATTAATTCAAGATTTGGTTTTCTGGCCGATATTAGATGATCCATTTGTATGTCAATCTCCCATAGGATATATGCTGGGTTGTGCATATACCGTTTGTTCGTATGATCTAATTTAGATTTCTTGCACTTCTCCCAGTGGATCACCTTGACCACCCGGTTGTGTCTAGTCTTGTACTCCTTCTGTGCTAATTTGCTGCATTAGCTTATAACGTGATTAATGATTTCGTTTAACACATAACCTACATTTGTTATTTTCTTGCGTCTAATCTATTCTTGCTTTGATACGAGGATCATTAAATAAGTTTCCAGACTTTTTTCCTATGGGCACTTTTATTGATAGTACACACATAAAATTCTATTCCACTTCGAAGTAATCTCTTCCGGCCGCAATACACTCGTTGTACCGTTCCAACAAGTTCTGAAAGGCCCCATGGAACTCCTCTTGTGTGAGCGTGTCAATGACCTTCGTCACAGCCTCTTTCATCTCCTCAATTGTCTCATAACGACAGTCTCTGAGCTTAGGGAATAAGCAAAAGTCACAGGGCGCAACATCTGGACTATAGGGAGGGTGAGGAACTGTCTTGATGCTCATCTTGGTCAAATAGTCAGTGACAAGGATGGAGTTGTGGACTGGTGCATTGTCTTGGTGGAAATGCCACTGACCCGATTTGAAGAGTGCTGGCCTATTCCCTAGGAATTTCTTCCTGAACTCCCTTAGAACCTCAACATAGTAACCCTAACCTTACCCTAACCCTTTGGCCAATGCAGTCAAAAAAAGGATCATCAAAAGTTTGTGGGTAGATTTGCTCTGCCTAGCCTTCTTGGGTCTGGCAGAGCCAGCATGCTTCCACTGGGAACTCTGTCTCTTGGTCTCTGGGTCATAGCAGTTGATCCAGCTTTCATCGCAGGTCACCAGAGCATCAAGAACTGCGGGATCTGAATTGATCAGCTCGACCATCTCCCTGCTCTCATGAAAACGTCTTTCTTTCTGATCTTCTCCGAGCACCCTTGGGACAAACTTCACGCAAATCTTCCGCATCTTTAGTTCCTCGCAAATAATTGTGTGTACAGTTCCAACACTGACAACAAACTGAGCACTTATGGTCTCTATAGACACACGACGGTCCTTATCCATGAAATTCTTTATTTGGCTAATCAACTGTGGTATTCTGACTTCCTTACTCCTCCCACACCTCACATCATCCCTCATAGACTCCCTGACTTCCTTGAATCTCTTATGCCACTCAAAAACTAATGCTCGATTCATGCAAGATGATCAAAAAGCAGTCTGAAGCATTCCATATGTTTAGGTGGCATTTCTTCTAAGTTTAAAACACGATTTTATTGCATATTGTTCTTCTAAAGTGTCCTCAAGTCCAGATTGCATTTTTGAAATTCACCAGCTGTAACAATCAGGGTTTAGTAGGGTGTATTCCAATTGCTGCTGTAGCTGTTCATTTGAACTTGAAATCATAAAAATTGGTCGGTCATCTCATAAGATGTATAGCAATAACTTACTGAATTTTTATGAATCTAGGACAATTTTAAATGCCTGTACAAAAACGTCTGGAAACTAATTGAAGGTACCACTTATGATTGATTCTTACGGCGTTGTTTTGTACTGCTATTAGGAGAGATTCTGTTTCTCTCTTAAGGTTTCTTTTTCTTAGCCATGTCAAGGTTTTATCGAGTGAGATGTTGGTTATTAGTTGTTTAAAACGCCCATAGAGTTGTTTTTCTTCACACTTTTGTTTTCTAGTTATTGTCATTCAGTTGTCGATCGTGTTGCCAGTATCGTTTTTGATGGCTGTAATCAGTCCTCCTTCGTGCTTTTCTACGTAGTCCTCAAGTCATTGTATCGAAGCGTCAACGCTTCAATGCTGGCAAGGCCTCTTCGTCCCATCTTTCTAGATACATATAGTCTGCCAACGTCATCTCTGGGATATAATGCCTTATGTATGGTCGTTAGTTTTCTTGTTCTTTGGCGCATTTGCTTAAGTTCTTCTCTGGTCCACTCCAAAAATGGTCCCGAATATCTAACTATGGGAACAGGCCAGGTATTTATTCCTTTGATAATGTTCCTACTGGTTCTCCTGGGATATTCTTAATTTTTCTTTCATCTCCACTTGTTTGATGGTGTCAGCCTCCAAGATGCCCAAGTATTTATGCGTTTCCTTTTCTCCGCGTGTTCTAACCATGTCTTGATTTGGCAGTTCAATTCCGTCCTTCATGTGTCATTTGCCACTTTTCATAACTAGCATTGCACATTTTTCTATGCCAAATTCCATCCCTATCTCATGACTGTATACTCAAACTGCGTGTATTAGAGTTTCCAGTTCTCTTTCCTTTTTGCAAACAGTTTGATGTCGTCCATGTACATTAGGTGATTGATCTTCTCTTGCGTTTTGCTAAGATGGTATCCGGCTGTGCATTTTCTGTGTATGTAGTTAAGTGGCATCATCGTAATTATGAATAGTAACGGTGATAGTGTATCTCTTTGGAATATACCGCTTTGAATTCTCGCTTCAGCTAAGCTTCTCCCTCTTTGCTGTTAGTTCCACTTTCCAAGTTTTTCCTTGGTTTTCTTGTTAAAGTTTATGACTTCATGTGATATTTTGTACATTTTGAGGCAGTTTATTATCCAGCTTTGCGGGACAATATCATGCCTTTTTGTAGCCGATCCAGGCCATAGCTAGATTTTTCTGTCTGGTTTTGCTTTCGTTTAGGATGCAATGATCAATGTAAAGTAACTCTCCTGTGCCTCTGGATCCTTTGCAGCATCCTTTCTGTTCCTCGGGGAACAACCACGGCTTGTCAGCGAGTAGTAAATCTCTTCCCTTATTTGTGCTATTAATATTTTTCACATCATTGGTCGGTAGATCTTGGATCTGGAGTTGTTTGGGATGATTCCCTTGAGTGTGTCTTTCTGGATCAATGTGTTCTTTCCTCTAGTCATCCATTTGGATATGTGTGCTCCTTGTAGGCATTTGTTCATTTCTAGTGCTTGTCTATCGTTAATTTATGGCCTTGTGTTTTCTAATATGATTTTTTAGTGTCGTTTTGAGTAAATCGATGTGTATTTCTGCTTTTGGGCCTTCTTCGAGCCCTTCTAATTTTTTTGTCGTATTGTTTATCCATTCGGCTTTTTTGTAATGTTCTCTTGGTTGCCATATTTTAGTCTAAAACTGTTCGGTTTCTCTTGCATCCGGTTGCTGATATTTTTTAGTGTCATCTCCTCCCACTTGTTAGTAGAATTTTCTTTCGTTGTTTTAGAATGTCCCGTTTTGTTTGTATTGTCTTACCCTTTGTCGATATCTCTTAAATCTTCCTTCTTTCGTCATTACTTTCATGTTTATTTCCTCAAGTTGTATTGTTATTTTTTCTTGTGTTGCCTTATCCTTTTTTTCTCTATATCTTCCAGTGTCTTTCCTTTGTTTTATCATTTTGGCCGGTTTTCGGATATTTTTTATCTGAGTTTCCAGTCGAATTTTCCATCCTGGTTTTGATTTTTTTCTTCGTGCTTTTTGCGGGGATCCCAATTTTCTCACAAACTAATTTCTTCCTTGCATATATTAGTTCATTTAATTCGTTTATATTATTCGTTGATATATAAGTTAGTACTTGATTTCTTTTTTCCGTTTCCGTTTTGACCGTTCTCCATTCTATGTTTCTTAGTGATGGTAAGGTAGTCTTTTCCCGTTCATAATTCTCTTTAAATTTTCTGATTTACTTTTTTTGTTTTGTGTTAGTGTTTGCTCTGTGTAGTTTGGTTGTGTGGCGTTTCTATTTCTCGGTGTTGGCAGTTCATTTTGGTTTGACTGTTTTTGTTTGTTAATACTTGATGTGTCTGATATTGTATCTTGTTCATTATTTATTTTCTGGTGTATTTCTAGTATTTCAAGTTCAGAAGACCAACCTTTCTTTATCATTGTCCTGACCTGGTCGGCAATCTTTTGTTGTTATATGAAAATTTGCGTATTCTTGCCAAGTCTCTATCATTCTTTTTCTATATCATCTTTGTGTATGATTGCTTCTAAAAAGCAGTGTAGTGCAAGTTGGTTGTCTTTTCTAGTCCATGTTTTGTGTTTGCCTCTCTGATTGGTGTGTTTCCTTTAATCGTCATTCGTGTACCAGAAAAAAGAGCAGCCAACATTTGCAGGATGACGATCGGGTCTTCCATGTTAGATATCGGGAGAGCACCTGCCGATAGCCTGTTGCGTGGGTCCCAAGTTGTGTCATATTTTGATTCAACATTTTTATCATGGGTGGTATATTGTAGTTATGCCAGACACATGGGTTGTTGATCATCTGCACGCCTGATACAGATGTGACCGAGAACAGTCACGGTGACTGTTCATGAACTGCGGGTCACGAAAAAAAAAATTAAATGGATTAAATCTTACGTTTTTAACTTGGTTAAAGTCCATCAACCTGCCATTTTTATATCTTATTTCATGAACTAAGTACCTGAGCTAGCTTTAGGTGTTTCTGTATCACCTTTGTGGTTTCATATTTACTGCCCTATTTTGAGACTTTATTTTCCCTGGTCACTTTTTTTTATTAAAGATTAGGCTCCTGATGTCTTTCCAGTTGTATTGAGAACGGTAATTGTTCTTAACGCTTTCAGACTATATCAGGTACGTATATTTTTATCAACTGAAAGAAGTTAGACATGAGCCATATAAAATTTAGCGCGGTAAATTTAAACAAATCTATTTCGTGATTTCGAAATAGTTTAGCTGAAAATAATTTGGGGAATTAAAATGTCTTCATTTTAAGTACAACTGTTCACCAGAAGATTTTACGAGTAACAAAAAAATCTATGTTTTTTAAATTAAAGACAAATTTTACTAACCCGACTTTCTTCAAAAAACACACAGCGAAGATTCGTTTATCTCCCCTAGCTGTTCGATTCCTGCCTTCTCCCTTTTTAATATACATTATAAAAAATAGAGGTCTCTTGGCTTTCTAGAATGTTCGATTCTAAAGTCATTCCCATCCTTTTTTTTTTAAATTTACCATCCTACCTACATTCTTTCACACACCCCCACCAATAGAAGTAAGAGCTTTTTAGGGGATACATAGTGTTATATATGATATCAAGCATAGTTATATAGTTTCAAGTAAACAATAATAATAATCCTTTTTAAACAATTAAAGCTTCAAGTATTTATTCAAAATAAAAATAATTTACACTAAAACATGGTATCAAGTATTCTTGTCTAATACGAATAATTTTCTGAGACATCAGTTTGACCCAGAGATGGGACCCTAATAGAAAACTATCACTCCGAATCAGAGATGACCGGGAAGTAATAGCAATGAAGGGACACTCCAAACTCGTAAGAGTTTCAGAACGTGAGCCTCACCATCAAATGCTGTTTAGTGTCATAGCTAAGATACTCTTTTTGGAGAGGAGTCTTATTCTTCTGCAGAGGATAGATTCAGCATATTCTAAACCCCGTCGACAGAGCGACCTATGGTTCTAGGTGATTTTAGTCGATCTGTGTTCTAGATAGTCTCGCTTCTTCCTAGGATCTCCAGTTCTTTTTTGCTAGGCTTTTTGGATTGTTCTCAGGCTACTTAACAACGATTGACAATCATCATCATCATCATTATTGTTATTATTATCATTATTTTACTCCTTTGAGAATTTTTCACACCAATATCAGCTTGGTCCAGTCAGATAGGGCAGCAGAATACACTGACTGCATCTCTGTTGAAGGGTAAGTGTCCTGGATATGACACAAAACAATCTAATGGTAAGGCTCTTTTAATGCTAGAGCTTTAGGAATGCAGAGTACCCCTTTATTGCCATCGCTCCCAGATCCACTCTGGCCCCGAATGGTTGTACCTGATAGGATCCTATCTATGGGTCAAATAGAACTAAACAGTTTATTTATACTAAACTGAATTGTTTGAATAGAACTGTTTTTACATTTAACTGGGTGTAAACAAATGACTGATGTTTAATTGAATTCTTAATGATACATAGCAATACTTGGAACCATTAAACTTTGTTAACTAAACTGACTCGTTTGAAATAGAATTGATTTTTATATTTAAACTGTGTACTTATGCTAAACTGAATTATTTGAAATAGAACTGTTTATTTGAATGAAAATGGATTTGGCATTGAATAACCTATAATAGTTGATATGTCATAAAACCAAACCAATCAAAACCAAAACCAGCATCAGCTGATGGTTTTTCTCAGGAGTTTGAATAACAGAAAGTCTCCATAAGTCTCCAGGACTTTTCTCATTATTCTTGACAATCTTAAAAATGCTGTAGTTTAGATGGTCTCCACTCGTGCCCTTATTTCCTATTCTTCTAGTGCTTTTATCAGCAGTTGGACACTGTACTGAGCGCACGAATTACAAGTGGTATCACCCTCATTTTCGTCTTCCATAATTTTTCAGTCCCTATACAAGGTCCAAAATTTCTGGCAAGTTTTTCTCATCAGCGCCTGCGGGCGGTCTTTCACTGGGGTCTGTATGACTTAAGTTTCCTCAGGTCTCCAGGACTCTTCTTAATAATCTGTCGGATGTTAACATTACGATAGTTTGGATGGTCGCGATTCATATTCCGATTCCAAACATCACAGACACTTTTCCAGACCTTTATCATTATTTACTTCTTTTCGAGTTTTTCACATCAGCGTTAGTCGATGGTTTCTCACTGGAGTTTGAGTAATGGCAAGTCTCTTCAAGTCACCAGCGCTCTTCTCAGTATTCTGGCCGATCTCAATAATGCAGTAGTTTGGATGGTCCCCACTCGTCCTCTTCTTTCAAAGTCCTCTAGTCTCTGTACCAATCCTTTGATAACTGTACCAAGAGCACCAACGACAGTTGGTATAACCAACACTTTCATGTTCTACAGTTTTTCAATTCCATTGCAAAGTTCAGGTACTTCTACTTCTTTTCCTTTACTTTCGATTTTACACTGTGATTAACTGGGACAGCAAACTTCACATTCGGCAAGTTCTCTTCTTTTTTTGTTTTCTTGTTTATTACAAAATCTGGTCGTCTGTTCGGGTTTAAGTGATTCGTTTGTATCTCAAAATCACAGAGAAGCTTGTGTATCTCATTCTCCAGAACAGATTCTAGGTTGTGCATATGCCATTTGTTTGCATGGTCAAACTTCAATTTCTTGCACAATTCCCAGTGAATCACCTTGCCCACCGAGTCGTATCTGGTCTTATACTCTTTCATTTCAATTTTGCTACATCTGCTGTTTGTTGCATCTTATCTATTCTTGTTTTGATAAGATTGGTCCTTATGACGTTATTTTATGCTGCTATTAGAAGAGATTTAGTTTCTCTCTTAAGGCTTCCCTTTCTTAGCCACCTCCACGTTCTCTCGTGTTAAATGTCGCTAATTAGTCACTTAAAACGTCCATTTGTTGTTTTTCTTACCATCTTCATTTTCTGGTTATTTCAGTTCTTTTCGCCTTCGTGTTTTCTGTGTTGTTTCTGGTGGTTGTAATTAGTCTTCCTCCGCGCTTTTTTATGTAGTCGCCGAGTCGTTATATCGATGCGTCAACGCTATCTTCAATGCTGTCAAATCCTTATCCTCTTTCTTTTTTCGACCCATATAGTCTGTCAACGTCATCTCTGGGAGGTAAGGCCTTATGTATGGTCATTAGTTTTCTTGTTCGCTGGTCCATTTGTTTAAGTTCTTCTTATTATTGAATAAACAAATAAGTACAGGCAAGAAAGTATGAAAAAGCAAGCAGTCTAATTGCTATCATGCAGGATATAAGGCTGAAAATTGCTCTCAGGAGATATGTAATTTTTTAGGTCTTGCTTTTTATACCAGTGGATTTCATTTCGCATTGAAGAAAACACCAAGGAAATTTTTTTTATATATATTTATTTGTGTCAGGCAAAAGCTACAAATGAAAATTTCTAAAAATTGTTGAATTAGGTGAACAGGGTGTTTAGTATTGCTCAACTAATTAGCAAACATTTCTTCTAATTAACATAATTAATCTATTAAATCACGTGTCTATTTCCTTTTCGAATATTTTTCTGCATTTTTATATTCTGCCTATTCAAGTAGTTTTCTATAAATTCAATTA
This sequence comes from Sepioteuthis lessoniana, assembly GCA_963585895.1. Classification (NCBI taxonomy): domain Eukaryota; kingdom Metazoa; phylum Mollusca; class Cephalopoda; order Myopsida; family Loliginidae; genus Sepioteuthis; species Sepioteuthis lessoniana. Next base: position 85,522,144 of record OY757916.1, on the reverse strand, counting down.
TAACTATCCTGTCTTTTAGTAAGATATGTATGTATATTATGTCCGTGCGTTTCTATGTATATTAAATGATGATGAGGAGGAGGACGATGCATATGTGTATGTGTGTGTGTGTGCACGCATGCGTGTGCGTGGGGGATATTTGTGAGGACAACATCGACAACAAAACTACTGGATGGATTGAGCTGAAATCCAAAACTTATATGTTTCCAGTCGTATGATAGGCACATTGAGATTCCATTAAATGGTTAATAAAAAAACAAAAAGAACGTTACTTTAACCATTATCCTAGTAATAAATGCTTTTTCTGAATGGAGTTAACTCCCTTGAAGTTTACTTCTCTCTTTTTTTTAAACAAAATTTTATATATAATGCTTCAAAAAATAATACATTTATTACATGGATTTTTTAAAATGTGGTATCTAAACGCGTTCATTTTCGATCAAATTTTCATTTTACCATAATGAAAACAACATTCACTTTAATTGTCTCTTAGAGCGGTCACATACATTTGTATGTATTACTAAAGAGAATAAATTAACTCCTTTTTTTCTGTGCAGAAGCATTTTAAAATGGTTTCTAAATATGCTTACAGGATTATCTTTCTACTTGCTGCTGGTATATACAAGCAAAAATATAAACTGATGAACTTCTGTAAATATACTAATTTCCATATACTTGAAATTATCTGTGTAAAATAGAAAATTGCATTATATAAATTCTTCTAGAAAATACTTTTGATACAGAATAAGTAAAATTCTAAACAGAACATCATTGCAATTATCTTTTTTAGTTGATGAATAAGACCAATATTTGCAGATTTAGACTTTTCATTTCAAAAGTACCGAAGTTACATATACTATAGTTGTTCAACAAAAAAAGGCACAGCGGCGGTTCCCAGAGGCATCATGGCAAACGTGTTTGAGTGCAAGATTGTGGTAAGTGAGTTCGAACTCCAGTCGCGCTATAATTTTTACTTTCGGATTAATACCCTATGGAAAGGCCGGAATTTTCTTACCCTGCAACTGTGGGTTAAATAATACAACTACTATCTTTCCAGAAGAACGATAGTAGTACTATTTAACCTATCGCTGGGAGGACAACGAGGGGTCCATACTTTCTCAAGAGCATAAGTCGTAAATTGAACGTAATAGCGATTATTATTATGTCACAACCCAGCATTTTAGCCACTACGCTACAAGGACTCTCTCTCTCTCTATATATATATATATATATATATATATATATATATATGTGTGTGTGTGTGTGTGTGTGTGTGTGTGTGTGTGTGTGTGTGTGTGTGTGTGTGCTTATGTCGAAAATCTTAATAATAACCAGCAAATTTTGATTTTATCATTTTATATATTGAATTACGTTTTTGTTCTATTTCAGGTAATCTATCATGTATATGATATCAAGCGACACTTCCCAGCCATAACATACCTGCCACTGATGTATGAAGATAGAAGTACCTATGTCAAATTTGACACCAGATCGCAAAGAGAAAGACACTATCATATAAAGTAGAACTGGAAATTTAATGATTACTGAATTCCAGAAAAGAATGCTTTCTCTTCATATGGACAGAAACTTCAATGAATACAGAAAGCACAAGTTCACCGTTAAATAATGCAACTTTTCAGATACTGTTTTCTATACATATTCACCAACATTCATAATGGTCTGCAGGCCTCGCTAGTAAAAGAGCTGAGTCCACTCTTTTAGAATTATGATGACCGCATTGTTGTTCAGGAAAATATTGTTCACGTTGTCCATTTTTTACCGGGCTGATTCATATTAATGAACTGAGTTGAGCGTAGCCTGGTTATTCGTACTGTAGTTGCTACTGCAGAAACACATCAACCATCACCTAAGTGTGCGCACATTTATTATTTGGTTTCCGTAAACGTTTGAAAATTATTAATGAATATCAATAGTTTTTTTCTGAATGGAGTAATTTAATGTCATACCTCTGCTTTTAAAAATTCACGGCTTCTACGTGTAAAGATTTAAAAAAATGATTTACTATTGGTAGAACGATTCAATACAATCAACAAAGTTTTTTTTTAATTCATAGAATAGCATAATGAAATAGGAGCTATTGCTTTCAGAGCAACTCTCTGATGCGTGCGATATGTAAACTCTTGTTCATCAATCCTGGTATATATTTATAAGCTGTACTGTATAGTTTAGGAAACCAAACAGTGGACATGAGCACAGTTAGGTGTTGGATAATGCGTTTCAGCAATGGCAACAGCAGTATGGATGACCAAGCGACGTTCAACCCACTTCATTCAGGTGAATCATTATGATAAAAAAATGGATAACGTGGGCAATATTTTCTTAACGTCAATGCTGTCATCACTGTAATGAAAACTGTGTCATTGTCACTGATGATTGTCTGATCGTCGATTGGATGAGGGAAAACATAAAAACGCAAATTGCCTTATGTTGTTAATTCTGCTTCATTCAGTAACAAAATGGACGCAAATGGATGACGAATACAGTGTTACATTTGCATCTATACAGTGTTGATTCGCGTGTCTTTCTTGGTTTTAATAGAAATCAGTTCTCTGATCTTTGGTTAGTTCTTTCTCTCTCATTCCATGCTACAGTTTCTCTCGTTTCTGTTTCCAGACACAAAGGTGAAAATCGAAAAACACAGCTTCTTTTATAAGGGTTCTCAGGAAAGCGACCCCAGCATTTTTCCTGCGTGGGTAGCACGCCTGACTAGCTCTCCCTACTACATAGATGAATGAAAGTCTGATGGTTTTGGCAGCTTCCCTTAATTTCTGTTTTCACACCATAATTCAAGAAATGTATATCTTATTATATTTGGTCAACCTGACAAGATTTTGAAATATGTCGACTCGTCTCTCTTCCGACTGCTGGATTTTTTAACTTATCTATTCCCACCTGATAACAACTCCTGTTTATCACTCGTTTTTAATGTTACATCACATCCCCGTAATGAGCTTCATTTCTGTCGGTTTTCCACAACAAATAGGTCTTTTTTTGTCTAAAGACTCCGATATTGTAAATAAATCTAACCGATTTAGGGTCGAGGGAAAACACAGTCTGAACATTCATTCTAATATTTCCAAACTCTTGACGATGAGGCTTAGAATACTCAGACGATGTCCCTTGCAGAGAGGTACCACCCCATAAAAATAATGGATGTCTTGGCTGTGACACTATATTGCATCCGATAGTGAAGCTACAGCTCTGGAGACCTGGGAAGTGTGGAGTACTTGTACATTCCCATTACTCCCAGGTCCACTCAAACCCAGGGTAGTAGTGTCTGTTAGGACTCCATCTATGGATAAAATAGATCAGCTTAAAAAATTACTCGTATTGGTAAGGAATTCTTGATACCATATAGCTGAAAATTATTTGTATTAAGAATTGTTACTTTGCACTGTAATTGTTTGTAGTTTCTTTAATTTATATAACTGTGTGCAAACAAATACATTATTAAATAGAAATAATTACTTAAAACCTTATAATTAGAATTAGATGGGAATACTTGAAACCATACAGCTGTGTTTGAATTATTTATATAAGATAGGAATACTCTATATTATATAACTGTATGCATTAAAACTCTTAAGAAACAACTGCCCTAAAATGTACATATAAATGTACTATAAACGTAATTCCCGAACCTCTAGACATGAAATAATCCTACGTGGTTTGAGATGCCGTTAAAATCAATCAATTAATCAATGTTTCAAACATTTTTTGCCTTTGGATTAACGATTCCTTTTGAGCGGATCCTCTGGCACGAAAACCAGTGGATCGGATTTGCCCGATGGTTGAATGTCTACTGGGTTGATTTTCAGTACAAGAATCTCTAAGTTGAATAGAAGGAACAAATCACCTCTCCTCTACCAGTTGTGGCAAGTTCCAGCAATTTCTTAAATGTTGTAACACTTGGACGACCAGATCAGGAGAAGATCGACAAGATTTATGGGTTTGGCACCATTTCTTGTTCAGCCGAGCAACATGGTTCGAAGCCACAAGAGACGTTGTGGAAATCTGTCGTGTCGAGTGGCGAGCGGAATGATTACTCATTATATGCCACTTGAAATACTGAGGAAGAGATCTATTTTGCATTTTTCACGTCTGTAAGCCTTGTAGGGGAGCTGGGTCTTTCTTTGTCTCGTCTTTTTATAGCGCCTTTTGATATTTTTTAGTTGTTTTCCGTTTAAATTAACCCCCACTTGTAATATAATCACTTGATACACCTGTAAATACAGACAGATTGGAAGACAGTATCCCACTACTTGAATTGTTATCAGATTTTTTTTTATTGAATTATGTAATATAAAATAGTATTAATATACTGATGCTTATATTCTGACCGCATTTTTATCATATTTACCAACCTCTCCTCTCGGGCAGGATATGACACAAGGTCAATTTTTGAGCGGAGTTTAACAGGTTTGAATTCAGAGTTTTCCTTCTCCTAGACTAGTTGCCTCACCAAGGCTGAAGATCCCGGTCTGCACTACTATTTTCTCTTAGCTGGAGGGAGAATAACTTGATTCATACCTTTCCCAAGGGTATTAGTGCTATGTGAAATACAATCAGTCTCGTCAAAGATTAGATATCGTCTCGCCGTATCCATTACCTACGACGAAAACCATTTGGCCGCATTTTTATACACACTTATGTGGCAATTTTCTGAAATTCGTGGACAAATTCATATACATCGGCAGGAATATCTCATCTACTGAAAACGATGTCAACATACGCCTAGCGTATGACAGGCTGTCGAATGAAAATCTGATCTCTTTGATAAAATAAGACGGGTTTTCCGAGCAATGGCCGTGGTGGTACGGTATGAATGCACCTCATGGACTCTAACAAAACGTAACAAGCAAAAGCTAGATGGGAACTACCCATGAATGTTACTTGCTGTTTTAAATAAATATTGGTAGTGTCACACCACGAAACAGTAACTGTACGGCTTCCTACCTCCTATTACACAAGCTATCCAAGTAAGGCGAACAAGGTATACTGAGCACTGCTAGAGAAATAGGGATTTACTTATAAGCAACGTTCTCTTATGGACACATGGGCTCACCAGTGTAAACTGACCAGTAAATACTAACATACATCAGCTCTGCATTCTAAAGAACCTACCAAGAACGGATGACGAGAAGGAGTCAAGGAACTCCGTGCTATCAGCACACTTTGATCCTGATATATATGTACATATATATATATATATATATAGAGAGAGAGAGAGAGAGAGAGAGAGAGAGAGAGATTGAACTATCGCAAGCTACTGCGGTATAAAGTCGAAACACCTACGATGTAGTGTATAGTGATATGCATACAAAAATAGAGATATATATAAATAAATTATTGATATACAGGGAATGGAGTAGCGCCATGGAGGGGGCTACTTGAAAAGGAACCTTTCGGGTCACCCTCGACTAAGGTCGCCGACTTTACTTACTTATTGATATACAGAAAGTATAAACATGGATACATAGCGCATATATATATATATATATAATTTTTACTTTTATATATATATATATATATATATATATATATATATATATATATATATATATATATGCGAAGATGATAGATAAATAGATAGATAGATAGACAAGAAAATTCTTACTGAGCAATGTTAACCATCTCACCGTGTATTATTACTTTCTTTACTCTGTGTCCCACAACTTTTTAAACAAAATATACCCCAAACAAGCTAATGCAGACAAACCCCTCATATAGACGACATTTTATATTGTTTTATTTCTCACTATGAACCTAATATTCAAGATTCACTGAAAGGAATGAATAAATCATTCACTTCGAACAATATTGACATATTAGTCCAAATATCTGAAACAGCAGGCAGAGAAAAAAAATTTTAAACCACTGAAAAGACTCTTACCGAATAAATAAATGAATTGATGAATAAATAATGCATAGAACTTTAAAATCTCACAAAAGAGATGATTTAATCCAAACCCGAGTGAATAAAGGTGAAGCTCTAGTCATTTGGATTATAGAAGAATAGAAGGAACCTTACAGAAACTAATGACCAGCTAAACAACACAACGTTTTACTAAAAACTTTCTAATGACTCATAAAAAGAAAATAGAGATTATTAAGTCACTTAAGGAAATGCGTTTTGAAAATATCATTAAAAAAGGTGAAAAACCCATCGCACCTGTTGATACTAAATCAATCCGATTTTATTTACTTACTTTTATTTACATAAAAATATAGTCAAGTAATTTCGATCAACTGCCACAAAACTAAAATATCCAAACATGTTGATCATTATATACAACCGTTAGCAATGCAAGTTAAATGCTACGTATATGACACTGCTGATTACCAAAATAAAATTATTAACCCTTAAGTCGATTCTTCCAAAATAGTAGGCTAGCAACTATGAACGGTATATCCAAGTATTTCAACATTAAATATGAAAAAAAAGGAATATTAGCAATTAAAGAAAACTTAGCTAATTTTTATCATTAAGAATATTCTGATTAATGTCTTCAGCATTTTTATACTCACAACGTTTCGCCTGATGCGTTCTTCGACCTCCTTCAGGTGTTTCACGTCTAACTAGGGAGCCCACACAGAACTTCGAACTGAATCATTAACCCACGGGAATAGATAGTTCTAATTCCGTTAACAATAGAAAAAAATGTGTGATATGACTAAGGTAAAAAAAAATCGTACTTAATTGTAGTGAGTGGTATCTAATGGGTTTAGACATTTAGTTTATTAGTCCCAAAAATTCATCTGAATTGTCCAACGGGACACATCACTCGACGGATACAGGTGTTTGGTTGAAAAGTGCTTCGAAGTGAAATCGTCTGCAGGTTCAATCCCAGCTTCAGGTAAATAACACGGACACTTACTAGAGCTTAACACTTGTAACCGGTAATGGTTAATGGGATTAGAACAATTGAACCCCGTGGATTAAATAAAGAAGTTCAGTGTGGGCCACGAATTTGACGTGAAATACATAAAGAGGTACGAAGGACACATCAACCGAAACGTTGTGAGGATAACGACAATGACAGTAGTCCGAATATTCCAAGTGATACAAATTACCAAGATTCATCTCAGAAATTTAAACAAAGCTTTGATAATAGAACCATAAAACTTAGATAAACCTTTGATGATAAAACAACAACATTCAAACAAAGCTTTGATAATAGAACAACAAAAGAGCGATGCACAAAAACAATAACAATCATATGCTAACACTGAATAATTTTTATTTAAATGGAAAGCATTACCTACGAATTAAGGGTTGTCTTATGGGCACAGTCGCTGCACTGTCATATTCTCACATAGTTAAATTTGAAGAAACTGATATATTCACCAAAATGAAAAACAACTACCTTTTCTACTGTAGATATTTTGATAACATATTCTTAATTTATACAGGATAGGAAACAAAACTTAACAATTTCCTCGCTAACTTAAATATTAAACATGAGATTATGAAATCAAAACCACGAAAACCCCATATATTCTATAGCATACATAGACACCATGATATATGTTGATGAAAATAATCAATTACAAACAATGCAATACGCAAAACCCATAAAATAATGACCTCCATTCAAAATCTTCTCACCCCAAGATTCTCAATATCGAGGACTGCCCTGTTGACAGAGCTTAGATTACGTTGACCTTTACAAAAGGGGTGTCCTTAATAGGACACTGAAACTTATCCAGAGACTCCTGTTCTGGAGCTATGGAAATGTGGAATATCCTTTTGTTGCCATTACTTTCATGTCCACTCAGAGAGTTAGAGTCTCGTCTATATGGAAAATAGATATTTTCCGAAAGTATTTGTATTAGATTGGAATACTTGAAACTATGTAACTGCATGTAAACAAATCGTTTTTTATTAAATATGAATAGTTACTTGAAACGATATAATTGCTTCAAAAATGACTGAAGTCGGTATTAAATAACCCAACAAAGGTTGACGTACCGTAAAATCAACAAACCAGGAATCGATAAGGATTAATAAAATATGCTGAAACAATAATGATTTTTTAAAAATTGACACTAAATTTTATTATAGCACATGGCTTCCACTATCGAATATCAAATCACTGCTACATTCCCAAAAATAAAAATCTTTCTGATGTGGTTGGAAGTAATAGAATATTAAACTACAAAGTTATCCGAAATAAATCTATAAAAATGATAAAATTGAGCCAAACAAACAGGGAGAGAAATAGACTCTGTTGTAAAAACATCATCAAATTTATTCACTTGTTCTTTAGAAATTTATCGCTTGTTCTTTAAACATTTACAACTGCAATAGCAAAAACGTCATCTACCTTTTAGAATGGACTCGTTGCTCCAAAAATATATATGGAAATTAGAAAGATCTTTGAATTATATAATAAAACTGTCGGCTGGGGTTGGATTATACGCCGACTGCATGACAAGGCCACCTGTTGGTCATGGGTGGCGACCCATGATGCTTAAGGACGGGATTCCGCTGGTTGAGCTTTGAGGAATGTAAAGTACCCTTTTATTGCCATTGCTCCCTGCTCCACTCTGGCTCAGAGTGGTAGCACCTGATAGGGTCCTGTCTATTGATCAAATAGAACTGTTTGACATTTGAACTGAGTGCAAGCAAATTATTTATGCTAAACTAAATTGTTTTAAAAAGAACTGATCATTTAACTGTGCGTAAATAAATGACTAACGTTTAAATGAGTTGTTGGTGATACATAGCAATACTTGGAAACATTTAACTTTGACCTATACTAAAATGAATTGTTTGAAATTGAACTGTTTGATCATTTAACTGTGTGTAAACAAATGTTTGATATTTAATTAAATTGATAGTGAACTATTTAACGTTATTAGTGATATATTTAACTTTGTTGACTGATGATTACAAATCATATATATCTAATATATATGAATAAACCAGATTAGGCATTAAATAATCTACAATGCTTGGAATGTCATACAACCAAGCCAAACCAAATCTACAAGAAGAAAAACGGTTCTAATGAAGATGCTGAATACACTAAAATCGAAAAGATCGAAAAAAATTGCTAAACACCATATTAATTCTAGAAACTCATGATGATAGAAAGGTTTACGTCTTAAATGAATTACTCGAAATGAACTCAACAAAAAACTAAACCATCTAAACCACATTCCAAACCCCAAATACTTATCAAAATGTATTGTTTTTTGTTTTAATTAATAATTTAAAATGCATCATTGATCTTCTTTCTTAACGACACCTTCGAAAAAAGACATTGGAAACTATTGATAAATACATATAAAGTCGAATGTTCAAATCGTTAAATTTTAAAGCTCAAGTTTCGTTAACACATGAAACCAATTCTGTTCAGTCTTGAAATGTAAACAACCATGAAATAAACAACATTTGATGATGACAGAAGACTAAAACTAGCTGGGATTCCCAAATTCATATATATATAATTTTTTCTAACAACGTTTTTAAATGTATTCTATCGTTCATTATATATATATATATATATACGAGGTGACTTCAATAAGTTTCCAGACTTTTTGTACAGGCATTTAAAATTGTGGTAGACTCTCAAAAATTCACTGTTATTGCTATACATATTATGAGATGACTGACAAATTCTTATGATTTCAGCTTCAAATGAACAGCTACAGCAGCAATTGGAATACACCCTACTAAAACCTGATTGCTACAGCAGGTAAATTTCAAAAATGCAATCTGGACGCGAGGACACTTTAGAAGAACGGTATGCAATAAAATTCTGTTTTAAACTTGGGAAAAATGCCACACAAACGTATGGAATGCTTCAGACTGCTTTTAGAGCATCTTGCATGAATCGAGCATCAGTTTTTAGTGGCATAAGACATTCAAGGAAGGCAGGGAGTCTGTGAGGGATGATGAGAGGTGTGAGAGGAGTAGGGAAGTCAATACACCAGAGTTGATTGGCCAAAGGGTTAAGGTTAGTATTAGAGTTACTACGTTGAGGTTTTAAGGGAGTTCAGGAAGAGATTCCGTCGGAAGAGACCAGCACTCTTCAAATCGGTTCAGTGGTATTTCTACCAGGACAATGCACCAGTCGACAACTCCATCCTTGTCACTGACTATTCGACCAAGATGGGCATCAAGACAGTTCCTCACCGTCCCTTTAATCCAGACCTTGCTCCGTGTGACTTTTGGTTATTTCCTGAGCTCAGAGGTTGTCGTTATGAGACAATTGAGGAAATGAAAGAGGCTGTGACGAAGGTCATTGACACGCTCACACAAGAGGACTTCCATGGAGCCTTCCAGAACTTGTTGGAACGGTACAACAGGAGCATTGCAGCCGGAGGAGATTACTTCAAAGGGGACTAGAGTTTTATGTGTGTACTATCAATAAAAGTGCCCATACGAAAAAAGTCTGGAAACTTATTTAATGATCTACGTATATATATATATATATATATATATTCACAGACAGAAACTAAAATTGTGATACTGTGAATATGTTTTTATTTAAATGTACTGGCGGTATGGCTGAGTTAAATGTTTAGATAATCTCATTTAGGGATCTATATGCGCTCATATTTTAAAATAAAAGGTATATAAACAGTACTCAGATCCCATTTTAATACACTATTGGCACAGTTATATAGTGTTCGCCTAATGGTCTAGGAGACCGAGATTCAATCCCAGGTCGAGTCATACCAAAGACTCAAAAAGGGTACTTGATGCCCCCTTGCTTAACACTCAGAATTATAAGGTACAGGTCAAGGTTAAGTTGAACAATCCAGGGAAAAGAGTGGCGCCTTCCTCTACACCTCGGTGTAGTAGCTATTGAAAAGTGATTCTTCGGGTCATTCTCGACTACGGTCAGTCAGTATCTTCCCTGGATGTAAACATTGTACTCTCACAGGCATATAAAGTCAGTTAACTGGTATGCATGTTACTGTGAGATAAGATAGCCGAAGATACTAGTCCTAACATGCAGATATTGTACCAAGGGGAAAATCAACATCGTCATTCAAGATGTTACCATTTTATTTTCCGTGGGTATATATAAATATATACACTTCGTTTGAGGTGGGTATTAACCTACTTCTCTCAGTGCACAGTGCACAGTGCAAATCGTCATTCACATGCCAGTTTCTTTGACCGACAGGACAGCGTGCGAACTTGACCAAAGCACTCTACAATAACTTCCTTACATATTCAAATAATAGCATCTGAAACATGTTGCTTTTATAGTTAAATTTCACAAGCGTAAATCCTATATAAATTTATAATTGTATGTGCGTTTCTATTGGGACCGAATCCTATTGCGGACAAATTTTGATGAAAATTGGCCTGTAAACTGTCAATTGCTTACATTAGTGAAGTGAAGCCTCTTAAGGGTATGCATTCATTCTTAGTCCCTGGAGATTCAAACCCCGAGGAAATACACCCCATTGCACTAAAGAGGAAAATCTTAGGCCGCTCTGGTGCCTTTGTGGCACAGGCCGCATGGGGCTAGACAATATTTACCTCAATTCACATACGTGAACGGGGACCCACATTAGGATCACAGGATGTCATTTTTCCCCCTTGCAAGGAGGCTAATAAATACTTGGTTATATTAGCCCTAATTTGTTTATTGATATTATGTTCAGAAATGTTCTGTATAGATGAGGGATAAATCCATTTCTCAGGAGAGTTAGATGAAGTATTAAGCCTATGACTATTGTGTTACACCCAAAGGGACTAGATAGCAAATATTAAAACTACGAAGCTTAGTCTAAATATTAATGTTTAGCTGGGTGTGGTTTGATATCAATCCCCTAATGGGGCCAAATATTAAGGTCACAGAATTGAATGGCCAGATACTAAGTCTTGGGTGTTTGTTTCTTACGGCATATGAACCATGGTAGGTTACTTAATGCCAAATACTGTGTATAATTTTAAACGAATAGCTTATAATTTTTAAACGAGCCAGATCTCATTTGTTTGCACACAGTTAAATGATTTCAAGTACTGAAGACACCAATTGTTTTATTTGCTCACAGTTAAATGGTTTCAAGTATCGTAAATGATTAAACAGTTCTTTTTGGCCCATAGATAGTACCCTAACAGGTACTACTACTCTGGGCCAGAGTGGACCTATGAGTAATTGTAATGAAGAGATAATCAACATTTACAAGAATTCCAGAAGTGGAGCCTCATCATCTGATGGTTTAGTTTCCAGGACACTCGCTGAGGAAAGGGCTTACCTGTCTGCAAAGATGTAGTCGGTGTATTCCTCAGCCCCAGATTGCAAATTGATATCCGGTGGTTTATAAAGAAAATTTAACATTTAAGATAAAGTTGGAATCTAAATATCTTAGTTGGTGTAGGGTAGAACCAAGATCCAAATCTAAGGCCGCACTTTTTAAGTACTGTATCTGATGGCTTATGAGATACATGGACTAATAGGACGCGCCTCAATATGGGCAGGCGTTTTTTAAATAAATAAACGGATTTAAAATACAAATAACAGGTGAAGTATTTTCGCCTGATATTCATAGCTCTGCTCATTATAAGGTCATTATCAAAGTTTCATATTGTAATTAAATCCCAACTTCTCACATTTTAAAACCTTTTGAGGATTTTCTTTGTGTTTGCGTGATTAGGCGTCGTCACATAGTTTTCTTCCAGGCTGGCGGTATTTTATATGAAGGGCGGTATTTTATATGCTGGTAGATATTTCTGTTATGATAAAAAGTACTAATTTTCTATAAAGAAACTTTAATGTTTTCTTCTTTTTTTTTTTTGTATTTTTGAGAATTTTTTTTTTTTTTTTAGATAATTATTAATTTTTGCTATAACTAACAAAGCTTTGACAAAAATAGTCAAGGAAATAATCACTTCCTATGTGTGTAATATAATGGCCGAGGGATTTCATTTTATGCCTTCGGGTTTAGTTAGGCTGAGAACCTTTCGGATCGGTGCATGGGTTACTTAGGTGCAACATTAACGCTGTTGTCGCGCGCGCGGAGCGGACGTGTCACTCAGAGATGTCACAATAGAAACCCAACATGGGAAACGGGGCTAGGGAGTGCGAATGATGTTACGCACCGGAAGCGCGCGGGGGATTTAGGGAGATTTGAAAAAGTCAGTTGAGTTGAGAACAAGACATCGGACTAGAAGGGTTGACTTTCGGGGCTCGTTAAGACCAGACGAATTTGCGCGCTACGGGCGCCGCTCGAGATGGGGGGGTAGATGGAAAAGCCAAAATAGAAAGAATGTGTATCTCTCTCCTTATGTCGAAGAACCTTTAACTCAAAGGTAATAAAAGAAGAACTAAGATGTCGCAAGTGTTTTTCGTGTTTCATGTATATCATATTTACCCAACCCCTCCGCTCGGGCAGGATATGATACAAGGTCAATTTTTAAGCGGATTTTAACAGGTTTGAATTCAGAGTTTTCCTTCTCCTAGACTAGTTGCCTAACCAAGGCTGAAGAACCTAGTCTGCCCTACTATTTACCCATAGCTGGAGGGAGAATAATTGGATTCACACCTTTCCCAAGGGTATTAGTGCAATGTGAAATGCAATCAGTCTTGTTCAGGATTTGAACTCGTGTCGCCGAGTCCATTTCCTACGACGATAACCATTACACCACGGGCACCTCCCTATGTTCTATGTATATATGTTATAAACATAAATATATATATATATATATATATATATATATATATATATATATATATATATTTATATATATATATATATATATATATATATATATTTTTGGGGATATAGGTATATAAATGGATGCACACACACACACACATATATATATATGTACACATACAAATACACATATATACATACACACACACACACACACACACTCACACACACACATATATATATATATATAGTAACCAACATTTTGGGACCTCATTGATTTTATATATATATATATATATATATATATATATATATATATATATATATATAAAATCAATGAGGTCCCAAAATGTTGGTTACTATATATATATATATATGTGTGTGTGTGAGTGTGTGTGTGTGTGTGTGTATGTATATATGTGTATTTGTATGTGTACATATATATATATGTGTGTGTGTGTGTGCATCCATTTATATACCTATATCCCCAAAAATCACTCAAATAGCAAACATTTTGTTAGTAGTGTATATAAAAACTGTGTGGACTTTTTTACCACATCATTCAGCTTAATGGGATTATTCAGTGTTAGAATAATTATATTTTAATTCTCTTTTAAATAAAAACATCCCCTTTTACTGTTTCACCAATCAATTCGTTTCTCTTCTAAATCTACGTTATGAAAACCGACTGATACCATCATTATAGAACAATCCAAATATAAATGAATATGATCCTATTATTTAAATGTACAATGTGCAAAACAACTAAGAATTATTTCTCTGATATAGATTGTGTTCTTAATCTTTTAAGGAAAGCCAAAACTTGGCCATTCTCATCAGTTAATTATTCTCTTGAATACGAGGCATACTGGAACTTTATTAATTGCGTTTGACTAAATAACTGCTAATGTTTTTATTTATTTGATGTTGCTCGAAAGCGTATAAATTTCATTGCAGTTAAAAAGAGATCTGCAGCATAGAATTTACAACATGAGAAAAATGAAGATTTTGGATAAAGATAACCTAATTTAAATTACTTTGTTAGGAATTTGGTAGCACTGTAGAAATCCCAAAATCAACCAGAACTAAGAATGCTTTTCTTTAAAATATATTTCCATTTATTCATTTATTTATTTATTTTCTTTCACAGTAGAAGCAAATTAATCCTTATAAACGCGTTCTGTCCAAAAAGAAACCGAACTTTTCAGAAATAATTACATTACTTTATTTTTTATGTGTCTTTTTCTAAATATCCTCAACAATTTTTCGTATACCATTCTCGTCGTTTTTTCTAGTTCTTGACGCTATTCGAGAGATTTTGTGTAAATCTTGTAGCGCATTTTCTTCATCACGTCTCTTAAAATCGAAGACCTTCAGGGGATTTCAGTTTTAGAAACAAAATTAAATTCACGAAGGTCAAATTCGGAGAGTAGGATGTTAAATAATAGATTAGCAGTATCTATTATTGATATATAATGAAGATAGTTTTAAAATATTTTAACCGTTAAAATGTCACTAAGGATAATAACAATTTAAGGTCAGCTGAAAGTTTGGTTTTAATTGGTCGAAAAAGTCACGTGATCATGCGATGTTAGAAAATTCAGAAGTAGAATATAACTTAACATTAGTCTGTAGAGAACCTGCTGAAGTAAGCATTTGAAAAGGTC
Source organism: Sepioteuthis lessoniana (assembly GCA_963585895.1). NCBI lineage: Eukaryota > Metazoa > Mollusca > Cephalopoda > Myopsida > Loliginidae > Sepioteuthis > Sepioteuthis lessoniana. The sequence continues at coordinate 85,506,827 of OY757916.1, read as the reverse complement.
CATTGAATCTAGCTCCCGACATGTTCGGTCGGTAAAATGTAATATGGAAAGTCGTCTTCAGAGAAAGAAATTTTGTTCAGAGAAAACTGTCTTTGTCATTGATCTCACCGGTGAGAACTAAAACAGCGTACGAAATAAGGCGAGACATTACAAAAAGATGACGGCGTTACAAAAACAGCTACTGGTGACATGATAAATGACAAAAAGAGGAGATGGGCATAGTTCGAATTATGGAGTAACATAAGATGCCTGAAGTACTCTTTTCACGAAACACAACATGCACTTTCCCAATCTATTCGACAAAATTTTGGGGTCATCTTTGATGAGGGTTCATCTTGATTTGGTTTGGTTTCGTTTCTATTGTTTGATGACATATCAACCTTGGTTGATTATTTAGTCCTTATAGAAGATCAATAGCATTTCTATTAAACCCATAGCTGAGAGGATAAGGGGGTTCATACTTTCCCCAAGGGAATTAATCAAAAAAGGAACGCAATAGCATGACTGCATGATTCAAGTCCAAGGTCGCTTACTACGAAGTCGTTGTCAAGCACGTTAGCAACGGGGATTACCCCAGGTTCTTCTTGATTTAAACTGTTGCTACCACTCTTTTCCGTTGACTTCGTACAACATAAAAAAATTTCCGTAAAAGTTTTCCTTCCTTTGAAACAGAATTTCTCAAAACATTATACGTTTTTCAATTCCTTAAAAAAAAGTGCATTACACAAACGTTCCCTCAAAAATGTGTAGCTGAATAACAAACCAACATGTCATGAAACAGTTTTTTTTTTAATTAAAATAAAACGTCAAGGCGTGGCAGTACCGGTGCGCAAATCGTTCAGTTTCGCCTGCTAGCCGACCTCTAACCTCTTTGAGTTTGTTTTTAAATAAAAGATCGGCTGTCGGCTTTGAGCGAAGCTCTAAAAACCACAAGTCAGGTCGACAAAAAAGGAAACAAAATGAAAAAGGAATAAAACGAAATACCAGTGTATCGCCGTCTTTATTGACAATTCCTCTTTCAAATAATCCTGGAAGCGAGACGTGTGTGACAATTGTCTTTTTAGCCTAAATCGGGTGAAACCTAACTATAGCGTGGTGAACAGTGAAGGTGACTCTTTCATAATCTTTTTACGACCTTTCCTCTGACAACTAGGCGGACACTCATTTCTTGCCTAAAATGGCTGACTTTTCCAGACTGCAAGGAGCCCCAATGAAAGTATTGATCTAATTGTTTAATATGTCTTAAACGTAATATCACAAAAACGGTTTGTATATATATATATATATATATATGTGGGTGTGTCGGTGTGTCACTTTAAGGGAAGCGCCCGTGGTGTTATGGTTACTGTCGTAGGAAATACGGTGATCTTGGACGAGGCTGTTTACATTTCCCGTAGCGCTAATACTGTTGTAAAAAGTATGAACCCGACGATTCTCCCTCCAGCTATGGGTAAATAGTAGGGCATACTGAACTCTTTAGCTTTCGTATGAGAACCGATCTTGGAGACAGAAAAACTCAGTATTGGATATATATATATAACTTTAGATCAGTTGGCTCAAATAGTGCTACTGACATTATGTACCTAGTTATGATTGATACTTGGTCGAATGGTTAGTGACTAAACTAAGCCTTCCATTAGTTTTACTTGATTAAGAAGGTAGATAGGCACACTGCACGATGAAAAGAAGAATGGATGAACCCCCTTATTAAGTGAATGACTGTCAAGCATGAGAAGTTCACAATTTCCATCGAAGTTTCATCAGGCCATTCACAGCAGTTGATCTTTAATCAACTCTCTTGAATGCCGCTGAATCCAAGAAATGTCAAATGAATGGATGTGAACGTGTGAGAACCTTTATTCATTTTAACCAACTCGTACACTTACTGTTCCTTCTGAAGTGTCATCATAATTGTTTAGGCTGTATAATGAACAACATTTTATATATATATATATATATATATATATATATATATATATATATATATATATATAAAGGGAAGGAGAGGCGCCCATGATGTAATGATTATCGTTAAAAAAAATGGACACTGAAACCCGAATTCAAATGCTGGATGAAGCTATTTGCATTTTACATGGTTCTAATACCTTGGAAAAGGTATGAATCCAACTATTCTCCCCCTGGTTAGTGGTAAATAGTAGGGTAGACGAAGATCTTTAGCCTGGCAATTTGTCGAGAAGGAAAACTGACTTTAAAACTGTTAACTTCCACTTAATAACTTAACCTTGAGTTATATCTTATTCGTGTGGATAGGTTGGTAAATATATATATATATATATATATATAATCAAAAAGCCGGACCCTTCCCAAGATCATCGGACATGAATAGGAAATTCTTAATGTATTAAACAATTAAAACACCAACCCTCTCAGGTTGCCACCTGACATCAACCAGCACTACACTAACTAATATCATTCTCATTTGAACCGCGACTGTTGCCCGATGCCAACTGATAATTCAGTGGCCTACGCCAACGTCTATTAAGACAAACACGGAAAAGACCAGTTCAGGTCATTCCATTTATGGCCCAAGACAATCAAAATTAATCTCCTTTAAATTCCGCAAAACAAAACCAAGTATTCTTGAAAATGGCTGGAGACATAGGTGAAAGCGTTTGAAAACCTGAATCTTTTGGATCATATCAACATTAATTCGATTTAATTCCTGAAGGAGCAATGCGAAAAACATGACCCCATCTCTTTTCTTACAGCTATGGATCAGTAGTAGAACAAACAGGGTTCATTATCCTTGGTAAGTTAATCAGTCCAAAAAAAATGAAATCTCTGCATTCCAAGCTGTTTTACACCGCTAAAAAATTGACCATGTATCACATCCTGTCCGTGATAGAAGGGTTGGGTAAATACATACAGTCATTCGATCCAGAATAACGTTCCTTGGCTCGTAAACAAAAAAATACTTTGAAAGTCACACAGACTTCCTACTCTGTTCTTTTTTTATCAAATATCTATATACAATTATACCCATTTCATTTATATACATTCTCACGTAATATTATATTTTTCTTAATATATTTACTTCAACATTTAGAAAATGGACTCAGTGAATGTGTCAAATAGATAACTCTGAATTGCATCGGACAAAACTTGTGCGATGTAAACGATGGCTGGTTATTGTAAGCTGATCGTCCTGTAGTCGCCAGAAGTAAATCAACAATAAAAACAACTGTTTCTAAAAAGGGACCCTTGATTATTATTTTCTTACAAGAGGCTATCAGGGATGTTGAAATTGCAACAGATAGAGGGACCGGCATTATCTCAATTCTTTTGTTTTTTAATCTTTAGTTTCCAATCGAACAAATAATGTGTGGGAAAATAACATTTTGTAGCAGAAAACTTGCTCTATCCAACGGTGTTTTCATGACCACTATTGCAAGGGTTCGAAAGGGTTGTTCAAGGTTTGCATGTGAGAGGGTGCTGGAGACCGAACATAAACTTCATATTTTGACCCCACTGTTATGACAGTCACGTTGTGTCTTTCTTGTTCTCTTGATGTTGGGGTCCACTCCATCGGGGGTTTTCCGAGGGCCCCCTCGGTCGGGTGTGGCCTTCCTTACCACATCTGGTCTCTACTGTCTGGAACTCTCCTGGCAACTGCTTTGGCACCCAACTCAACTCAATTATATAATAATTCAACGCCTACACGATCGCCCACTGGATCTTTGAAATCGAATGTTTAATCGTCATCAAGCAGAAATAACTGTCATGCAGTTCAGAGATTACTCTCTTCCGGTGCATCACTGTAGTGGCACAATGGGACCTTCACCTTGTCCCATATCATAAGCCTTAATCCGCCCACGCGATCTCTTTCGATTACTGGCCATTGGAATGTGTCACTTCCTTCCGGTGTATCACCTTGGAATAGCATTTTTGGGCCGGGGCGAGGGTCAAAATATAACATATGTACTAGCAGACATAGCCAGTCTTTTCACACTCTACAACACATACAGGCTTAAAACGTATCTCTCTCTCTCTCTCTCTCTCTCTCACACACACACAGAGGCTGAAAACTTTGCAGAAATATTCGCATTTTCTAATGGTACATCCACGAAAATGATTGCTTGCTAGAGTTTGACAGCATGTCAACCCATCTAATGTTATTTTATGCTTTTTATTCATTGTATGTTCATATTTACATTTACTTTTTAAGAGGGATTTTTTGAACGTGATCCGATCGAATTCAAACTATTTTTAATAGATCTATTTGACCTATGAATGGAATCCTTACAGGTACTACCACAATGGGTCAGAATGGACCTGGGAGTAATACCAGTGAAGAAGTACTCTGCGTTTTACAGATCTCCCAAACTGGATTCTCTATATCAGATGCAATTTTAGGTCGTACCCAGGACATCTCTTTTGGGAGCGGTCCTACCCACACCCTGTCTGTAAGGAACGCCGTCAGTGTATTCTAATCAACACCGACAATCTACGAAATTGTGATTAGTACCTGTTGCTTTTACTATCGAGCGTTCTTATACCCAGCAAAGTACTGACGAGGTTCAATGTGGCTTAACTCTGATAATCTGATATAAACCATTATTTTCAAAATGGCTTAATCGTAAGCCTCTTTCTTTCTTTCTTTTTTTCTTTCTTTTGTTTTCATTCACTAAGCCAGAAATATGAGGCACCCAATGAGAAGCAAACTCACAAAGAATGATCTACTAATATAGCCTGTTATCTTTTACATCCTTCTTTTTATTGTTCGTCGTAGATTTAAAATACAGAAACCGAATAAGAATTTCAACTAAGTTTGTTCTTGTTCATTTTCCTACTAATGCTCTTGAATAATGTATGGATCTTCATCGACTTGATATCACCAATCGTAAAATATTTTGACAAAAATATCCCGTGAGAAACCAACTATCGTTGATAACGTCTGAAAGAGCCATTGCTGAATAATTATTGTTACTCAAAATAAACTTTTTTTTTAAATCGACTACAGTTATACTTTTTTTTAAAATAGACCCTGAAAACGAAATTCTGTAAGTTATATATATATATATATATATATATATATATATCATCTTTTAGGGTTTCGTTATCAGCAAGCAATGACTAAATAATCTCTCCCTACGTAAAATTAATGCCTTGCAGAATACTCATGTGACCATGAGATCAATTATTATATTAATGTGATAACGAATGAGGTTATGTAACTCGAGGCTATAGACTTTGCCTGTAGCATTAAAGGTGTATTGATGCAGGCAAAATCTCCGCCTTTCTCATGTACTGATCCGTCCTTGACATATATCTATGTTTTATTTAGAATAAACGAGATTTAAAATAGTTTAACGTAATTACAGTAGCAATATATATATATATATATATATATTGCAGCATAAGAACATTTTATATATAGTCATAAGTGGTGTGATCAAAATGTATCGAGACTAACGCTTTAAGGATTTTTCTTAATTTGAATACTTCAAATTTAAATGAAGACGTGAGCATAGTTGAGCAACTTATGTATTAAAGTGATAATGTCTAGACGTCTTGATAATGTCTAGACGTCTCGATAACTGCCTGAAAGTCCCTCTGAATCAACATTATTATGAAAAAGAAAAACGTTTCGAAGCCAATCTCGATATTTTGGGAACTAGCGTATTCCCGAGTTTTTTAAGTTTCCTAAATTAAAAATTTAGCGAAAGGGTAAGAATTGGTGGAGGGCATTATAAGAAATAAGACAAAGCAACTTCACGCTATATAAAAAGGTGAAAAAAAACTTTTTCGCCTAATAAAATAACTCACTGGAATAAATATTTTGAATGATGGAATAACTGATTTTAATGATATGTCAAACTGTCTAGTGTTATTTTATGCCTAGAGGTTAGGGAAACGCATTTACTATGTATCCATTTTTTGTATATTTCTTTTCATTAAAGGTTTCTTTTTTGCATTCGATCCTATCGAATTCGAATAATTTTAAACATCTATTTGAGCCGTACATGGGACCCTCATAGATACTACCACTCCGGCTCAAAGTAATCCTGGGACTAATTGCAATGAAGGGGTAATCCACTCCCCAGATCTCCAAAATTGGAGTCTTACCATCCGATTCAGTTTAATTTCATACTCAAGACCCTCCCTTTGAGGTTATCTTGCTCCTCTGCAAAGGAAACAATCAGTGTATTCTTAGCACCATCGACAGAACCGTAATAGATTTAAAATTAAAGGGACTATTTTTAAGACAACATTTGATTCATTTTTAATTTCTGTGTGTGTGTGTGTGTGTGTGTGTGTGTGTGTGTGTGTGTGTGTGTGTGTGTGTGTGTGTGTGTGTGTGTGAAAGGATTTTTCATGTTCTTATATATACAGCCTCTTCAAAAGAAACATTTTCAAAAATGTATTTAAAAAGACTTTCACAATACGCAACATTGTTAGAGAAACACATAGTTTATTATTAAGACTTTCGGCAGTACTCGATATTTTATTATCAATAAAAGAACCAAAAATTATTACCGATAAGAAGGCATTTTCTGCGTTTGAATTAAGCAAAATGAATTCTATTCGTCTTGGAAGAACATTTTAGAAGATATCACGACGTATGAGACAATTCGCTATTGGTACAGGAAATTTCAAACAACTGGCTATTTATTCAAAAGTAAAAAACCTCATGGACCATCAGTATCTGAAAAATGATTACAACATGTTCGTGCTAGATAACAAAGCACCCCGCAGAAATTCATAATGAGTGTAAGTCATGAGTGAGAAATTCTGCATCAAACTATTTTGAAAATAATTGACTTTGAACCAGTGAGAAATCATTTAGTTCCTTATATTTTATAGTCAATCATCATTATTCATAGTTTTCATTACTATTATCCCTCATCTTTCTCATTCTAGTTGCATTCTATCTCAAACAATCGTTTGTTTTCTTGGTTTCTTTGTTAGATGACATTTCAACCTTCATGGGTTATTCAATGCCAAACCTTTCCTTGTAAATGAACAGTAGTGGTACTATTCAACTCATAGCTGAAGGACAAGGAAATTCATACCTTTCTAAAGGGTATTAGTCCGAAAGTGAACGTAATTGCGCGACGGACTCGTGTCATCACTTCAACGACCGCTTGAGACAGCACACATCCAAAATAATATTAAACAATAAATTCCCTCCCAACAAAATTATTCCTAACCCTTGTCTTCGATTGGTCACCACATTGTTATTATTTTACACACTATTTGTTTTAAGCTTATTCCTTTTTCTTGTTTTTTATTATGCACCGTCATTCATTGTTGGATAAATGACGAACCAAGTTAGTCACGATAAAAACGAATCGAATTAGGAAGATAAATGACAATACGAGTCAAAAATCAGATTTAATAAGCGGTCATGTTCAGTTGAGTAATTATCTCTGTTGTGTTTTGAGTCTTATGTTGGAGGACAATACTTTTGAATCTTATGTTGGAGGACTATACTTTGAGTCTTATGTTTGAGGACTATGCTTCCTAGACAGTTATATTCTGATTTTAAGTTGTGATTTCTATTCGGAAATGCTAGAACGTCGGGAAGATGAAGATGGCTTTATTTAGCATCTAATTTTTGCAATAATTTGATTGTTACATTAATAAACTTCAAACGTTTCTTTACAAAACTGTATATCGTTTTTATCAAATTAAATTTTGGAAACTGAAAATGGTTTCACATTATAAAAAGAAATGGCAAAAAGTATACATATTCCGCAGAAACTATTTCTGATAAAGACTACGCAGATGATCTTGAGCTTCGTGTAAATATTCCTGCTGAAGTGAAGCATTCCTAGAGTCAGACAGCAAGAGACATTAGTCTTCGAGAACTCTAATAAAACATAGTTCAAGTGTTTTAATCAAGATGGTGCCATTTCTTCATTAAAAGCCAAGCCCCTGAAATTTGTTGACCAGTACATATAACTCGGTAGCAATATCTCATCTATCGAAAGTGATGTCAGCATACGCATAGGTAAAGCATGGGATACTATTTACAGGTTATCAACAATATGGAAAGCAGTTCTCTCGGAAAAAATGAAATAAGAATTCTTCCAAACTGTAGCTGTGTCAGTACTACTGTAGGGATGCACCACTTGAACTTCAAAGAAATACTGGGGAAAAATCATGATGGAAACTACACAAGGATGCAGCGTGCTATTTTCGACAAACCTTAGCAGCAGGACTCCACAAAATAATTTTATACAGTTAAAGATATTTTCCATAAATTTAACATTTAGAATTACCAAACATGTTTAAATGCACCCCTTGTTATTTTGATTAATAGGTTGATTGATTGATTCTACCGGCATTTCAACTCGTCTTGGGTAATTTTATGTCTAGACGCTAGGAATTCGTGTTCATTATACATTCATATTTATATTTTGTATGTAGTTATTTCTTAAGAAGTTTTATTACACATGGCTCAATCAAATATGAATGAATTTTAAACAGATCTATTAGACCCATAGATGGGATCCTTACAGTTACCGCCAGTGGACCCGGGATCAGTAGTAACGAATTAGTACCCATCCACTCTCCAGATCGCCAGAACTGGAGCCTCATCATCAGATGCAGTTTAGAGTCATAACAAGTACACCCTCTTTTTAGGGAGGAGATTTTACCCCTCAGCAGGGATACTTCGTATTCTAAGCCCTATCAACAGAGCAATTATCAGTTTGATTGCAATTAATGTTAATTGTTTTTTCACTTGATGTTTTTATTTTAAAGCATATTCTCTATTCAAATAATTATGTGCAGTATCTTAGATAGATTATCGTTATGTGTATTTATTATGCATCATATACATATACGAGGGATTATTGTTCGTGGCCAGTGGTACAAGGACATTTTCACATACAATTCACATCTGAAGTTTAATTTGGGATTCATAATTGTTTTTGTCTGTTCTAGAAAACTGAAATTTGAGAATCAACTCTTACTGAAAAAAAATGGACAAAATCACGCATCTTGCAGTCGTCCGCTAACTCGGTATCAAAAGCTTATCACCTAAAGAAATCTACGAGAACATGGGTAGGGTGAGTCTGAAGAAGGATGCCACCCACTTCCTACAGTATTATTTTAAAAGTGTTGCAGCTGAATTGAAACGAAGCAGAGAAAGCCAGGAAGTTGATTCTCGTTCATTACAATATCATTTACATTGTAAGACTTATACGAGATTGGATATGAAAGGCTGTCGTCTTGAAAGATAGTTATGGTGTTGAATAATAGATTGACTAGGTCTTTTATTTGGCATGTAGTATAGAATTCGAATAACCGTTAAAATGGCAGGAAAGACACCGTGTGGGATTTATTTAAGTTGTAGACAGTGAACCCCGGGTCAATTTGAATCAACGTGAATGATTCGTTAGGACATCATGTGATCAGACGACACAAGGAAAATAGTTGAACAATTTTATCAATTGTGGAGAAACAACTACGTTCCATCTATGTTCTGAACTTTCGACAAAAGTCGCCTGGTAAAAATATTTGTTATAAAATAAAAATGAGCATATAAGAATTGTGACCGCGTTGTTGTTATATCAGCAAAGAAAAACTGAAACAGTTCGGGTTAAAGCAATGAACTTGACCAAGAGAGAAGACACAAAGATGCGACACGAGGTAACAAACAACAACAAAAAAAGATGGCGACCGATGATAGAAGACAGACACGGGGAAAAAAAGAAAAGGGAAGGATACCAATAAACAGATAAGTTAAAGATAAACAGAATAAACCTAAGTAAAAGAGGAAGATGAAGCGCAAGAACAAAAAAATAAATTCTGTAACAATAAGATGAATGTTTATTTGAAATATCCTTTGTATCATATACGAGTTATATGATTATATTCACCAGTAAATTTATTCCAATGACAAAGAAATAGAAAAAATAAAAATGAACATTATATATATATATATATGATCAAATGACTTTGTATGTTCACTAATATTTTATCAAGAAGAGTGACGCGGGTGGTATAATATTTGGTAAGGTTAACTGGCTGAACATTATTAGGGAGTTTGAATCTCACTAGGTGCCTCCTCTATTCGGCCTTGTGCGACAACAAAGCAAAACGTAGTGAATAACTGGGAAAGTTCTTGAAGTAAAAGAGTTCGAACTCCAGTCGTGTAATTACGTCCACTTTTGGACTCATACCCTTGGAAAAGGTATGAACCCCCTTATGTCCCCAGCTATGAGTTAAATTGCATTACTGCTTTTCTTCTATAAAGATGGATTCGGCATTCAATAACCCACGACGGTTGATAGTAAAGGACACTCTACGGTCGAGTCACCCTGAAAGCACTGATTCCCACTCGATTACCTAAGTTACATAGTTATGAGCCTGCTCCGTACTTAGATGAGTAACCACTTAGTAGCAACCGGTACTGTAAGTAGCGTGACAGGGTAAACAGGGTTTGGTAACAAGAACTCTGTCTTGTGTAAATATCTGACAGGAATTTCTTTTCGTTTTTTCTTTATTTACTTGTTTTTGTTTCCTTTATCAACATAAAACTTCACCATTTTGTATTTGTATTTAGGGATATAAATGTGTGCCATGGCCTTTTCGGGTATAAAACCCCCGAAAGTAACACTAAAAAATCGTCTAGTTTTACTGTTTGTGAAAGGCAACCTAGGCAGAACCTTCGTTATCTGACATTGATGGATAGATCTTTTGGTTTCTTTCTTTTTTTTTTTCTTCCTTCTAAAATTCAATCAAAATGTCATCCGTAACTCAAGGAGATTTTTCAGAAACTTTTTTGCTCTCAACTTAAACTTTTACTTCTACAACTACTTTTAACAGTTTCAATCACGCCAAACTTGCTAATAAAAAAATGATGATCTCTGTCAAAGTTAACAATAGTTATAACCACTTTTTAATTTTTTTACAGCTTGGGTGGTAATTACCAGAAAGTTTTTTTTTGCCTAACTCCTCACTCACCTTCTCTCTTCTCTGTCAAGAATTCTAGTGTTAAACCAGAGACAAGTGAAGCATGCTTGATTTAAGAATAACCCACCGAATACACCACACTAACAGCTTCCGACTGACTACTAACATTATCAGAGAAGCAATGAATTCTCTGTGTTGCTTAGTGTTCTCATCGAATGAAAGAATCCTTAAGTCCTTGAAGATATTTTATGTTCAAGTCATGCCTAAAGTAGTTTCCCACTTGATCACTGACGTTAAGTAACGATGATTCTGTTTAGTATTTAGATGGGTGACCATAATCATCTACTGTTAGTGATATGTGACCTGTGAATCAGTCTAAGAAAAGCTTAGTAAATTCAATATCTGAGATTTTTATGATCAAATAAATGCTTCATTTTTTTTGTGTCTTACAAAGTCAGTCTATTAAGCTATAAAACCTTTTGAGAAACTTTGTTTTATTCTCATCCTAATTACACGTACTCCTTAGTAGATCCCTTGGGGAGCTATGCACTGACAGAAACAGTGCTGGAAGTCTTCAACTGACATTACCGCTAGTGACATTTACAGATCTTTTATTTGGTTTCCTTGTTTGATGGCATATCAACCATCGTGGCTTATTCAATGCCAATATTTTAGTGTCATTTCCTTATCGTTTATTTCGGGTTTTTTTGTTTAATGGTGTTTGGTATCACCCACCTTTTTCCACACAATGAACTAGTACATCTCCCATATATAGCAGTAGCTACTAATACCAGGGCAGACTAGAAGGTGAAGAGCAGCTTCTTATAGGAATAGTATTAGAGCGCTGGATACTGGAGATCACACTAGATCACCTTACTTGCTACCGTAATAACGGAAGCCAATACTATCGTTGGACTATATCTTTATTCTGTATTCAATAATACTATGTTCTTGTCAACTAATAATCTCTCTATTGTATATACTTTTTCCTCAGAATATATCTTTATTTCCTCTCATATCGTGGTTTGTCTTTTATTTAATATTACAAGCGTTCACTAACAAGAGCGCAACAAATGGCATATCAAACATCGTGGGTTATTTAATCCCAAAAGCATTGTTTAACCCATAGCATGTGAGGGAAAGGGAGTCCATATCTTTCCCAAAAGTATTATTCAGAAATGAACGTAATAACGCGACTAAAGCTCGAACTCGCTCATTAGAATATCATGTTAGCCACTACGCCACGGGAACTCTCCTTCCAGTTTATCTGATGAGAGTTCACTCTTTTATCGCAATTTTCATCAAATGGCTGGTCAAACAAGAACTATTCGCAATTCAAAAATGCCTATGTTCCATCTTTGTCCAAGAATGAACGTGATCTGTGTTGATATTGTAAATGCTTCTGCAGCATGGTCTTGAAATTTGTTTCATTTTCGTGCCACACCTAACCATAACTGGTCATAAATGCAACATTTATCAGCTGATTTTCAGTCAGGATTACCAATCTGAAATATAATGTAATATATTGCCTTGATCGGCGGTGAACCTGGCGGATGGAGTTGACAGATACATCCAATCGTAGATGAAATCAACAAAGAGACAAGCGGAAAAAACATAAATGCGTGGGCGTGTTACCTGAAGCATAAAAATGCGTAGGTGTAAGCCGTGACAAATGGAAAACAAGCAATTGCGTGGGTGTAAGTCGTATTCAGTGAAAAACAAGTATTGCATGGGGGAAGAGGCGTGGCTATGTGAGTCATATGGGAATTTTAAGACTATGTACGGTTTAGAATTTTGGATGATGTTCAGTTTTCCGCTGGCTGTTCCGATTCCCGACAGCTCTTTGTATGTGCGAGCTCTCTCCAAATATAAGATATTTTCGTATATACGTGTTCCTCATTCTTTGTCAAGATCAAGTGGTAATATACAGCAATAGAAATAAAAGAAAGAGCCGAATTACTATCAATTCAAATCAGAATCTCAACTACGGTCCAGGCAATACAGTGCTTGGTATTTATGATTTCTATCTACTCGACTCACACTTGCTTACTTGATCCACAAATTCAACGTTATTCACATGATACATAGACTCGATTAACTCACTATGGTATTTATTAATCGAAATTCCCTTGAGTGTAGTTATTTTTGAGTTACACCAACATTGCGACATTCCAAAAACACCCAATGAGTATTTTCCTATCTAATTTTAATAATTCAATATGAAGTTGCAAAAAAAGGAAAAATAAGATTAACTGGATAAAAAAGTTTTATAATTCGTATTTCGCTTTTTTTTAACACAAAAACAGGGATAATGATACCATCACGCAATCTGATTCTTTACTGAATAAAAAAAAGTGTCAAAATAAAACACTTGTCCCAAATAACGTACTAAGCCCCACCATATTTTTGGGCTGATTATCAATGGTGCATACTCTTTAAAATAATTTTTGGCATAAAAAATAAGCTTTTTACTGACATAGTAATCGTCAAAAATGAAAAGATGAATTGCATATTTAATATCCACTTCTTCCTAATGTCAGAGTATGTCTCCGTTCTATCCAAAATAAAAGTTTCGCATCTCGGACCGATGCTTAAGATCAGAGCTTCCCGAGGAAAAGAGTTTAATATATCTTCTTTCTCCGCAAGTTTCTTCCCAACTTCGGGCAAAAAAAGGGAATTTGATCCTGGAAATTTCGACCTTAAAGCACTACCTCTCCATTTTACATTCATCTTCGTATGGGACCTCCAGTTAAATTGTACACCTTTGAGGATATAGTTAAATATCGGAAGAGAGCGTGTTTTCCTGGCAGTCGACCAAAGATCAAGATGGAGTATTTGTACCTTTGCAATCGTCCTTGTCTTGAGTAGGGTGTGGGAAAATATCTGGCGATTCCGTCTGGTTGATTTCAGCATCGAGGCTACAGTTCCCCTGATGAAGATCGGAGTTTTTTAACGTACCCATCACGTAGATGTCGATAATTTGACACACGTATGCTCATAGTATTCTCGCGCCAAAACAATCTTGTGTCAAATTTGTTTCTATGAAAAGTACAAAGAATAAGAAACATGGCATGGCTACCCGGTTTTCTGACATGAATCCTTTAACAGAATCTGTTCCTCTTCAGACATATTCTTGTTATAGAGAGTAACGTCGAAAAAAATTAAGGCAAACCTGGTGATGAAGAATCACGCACAGAAACATTACTTCCGTATTGCACTATAAGCTGAGGATTGTAGTGATCTCAGGACTTTGTGCCATGAGGCATTGGGTGAGGCTAATTTATTTCCTTGTACACTCGAATGCATACAGAGACCAGTTTCAACAAAACTATAGAGGCGAATAAATACAAGGAAAAATTTTAAGTATCTGTGTCTGCTCTATTTAAAGTTTTTTAATATATAAGAATCAAATTATATATATATATATATATATATATATATATATATATATATATGCATATATATATGGAAGTAAATAATGGAGTGTAATCCGACAATATATAGAGAAAATTGATAACAAGGTAACCCAAGTAGAAGAAGAGATTTATTGAGAAGCAAAGTCGATACTATAGCATTTCGGTTCTAATGAACCATCATGAGTACTGTGGGGGATGATATTAGTGGTGTTATAAATTTATTCTCTCTCTCTCTCTCTCTCTCTCTTTCTATATATATATATATCATATAATCGCATTGCTAGCACGGATTTCCCAAACACTTTTACACTATTCGTCCCATCACTCCCAGTGGGTCTTCCAGACAACATCCTATGTCCACGTAGAGCTAGCGCGTCCATGTGAACAGGTCCATAGGCGAACGTCATTTATGAGTTTATCTTCTTCAGTAATGTCCTGCATGCCTTGTTCGTCTTATTTGGATGGTTTTAGAGATAGAGGTAGGTGGCCGTACAACTAGATTGATTCAGTGGTATTCGTAGTATATCTGTGCACTTTTCGTCTAGCTTTTTCTCTATACGCTTTATCAGCGTCTATGTGGTGCATCCATACAGTAGAATTGGCGCCACTGCTGCTTGGAAGAAATTTTGTTTTCTTTTATTGGATCGCGAAGACTTCTATATGATCAATGTCCTATCGATAGCATTCCATGCCTTCATTAGTCGCATATTGATTTCACTTCCAGTAGACGAGACGTTGCTACCAAGGTACGTAAACTTGTCCACTAATTTCAGAGAACCGCCATTTAGAGTGGAGATATCCCCTTCCTGATTAAAACACAAGTACTCCGTTTTGTCTGCATTCATATGGAGGCCAATTCCTCCTCCAGCCTACTCCAGACTATTCAACAGGGATTCGGTTTGAATATGTGTATTTGCAAGAAGCCCTATATCATCAGCATAGTTGGAGGTGCCCGTGGTGTAATGGTTATCGTCGTAGGAAATGGACTCGGCGACACGAGTTTAAATCCTGGACGAGATTGATTGCATTTCACATAGCACTAATACCCTTGGGAAAGGTATGAATCCAATTATTCTCCCTCCAGCTATGGGTAAATAGTAGGACAGACTGAATTCTTCAGCCTTGGTAAGGCAAATAGTCTAGGAGAAAGAAAACTCTGAATTCAAACCTGTTAAACTCCGCTTAAAAATTGACCTTGTGTCATATCCTGCCCGAGCGGAGGGGTTGGGTAAATATGATACCATCAGCATAGTTTGCGTCTGTAATAGTTTCTGCGGGGTAACGTCCGCTTCCTGACTTTTTTAATGTAAAGTCATTTTCTTTTATTAGATCTATCGACGTTCGAAGTAAATAGTCTAGGCAGATCATAAACAGATATTGGGCAAACGTATCCCCAAGCAGAACTCCAGCAACAATATCAAAGAAACCTGTGTCTCCATCCGTTGAGCAAACCTTAATTTTCATATTACGATAGAGTATCATTATGGATGTGACTGTTTATTTGGGGAAACCATACGCTAGAAGTATTTGCTCCATCTTCTCTCTGTGTGTGGAATTAAATGCTTTGGAGAAATCTACGAACAAGAGAGTCGCCATGAGTTTTGTTTTTTGTTATTTTTTTTTGCGCGAACTCTTATAATTCGACGGACTGTCAGAATCTGCGATGTTGTGTATCAATTTCGCCGAAAACCATTTTGATTCTTTCCAAGAATTTTCTCAATTTCTGGTTCGATGCGATTGAGAAGAACTTTATAAATCTTAGCCGCTTTGGAAGTAAGGGTTATGCCTCGGTAGTTCTTGGCGATTCTGAGATTAACTTTCTTAGGGAAGGGGAGGATTCAACCTTTTGTCCATCTCTCTATTGTGTTCTGGTTATCTACGACGTTGCAGTACCGGAGCAGTAAGTCATCGAATTTCCTTGTCTTCC
Source organism: Sepioteuthis lessoniana (assembly GCA_963585895.1). Classification (NCBI taxonomy): domain Eukaryota; kingdom Metazoa; phylum Mollusca; class Cephalopoda; order Myopsida; family Loliginidae; genus Sepioteuthis; species Sepioteuthis lessoniana. Next base: position 85,490,597 of record OY757916.1, on the reverse strand, counting down.
ATACATCTGGAGGTATTCCGTCGGCAGCTTTTCTGTTTTTAATTTTTTTCTTAATACTACGTTGAATTGTTCTTGAGTAAACTGTCCTTGTTTGATGTCTACTTGGTTGCAAGTAATTTTTGTAATAGGTTTATCTGTGTCTTAGGGAAGTTTCAAACCGATTCTTGAAATGTTCTTTCCATATATCCATTCGTTCTTCTTGGTTGGCAACTTTTAGTTTTGCTCTCAAGCTGCTCTTCCTCTTACTCACTTCATTTACTGTCTACCACGCTATTCGAGTTTGTCAATCTTACCCGAATTTCTAGGGGGTGTCCTCGTGGTGTAATGGTTAAAGCGATGGACTGCGGAATCGTAGTACGCGAGTTCGTACTCCAGTCACGCTATTACGTTCACTTTCGGGCAAATACCCTTGGGAAAGGTATGAATCCCCTTATCCTCCCAGCTATGTGTTAAATAGTACCAAGACTGTTCTTCTTGGAGAATGGCTTTGGCATTAAATAACCTACAAAGGTTGATATGCCATTAAACAAAGAAACCAAACCGAATTTCTAATCTTATTGATCTGACCTTGAATGTATTCTATTTGTTCTTTTTGGTTATGCGTTAATTAGTTCTCTTTGTGTCTTATAAAGTTTCTGCACGTTGACATTTGTTGAGTTCCTTTTATTTCATAGGGATAATGTTTTCACATTATTTCGTTCTTTCCTAATTGCTAGTGTCTCTCATTAAACTCTATATTTGACTCTTAGTTTGATTGGTATGCATTTTGCTGCTGCTTCAATGTGGACAGTTTTCGCATTCGTCGTCTGGAGTAAGTGTTTTAGATATCTCCTGAAGAGTATTGAATTTGTTCAATTTGTATTTTTATTGCTAATATCTCTGTTGTTAACAGAGGTCCAGTCATTGTGTGTGGTTTTAACTGTTTATGACGTATTTCTGCGTAGGCTCAAATGTATCTTTGCTGTGACAATTTTGTGATCTGAAGATACTCCTTCAAAAGAAGAATATGCCTGACAGTTCAGTGCTACAAATGTATTTCTTATTTATGAGTATGTCTTGCTGTACTTTAGCATTATTTGAGTAAGTGTAGGGCCATAGTGTTTGTGTTCTTTTCTAGAATTTAGTATTAAGGCATATTAGTCCGTTTTCAAGTAAGAATTCTGTTAGATGTTGCGCATTTCTATTTGACGAGTTGTGTAAGCAGAATTTGTTGGTTTTGTCTTTACCTATTTGAGCATTCATGTCTCCACCGGTGATTAAAACGTTGTATTTGGACGAGGGAGGATAGCTCATTGTAGAAGCTGAGAGGTCCGTTTCACCACTAGAATTGATCAGACTGAAGCAGGAGATTATTGTCAAGCATTCCTACCCCTCCTACGACGGAACTGAAGGAGTTTTTCGATGCAGATGCAGAGGTAAACGTCCATCCATTGCCCTTAATTTGATACTTTATTCCTACTTCGCTATGATAGTATCAATGTTCTTATATGCATACTATGTTTATATCTATGTTTATATCTATGATATATCTTATATCTATGTTTATATCAATGTTTATATCTATGTTCTTATATGCATAATATGTTTATATCCGGCTCTGCCGCAGACACTGCCAGCTCCAGTAATTGGCCTATTCTATTTAAAGTTCTGACGTTAACTGTCACTATATGTACTATGCTTTTGCATCTAAATAATTTGGGTGGGAGGTTGAGATCTGTTTCTGATTTTTCGAACACTCCAACCTCAGCAGAACGCGCCCCTTATTTTCCCACGCAAAGGGTGACGCGGTTTGGACACATGGTTTGAATTAGAGTCATGGTAATCTTTTGATGGTTATACTATTATCTCATCAATAGAAGCCACCCTTATAGATAAGTAGCAGTAGTTTCCTTACTGAAACGTTGACCTGTGAGGTTCTTCCGCTCAGTATCAGGTGAAGCGCACCGTTGACCCGACGTTAGGTTCATCTGCCTCACTTCACGTCCACCATGTTGTTTCCCATGGCTTCTGAAGTTTTATGTGCAATTTTTAAAAAAACCTTTAAATTCGTTTAGTTTAAACTCAGTTAAAAACCAACTATTCATTTTTATTTATTTTCCTCTTCCCCAACACTATTGTCAACTTCGTGTGTTCCATTCCCGCTTACAAATAAAAAGTTTCTTAACTTTATTCGAAAGTTAGTCACGTGCCTTCGAAGAAGATTCTATCTGTCTCTTGTCCACAACTTCAGTTCAAACCTGCTTTGATTGTTTTCACAAAACCGCTAATCCTAAAGTAACAGAACAATTCAAATAATAACAATAACTACAGCAATAATCAAAATATACACAAAACAGAACATGTGGTTACTCCCGAAAGTTTTAGCAATATTGCATGAAAGTGTAGTTGTAGTTCGAGTGTCCATAATTGATTTCACTCACACGAAATCTAGCATTCTGTTTATATATATATATATATATATATATATATACATCGTGGCTGCCACTTCTTTGTAAAAGAAGGCTATGTCCTCGACTTGCTAAGAGTAGTGGTAGAAGTGCATGTGCCTCCTCGGGCTAAGTATATACTTGCAAGTCCAAATGCATACGTGACAAATGGGTGAACTGTCTTTTCCATTAACATTGCCTTTGTTTACCCTCATATGAATTATCAAACCTACTGCAGCCTACATATTTTGTCACAGAAATGACACGAGTTCTCTGTAGATTGCTGCTGAAAGACTTTTGTAAAAATAATTTTTCAGAGTTTACTGTCATGAGATCTCATATGACAAGCAAGTCTGACTTTAGACTAGCAGACATGACTACAGATGTTACAAACATGTTCAGTTTACAAAGTGTCAGGAACTGAGGTCAGGTCTTGCCGTCGAAAATCACAACTGTGCATTAAGGTTGCAGTATCTACAGACTGTGCTCCATATCTGGGACTGAGCATACATAGCGTAATTGAAACCACATCTAGCGAAATCGAAATTCCATTTTTTAACCAATAGTTTCACGCGCTCCCAATCAACTGACAAAACTATATTCTGGAGAATCGTAAGCGTTTCGGTAGAGTGGTACATGAACAGCATGAAAATGTATTTCCGTTTTATATTTTGAGATTTCCATGTATCACACTTCCAAAATACTTGTAATTTTTTTGAATGTCATATTGCCTGATGATCGGGAAACGCATGAAAATATTAACTGCAACATATGCTTTTATTTTCCGTGTTATGGATTCATATTATGTTTAATAGATGCCTTAGTAGTGGTAGTAGTAGTAGTAGTAGTAGTAGTAGTAGTAGTAGTATGGATTTTTATTTTATAATTTGCATGTTTTTCCCATCAGCCCGAACTGGTTTTTCACAAGAGTTTAAGAGACAGCAATTCTGCTCAGATTTCCAGGACTCTTCCAAGTATCCTAGCTTATCTTTATACTGTTGTGGTCTGAATGCTCTCAACGTTTGTTTGTTTTTTTCTGGTCTCCAGTTCCCCCCTCTCTTTTCCCGACGTTTGGAGGCCAATTCAATAGCATTAGTTACAACTGGTATCACTATCGCCTACATATTCTACAGCTTTTACAGCTTTCAGGCAAGATCTTAGTATTTTTCATCTTTTCGCTTTCTTTTATATAATTGCCGAATTATTATAACAGAAAAATGTGCAAATTTTAAAAATTATACTGTAAATTTATCATGCAGTTTTTCTAAAAACAAAGAAATAAATTATCTCATACAAATTCAGACATATTCGTAAATTTTTAATGAGTAATGATTATCAATATAATAACCCCATTCAATGCGATTTAATTTTTAACCCATAAAGCATAACATACATTATATCGAAACTTATCATGGACAAATTGCAAAATTTGGTGGTATTTATTGAAAGAAAATTCACTTTTAAGCACTGATAACATTGGGGTGAGTTTATTAACTTATAGCCCAACGAACGACCTTCACAGATTGCTTTTATTGAATAACGTTGTAATTACAAAATAAAGTATATTAAAATATTAATAAAGATATCAATCATTAAGTATTAATCATTAAGATATTAATCATTAAAATATTAATCGTTAAGTATTTTAAGATATTAAATATATACATATATTTGCAATTGAGTTGTTTTTAATGTAGAATATTTAAGACAAAAAACAGATTAAATTTCGAAATATATGAAAATAACGTGAAATAAGCAGTTATTTTCAACCAAAATTTGCAATTGAATTTTGAACCTAAGACTTGATTATTGTTCTCTTTATTTATCAATATTCTTTTTCTTTCAGTTATAAAAGAGAAACGTACATAAAACCTAAATGAGTACGGCAGGTTTAGGGTGTCAGTGGCTTCAAATATTCAGTTGCTATATAGACAGCTCGCTCTGTTGATTTGCTAAATGCTATTATTATTAATATCTATCGACGCTCAAAATATGGGCATCTGCCTGCTTCTTTGCTTATTATCGTTTGTGTCACTAATCATGGTAAATACTCTTTTTGTGTATTTGTTAAATAAATTCTACTCTTAATGTTACGGATTCTAGTATATATATATATATATATATATATATATATATATATATATATATATATTTGCCCTGTGTTATGATTAGCAAGCTAGATTCGCCGACCATTCTGGTCTTGTGCTACAACTAAACTAAGCATAGTAAATAAGGATACCATCCATTAGTATCAGGACGAACTCCCTTACAAAGGTGTCGCAGTCCAGCATGTTGACCATTCGGCCACGGAAACTCTCCACACTAAGCACACATCTGAAATTGATATTTTGCATAATTTTTCAAGTAGAACAAAGATAATTATTTCAAAATTAACTTTTTGAATTATTGATGAAATATAACTGTTCGCAAATTTAATGTACGATAGACAATATCTGTTTAATTCTTGTTTGGTGCTTTCCGCTTAATGGGGCCGCCAGTTATTAAAAGCCCTGTTGCACAATGGGACTAATTTTATAAGAAATGAACCAAACGAACAAAAATAATTTGGATTGCTTACTATGATCAGTGCGCAGTTTATTTGAACCAATTATCATGGCAACCGAATTAACATTTCAAAATAAAATCTGATAGCATTCCTGAAACGACATTTTTGTTATCAAAACAATCAAATATTTTTGCTCACTTCTCAAGTTATATATCAAATAATCAAACTCTCCAAAGTGGCATTTCTAGATGACTAAGTTTGATTCCTTCGTACAAACAAGAGTTTCCTATAAACGTATTTCATAAAAAAAAACGATGTGCTTTCTTTGGTTAAGTTGATCAGCCAGTTGTTGGGTTCAGAGAGGTTAATCTCGATCCAATTCTATTTGTAGTAATGTATTTTTCAGTGTTTACTTTCCGTAGAAAGTAAAACATATATAAGATGTACAATAACATCGTTTAATGAAGCTGTTATGTAAGCACTAAAAAGTGTGAGTTTGCCCAAATTTAGTTTGTAAATTCAACATATACGTAAGGTGTAAACCTCTTTATCTTCCCAGCTATGGGTTAAATAATATCACTACTGTCCTGCAGAAATGGTTTGGGCATTAAATAACCAACAAAAGTTGATATGATATTAAACAAAGAAACAAGACACATTGCAATTAATAGCAAATGAATAAATAGTTATGAGGAATTACTCTATAAATTATACTAATGTTATTTCCCTTGAGAAATTAAAGTGATTGGCATGGATGCGCTCACAGATCCGATAACTATTATTAAATAGAAAATTATGTTGAAAATTGTTTTATTATTATTTCATTGGCCTAGTGGGTAGAGTGTTCGCCAATGACCCGTGAGTCTAGGGTTCAGTCCCAGGTCGCGTCATACCAAAGACTTTAAAAAATGGTACTTGATACCTCTTTGCTTAACACTCAGTAATATAAGGTACTATCAAGGATAAAGTGGAGCAATCCGGAGGGAAGGAGTAGTGCCCTCCCCAACACCTTGGTGTAGTAGCTATTGAAAAGGGAGTCTTCGGGTCACCCTCGACTACGGTCGCCAACTTTACTTACTTTACTTATTATTTCACATTTATTTACAGATCCCACCCCGCACGAGCAGAATGTGACACACAAGTTCAATTTTAAGCGGAGTTTAACAGGTTTAATTTTAGAGTTTTGTCTCTCTCTCCTAGACCGGTTGATCTATACCAAGGCTTAAAAACCAAGTCTACCCAACTATTTACTAATTTTAGAAGAAAGAAAAGTCGAACTAGTAAATATTTCACTATGATGTTCTTTTTTTTAGTGTATTGAGGTAGCATAAGAGTGAATGCTGAAAAGTTCTAGGTTTTACCAAAAAGCCAATGACCTCGAGCCATGAAACGTATATGCCATTCCACATAATCATCCTGCAGTTCGACACATTTGCCACATGTTTCTGAACTTTCTGTAACCCTTTCAAAATATGTGATGAATTTTAAAACTTTCTTCTTTTTTTTTTTTGCAGGAGACGAGAAATTTTCAACATCATCTCGTATATACAGTAATCAGGTCATTATGATATTAATTATTGTGATTTTTCACACTAGCTTTAATTGGTAATTTTTCACTGAAGTCAAAATTACAGCAAGTCTCCTCGTCTTCAGGACTCTTCTCAGTACTTTTACTGGCTTTAATAGTGCTGTGGTTTTGATGGTTTTGATTCTTCCTCTGACCTTTAGTCTCTTTCTAAGATTCAAAGGGATTATTATTATTATTATTATTATTATTATTATAACCCTTGTGATGTTGGGGGTGTCCTCATGGCGTAATGGTTAAAGCACTGGTCTGCGGAATAGCAGTAAGCAAGTTCAAACTCCAATCGTGCTATTACGTTCACTTTCGGACAAATACTCTTGGGAAAGGTATGAATCATCTTATCCTCCCAGCTAGGGGGTTAAATAGTACCACTACTGTCCTTCTAGAATCATGGATTTGGCATTAAATGACCCAAGAATATTGATATGCCATTAAATAACAAGCTAACAAACAAACTCCTTGCGAGGTTTTCATACCAACTCATAGTATTTCACTGAAGTCTGAGTTACAGCAAGTCTCCTTAAGTCTTCAGGACTCTTCTCGGTATTCTTGCCGACCTCAACAATGCTGCTGTTTGGATATTATCCACTTGTCCCCTGATTTCCAACTCCTCTAATCCTTTTATTCAACCTTTGGAAATTGTTTCGAGTGCAAAAATCACGATTGGTATCACTGTCACCTTCAGGTTCTATAGCTTTTTTAGTTCTCGGGCAAGATCAAAGGATTTGCTTTTTTTTTTTTTTCATTTTCTTTGATTTTTACTTTATGGTCGGCCGGGACAGCAAAATTCTCTTTTCGGCAGGTTCTCTTTTTTTTTCTTCTTTTTTTCTTTATTTATTTTTGTTGTTGTTGTTGTTTTTGTTGTTGTTAACTATTATATTACCACGTCGGGTCTTCTAGCCAAGATTAGGGGATGTGTTTGTATCTCAAAATCCCAGAGAATTTCGTGCAGCTCATTCTGGCAATATAGTCAAATCTAAATTTCTTGCACAATTCCAAGTGGATCCACTACCCACCCAGTCATGACTAGTCTTGTACTCTTTTGGGAGGCTAGTTTGCTGCATTCGCTTACTATATGATAAATCTTTTCGTCTCTATCATCATATAACCTACACTTTCTATTCAATTGCGTCCTATTTCATTTCGCTTTAATATTGTTGGTCTGTATGGCGTTGATTTGAGCTGCTACTAGAATATATTCAGTTTCTCTCTTAAAGTTTCCTTTCCGTGGCTATGTTCAAATCTTTTCGTTTGAGATTCCGCTTGTTTGTTGTTTAAAATATCCATACAGTTGTTTTTCTTCCAATTTGTGTTTTGCAGGTGTTATTCTGTTGATCATTATGCTGTCTGTGTTATTTCAGGCTGCTATAAATCTTTATTTTCTCTTTTTTTTTTATGTATTCTTCGAATCCTTGCATCAACGCTATCTTCAATTCTGGCGAGTCCTCGTCCTCCTTCTTTTCTTGGTACGTATTAAGTAAATAAAGTTGGCAACCATAGTCGAGGGTGACCAGAAGGCTACTACACCGAGGTGTAGGAGAGGGGGCTACTCCTTTCGCTGGATTGCTCCTCTTTACCCTTGATACCTACCTTATAATGCTGAATGTCAAGTAAGGGGGCATTGAGTACCATTTTTTGAGTCTTTGATATGACTCTACCTGGGACTGAACTCCGGCCTCCCGTGCCATTGGCGAACACTCTACTCACTGGGCCAATGGACCGGTCTCTCGAATGTAATGCCTTATGCATAATCATGAGTTTTCTTGTTCTCTAGTCCATTTGCCTGAGTTCTTCCATTGTCCATTTGAAGATGTTTCCGAGTATCTTACAAGGGGGATAACCCTGGTGTTTATCCCATTGATGATATTCCCGCTCCGGAGCTTGGTTTCGTTCGTTTGTGATACTCTTTTTTCATTTTTTTTTCTTTCATCTCTACTTGTTTGGTGGTGTCCACGTCCAATATTCACAATCACTTGTTGGTTTCCTGTTCTACAAGCATTCTGATTCTTTCTTGATTAGGCAAATCAAATCTTTCCATTTTCTGTCTTTTCCCACTTTTTATCATAAGCATGGCACATTTTTCTATGCCAAATTCCATCCCTATATCTAGACTGTAAATCCTTATTGTCTGTACTAGAATCTCCAATTCTTTTTCATTTTATGGAAACAGTCTACAACATTAGGTGGTTGATCTTTTCTTGCGATTTAGTAAATGTGTAGCCTCCTATATACTTTCTCAGTATGTAATTGAGTGACATCATGGCCATTAAAAAATAATGGTGAAAGCGCATCTCCCTGGAAGATACCTCTCTGGATTTACTTTTCAGTATTAAACGTTTCGGTTCGTGTTGTGGTGTCTTGTTGATATTCTTCCTAATTCATTTGTTAGCATATTTCCAGTATCTCATGGTCAAAAAAACAACCTTGCTTTAATATAATTCTGGCTTGGTCTGCACGTCTTTAACTTGTTTTAGCAAATCTGGCAGATTCTGCCCAAATTTCTATCATTCTTTTTCTATATCCTCACTGTATATGCCAGCTCTTAAGAGAACAGGAAAGTACATTTTTGTTATCTTTCCCTTGTCCATTTTCTCTCAGTTGAGTGGAAGCATTTTTGTTTAAACTACTAGAATAGTTTATGGTTGATACTATAAAGCTTAATCCCTGAATGACTGCAAGTCTCCTCAGGTCTCTAGAATTCTTGGGGATCTTATGAATGCTGTAGTCTGGATGGTCATTCACCGTAGAGTTTTTCACATCAAGCATTAACTAGTTGTCTTTCACTGGCTTGAGTGACAGCAAGTCTGAAGTCTCTTGGTCTCTTCTGAGGCTGAAAATCCCAAAGAATTTGATGCGTCTCATTCTCTAGGACGAATTCTAGTTTTTGCATATAGTAAAGTTAGCGACCATAGTCGAGGGTGACCCGAAGGCTCCCTTTTCGATAGCTACTACACCAAGGTGTAGGGGAGGGCGCTACTCCATTCCCTGGATTGCACCACTTTACCCTTGAACCGTACCTTATAATGCTGAGTGTTAAGCAAGGTGGTATCAAGTTCCATTTTTAAAGTCTTTGGTATGACTCGACCTGGGATTGAACCCAGGTCTCCCGGGCCATTGGCGAACACTCTAACCGCTGGGCCAATGTTGATCAAATATAAATCTCTTGCACAATTTCCAGTGTATCACTTTCTCACACAGTCATGCATAGTCTTGTAATTCTTTTTATGCTAGTTTTCTACATTCGCTCATTATACTATTTGTTGTTTCATCTCTTTCTCTACATAGGCTGCCGTCGCTATTCTGTTGCGTATAATCAATTTTCGTTTTTATATTTCGGCATTATTTTGTGCTGCTATTTTTACAGATTCAATTTCTCACTTGAGGTTTTCTTTTTTCTTATGCATGTCTAAGTTCATCGCGTGTACAATCTTGTGTTCTTAGTTGTGTTTTTCTTCCTATTTGTGTTTTGCAGATGTTGTTCTGTTGATCATTATGCTGTCTGTGTTATTTCAGGCTGCTATGAATCTTTACTTTCTCTTTTTTTATGTATTATTCGAGTCCTTGTACTGATGCATCAACGCTATCTTCAATTCTGGCGTGTCCTCATACTCCTTCCTTTCTTGGTACGTATAAAGTAAGCATTATTTTGTGCTGCTATTTTTGCATAAGAAAAAAAAACCTCGAGTGAGAAATTATTCAATTTCTCACTTGAAGTTTTTTTTTTCTTATGCTTGTCTAAGTTCATCTCATGTACAATCCCGCCAGTTTGTCGCTTGAAGTATCCATACAGTTGTTTTTCTTCCCATTCTTGTTTCCTAGTTTTTGCTGTTTTTCTGTTTGTTCTTATGTTGCCAGTGCTGTGACTGGCTCCAGTAATTAGTCTTTCTTTGATCTTTTTTGAGTATTCCTTGAGTCCTTGAATTGTTGCAACTTTGTTATTCTCAATGCAAGCAAACCCTCTTCCACCTTCTTTTCTTGACACAAAAAGTCTGTCTATGTCATCCCTCAATTGTAAATTCTTGTGCATCAATGTCCTTGTCTTTTAGTCGATTTGTCTGAGTTCCTCCCTCGTTCCTTTTAAAAATAGCCCAGAATACCTTACAAGAGGGACTGCCTAGATGTTTATTCCTTGATTATGAATTAAAAAGCCAAAAGATGTATTTCTTTATGAATATCACATTTTTGTTTAATCTAATTACCCTAACCATAACTATTACCCTGATCATAAACGTAAATTCTTCCGAATTTCTGACTTATGCTGCTTAAAAAAGGGTGAGGCAATGATTCAAAATGATTTTGAAACAACTGATATAAATGATTGTCATTTGTGTGCTTGTATGTATTTACCCAACCGTTCTATCATGAGCAGGATATGATACAAGACTATTTTTAAGCAGAGAACAATTGCTTTAAATTCAGTTTTCCTTCTAACATTGGTCTGGCTACCAGTCCAAGTTTAGATAACCCAGTCTGTTCTTCTCGGTGTCCATAGCACTGTTTAATGGTGTCTGCTTCCAATATTCCCGAGTGTTTGTTATTTTCGTTATCACAAATCGCCCTGATGTTTTCCTGATGTGGCAGTTCCACTCTTTCCTTTGTTTCTCTTTTCCCACTTTTTATCATCACATTTTTCAATGACAACTTCTCTTCCTGTATCCTGGCTGTATATTCTTATTTTTTTGTGCCAGGGTCTATAATTCTTTTTCGTTTTTGGCATATATCTTGATATCATCCATGTTCAAAACGTGATGGATCGTATTCTGTGATTTTGTAAACTTGTAGCCCCCTGTGCATTTCTGGAGTATACTAGTGAGTGGCATCATTGCTATGGCAAGCGAGTGGCATGAGTGAGTCTCCCAGGAAGATGGCCACTAGGGTCTCTCCTCCAGCTGCTATTTCCACTTTCCAGTTTTCCACAGCTTCCGTGATTAAATTTAAAACTTTGTCGGATATTTAAAACATTTTGAAACATTCTGTTATTATTATTATTATTAATAATAATAATACTTTACTCCTTGAGAGTTTTTCACACCAGCGTTTGCTGATTGTCTTTCACTGGGGTTTGAGTGACTGCAAGTCTTATCGCATATCCAAGACTCTTCTCGGTATTCTGGGCGATCTTAATAAATCTGTAGTTTGGATGGTATCTACTTGTCCTCTGATTTCTAAGTCTTCCAGTCCCTTTACCAGGCCTTGGGGATTGTTCCATGTGCACCAATCAAAATTAGTATCACCGTCAATTTCATTTTCCATAGTTTTTAGTTCTCTGGCAAGGTCGCGGTATTTATCTCTCTTTTCGCTTTATTTTATTTTTACTCTGTGGTCCGCCTGTACGGCAAAGTCCACTATTTCGCAGGGGTTTTTTTTACCACCACTAGGTTTGGTCGTCTGTTCGAGATCAGGGGATCCGTTTGTATCTCAAAATTCCTGAGAGTTTTATGCGTCTCATTCTCCAAGACAGATTCTGGATTGTGCATATACCACTTGTTCGTAGGCTCAAATTTCAATTTCTTGCGCAGTTCCCAGTGGATAACCTCCCCAACTCTTTGAAAATTCAACAGTTGTTACTTTTATGAAACTCAATAAATGCTATCATGCTAATATGCGACTGCAACAGTCTCCCCGGGTCATTAAGTAATTAAGATAAAGACATCAATTCTAAAAATGTCTTTAAAATTGCAATGTAAGTGGTCCCCTAAAATCACCAAAAAGACGGCAGTTATATTCTAAGAAAGATATAGACGAATGAATCTTATCTTCTTAATCCCTAAACTGCATCCGGTATTGAGGTTTGAATTCTGACACTCTTGGAAGTGTAGAATGCATCTTCGATACTATTACTTCCAGGTTCACTCTGATTCGGAGGGATAATACCTGTTATTGGTCAAATAGATATGTAAGAAAAATCAGTCTTAATAGATCAGAATACTAAATACTATACTGCTGAAAACAATGATGACGGTCAATTAAAAGTGCAATTAAAAAAAAACATCGAACGTTAAGTATATAATCATGATTAAAATTAACATCTACAAATAAATTTCGGTATTACATAACCCATAAGGAGTTGATAAGCCGTTAAGCAAATAAACCAAACAAACCTTATCTCAGTTGCGCAGACCTCACACTATCATTATTTATGTGCAAATTCGAGAAAATATTGTTTTATTCTTTAAGTCGAGACATTTTAATGCTATTGTCCTGACAATTATCCCGCTAAGATATGCTATTTTTACTGTGTAACTGTCACCTGAACTAAAAGAATAATGTCATTATAATCAGTGGGAAAATAATGAACCCAACTTGAGTATATAAGTACAATTAAGTACATATGAAAATGCTCTTTCTAAAAAACGCTGGGAATTTTGACAGAAATCCGTGTTTTATTCTCCAAAATTGTCTGTTGCTCCGCTTATTCAATTTGTAAAAGAGAAACACTCTAAAATATCCTTCAACGGTGATTTTATGTGCCACGTGACGTAAAATGTATTGCAAATAATACAAGTCCAAAATATTTGTCGCTGATCTAATATATAAAATGTTAAATATTTTTTTTAAACCTTCTGGGTGAAATCTCCGTCTGATTTGGATAACATTTGTCTCACTTTATTTATCATGTTTATTTAAATCTTTTCAAGTCTGCCGTTTTTTTTTAATGACCTATGATTGATATATTCATACACTTGAATTTCGTCACAAATGGAACCGCATCTCATATTGCGCTATTCAATTTTATTATGTTTCCAAAACCGCATCTTTTCAAGCTCCCCACGCAAAATACCCATTTGATGCTATAGAATTCATTGTACCGTAAAAAGAAATAATAATTTATTATGTCTAAAGTTCTCTTCTTCTACTACTTTTTCTTCTTCTTCTTCTTCTTCTTCTTCTTCTTCTTCTTATTATTATTATTATTATTATTATTATTATTATTATTATTATTACTCAGTATCATCACCATCATTATTTGCTTCTTTTTCTTTTTCTTTTTCATCTATATATATTCTTCTTTACCATCAACATCATCGTCATCATCGTCATCGCCATCATCATTAACTTCTCTTTTTCTTTTCTCCTTTTCTCAGTCATTTTCTTTTTTAATATTGTGTTCTATTTTGTTTATCTCTCTCCTCCCTCTCCTCCTGCTCTACCAATCTTTCTTCGTGGTCTACTACTTCTTTTCTTCCTCTCTATAACTTCTCTTTTCGTCTTTCTGTCCTTTTGCGTCCTCTTCTTCATCCTTCTCGGCATCCTCCAACTCTTTCTTCTGTTTTCCAAGATTCAAAGACGTAGATAAAGTAACCTAACACATGACATTTAAAATATCTGGCAGTTCATACGAGAGGAGAAACTAAATGATATTGATGTTTGCGATGATGATGTTTACAAATGAATTATGAAATGGAACAAAAGTAGACATTTTTGCTCTTTGCTTCCCATGAACACAGCCAGCAATCAATCATAATTTGCTGGGTTGTTTTTAAATCTCAAGGTCATGGATTAAAAAAAAGTTACACTGACGTTTCATTGTAGTTCTGAAGAAGTTCCATATCCAAAACAATCATTCATAGGACAGGTTCAAGCAATTTTTGTTTTTCTTTGTACTTTAGTTCATTTGTTTTTTGTTGTTGTTTTTTAATTATTTAATTGAAAAATCCTTTTTTATTTTGAATTTGGTCTTTAGTTTTGGAAAAAAGAGAGCTCTAGGAACATAGATACATTATTAATTCAAATCAAAGCGAACGACTCAGTTATTGATGGAAATAGAAATTGATTTAGGGCAAATAAATGTTGATAAATATCGAAATTTCAAAATGGAACTTTAAGATAAGTTATCTCTGCCATTTTTGGTGACAATCTTATAGTGTTTGTTTGTTTGTTTTTGTTTGCTTATTTTTAAGTTTTTTGTTGTTGTTTTTTTTTTTTTTGTTGTTTTTTGATTTTTAATATATGAAACGAAAATGTGTGGATATGTACGACGTGTTACTGAAAGAGACAATAATTCCCAGAATATTATCATATAAAAATTACTTAGATTAATAATTAATTTCTACCGTCTCCTTCGAAATAGTTGCGTTAAGCATGCAAACTGAGAAGGACGATGAAGGATACTGTACACAAAGTTTAGAACCAAAATTCATACTAACTTACATTTCGTTCAAGGGCATTAATCAAATATCATCATCATCATCATCATCATCATCATCATGTTGTGCTGGTAGCACGGATATCCCTGACCCTCTCTCGCCACTTTTCCCTATCGTTCATCGCCCTAGGCAGCTCTTCAGGACAACATCCCGTATCCTCACATAGTTGCTTCTGATGAGTAAAGACTTTATGACCAATGATATGTGGCATAAATCATAACTGCAGTCTTGAAACAACGGTGCATATCAAAGTCAGAGGTATATAAAAGATCGATTGATTCTAACGGTATATCCTCGCGTATGGGGTTATTTACATTTCTGTGCGATTTTTAATTTATATATATATATATATATATATATATATATGGGGAGTGTATTTTGGCAGCATTTTTTCGCTAATACATATTTGATTTAATAGTATAGACATCCTTTATGTACACTTTTTTGCATTTATTCTTTCGACACGCTGAATCGTTTTCATGTTATCCGGTAGGAATTAGTTAATGACACTCCCACAATTAATTGGCTCTCTAGTACTTTCTGTCTGATCTGGGGAAGTTATTAAACTTTTTTAACTACAACTATAAATTAGATGAAAATACTTTTAAAACGTTGATTAAAAAATTATTCTTCCAACCGATCCTAATTAAAAATAAAACTTATCATATACTATAATAAATCTAAAAACCCCAATAATTTCTCTCCCTTTGATTGAGATTTTGCAAAAAACAAACGTTACATATCAATTTAAATGTACTTTAGGAAAGTGTATCTGAAAAAAATATACATACGTTGGTTTAAACTCAACTATTCTATCGAGACGACTCACTATGCATCTCTCTGATACCAGTTCAATAGCACAAAATTAAAAAAATTAAAAAAACATTCATGCCCAAAAACTGAGTTTCGAAAAATTCTTATCGAAAACAATATTTGGACAAAAAATAACAAGCAAAAATCACAGATTCTCAACGCGCTCCATATCAGAAAAGACTGCCTAGACTCAAAAGAATCAATTTCAAATCCAGTGCTAATGTACTTAAATTTCTTTAGCTACTGGTGCTACTTATAGAACTAGTTTAAAAATAAACGCTACAATGAACCAGTATAAATAATAAATGCTCAACACTTACAAAGTAGTAATGTTTATGCAAAGGTCACATCACTTTTGCAATATACACACACTTGATGATGGTCCAGGGTCGGACAGAAAATACTTGGAAACAAATTAATTATGAGAGTTTCATTAACTAATTTCTACCAGATACCATGAAATCGATGCGGTTACTCGAAAGAATAAATGCAAAAATGGGTAGACAAAGGATGTCTATATTATTATATCGTAGATAGATAGATAGATAGATTGCTATATCAGTGATAGAGCGTATATTTAAGTAAGGATAGCGCAGGCACAGAGTCACCTGTACTTTGTAACTTTCATGCCTATGTGTTCATCTGATGAATGCATTGGCGCGAAAATGACAGTTTCCAAGCACCGTTGACTATATCTACGCTATTCTAACTTGCATACACCTTTTTATTATTCACACCATCTTTAAAAAAAAACCTCAAATCATATAGGAACTATCTTTATGATTTTCACAAAAAGTAGGTTATTCTAGTCAGTCTTTACGATTCTTTTAATGAATCTAGATCACGTCATGATCAAATTTACATATCTTTCATAAAATTTGAAATTATAAACATAAGTAAGGCAGATTTAAATCCTCCAAGATGTATCCACAATTTCAATCTCACTTCTTCGAACACGTCATTTGACGTTTCGTGTGACTATTTCTAAGATACTTCTGTCATAATATGATCTGCCGGGAAACATTCGTTATCGTCTGCAAAAATCCCGACGTTGCACAAAGTGAATTAAATAAAATTTGACAGCTTATATATATATATATGGGGTAAAAGAGTAAGAGAGAGAGAGAGAGAGAGAGAGAGAGAGAGAGAGAGTTAAATGAAACAAATAGACGACTTTAAAAATGAACCATTCAAGTGAATGTGAATGCCTCTGAGGTGGTATAGACATAAACGAAATAAGATTCCAAGAGCCGTGAATTCCCAAAAGACAAATGGTCATTTTTTTTTCAAGCAGAGACGGGCAAAACTAAAAATTGGATGAAATTTTAGCATATGATTTCAAAACCATATTATTATTATTCGTCATCGTTTTAACAAACTTTGATATTTGTGCATTTCTGTGTAAGATAAAATACATACAATTATTCCGTTTGTCTCTATACCATGCTTTTTCTCTCGTATCAGAGCGTTGAAGCTTCTTTATCCCAGGCCCTTTAGTTATATCTTTCTGGCCTAGAAACCTACAGAATAATATTGAGTAAAGAAATTGAAAATTACGGACAAAGGGAAGATGGTGAAAGAGGTTGTAACCAAACTAGAAGGTAAGAATTAAGAGGACTATAGGGAAAATATTTGAAATAACGAATTAATGCATCGAGAAAGACAGATACAGGGAAGGAATGTTGATGAAGGAAAGACATTGAGTGAACATGTCTCTGAATGGATATCAGGATATAATAAACAAAAGATTGGGCGACTGGTTAGAAATCAACATTCTTTATAGAGCGAGCAAAATAAAAAGAAAGCAGCAAAAGCAAAAATGTTCCCAAATCGGGAAAACATTTTACATTCTTGGACGATTATCACAGCGCAAACCTCTGTGGGATAAGTCACCTGATTTACCATGAAGTTTACGAAGAGGAAAAGAATCTATGAATGTTTATATTACGTGGTTTTAAAAGATAAACAAATGATACATTGTGAGAAATGAGCTGGTGGCGTAATGTTTATTGACATAGAAATTGACACAATGACTCGCGTTCAAATCTTTGTGTTTTACTAAGCGCTAATACACTATCAAAAGGTATGAATCCTACTATTCCCCCCACACACACACACACACCAAAGCTATGGTTAAATAGTAGGGCAGACTGGAATCATTAATTTTGATAGGGCAGGCAAAATAGAAATAGAAAAACTCTAAATTCACGCCATTTGTACTCCGCTTAAAACCGATCTTGAATCGTATCCTGCATGTAGTGGAGGGCTTGGGTAAATACATTGTGTTGCTGCATAATTTGTGCTTATTCATTAAATTTAGGAGATGCATGACATAAATTTTGTCCCGAAACCTTCCAACTCTTCGGGTTTGGCTTCTTGTCGGTTTTTCTGTTTACCCAAAACTGAAATCTACCATAAAAGTCGTCGATTTCAAACGATAAAAGAAACAGAAACAAATGGGCTACAAAACATGTACCTTTTCCCTCAATAAAAGTTCCATAATTATAAAAAAAAAAATGCAAAATGCTAGAAATGTAATATCAAAAATGAGGTGGGAAGATTATTTTGAAGGAGAAAAATCTCATTAAGTTGAAGGTAAAACAATAAATTTGTTTTAGAAAAATTTGGTTTAAGACATACCTTGCATGTATACGAGAGTCATTCAATAAAAAAGAGGAACCTTTTTGAAAATTTATATTTTTCAGAGTTTTTTTTTCCTTTAATTTAAACCCTGCATTGTTTAGAATTGGTTTCTAACAAAAAATCAATCTCGCAAAAATATTTGTTTTGAGTCTATTTAAAATGGTTCCGAATCAAACTAAGTGCTCCAGCCTGGAACAGAGATCTGTCATCAAATTTTGAGTGGCTGAGATGTGCAAATCATGTAAAATTTACAGAAGAATGTCTGATGTGTACGAAGAAGCTAAACAGGGTTTTGTCACAACGAACTTGAGTCGAAAAGACAATCGATGGAGTAGAAACACACCAACTCTGCGGCAAAGAAAAGTTTCTGGCGCAGCGGTTAGTAAAAGTAATGCTGACTGTCTTTTGTGAAAGGACTCTTTACTTTTAGTTTCCTTGTAAAAGGTGAAACTGTAACAATGCTTCAAATGGCCAACTTTTTCGGTAAAATTCACCTTATTTATTGAATAAGCTTCGTATATATTTGAGTATCGTTCGAAAGTCTTGTCCAGATTTTATTATTGTCGTCCACTTCTAACTTTGTATAGGTCTCACTTGTACAGATATTAAGACAGAACTTAAGATTCGTTTTAGTGGTAGTGTGTTGCAACAAAAATACTTTTTGTTTCTGAGGTTTAGAACTTTTTGAACGACCTTCGTATCTATCTATCTATCTATCTATCTATCTGAGTATATATATATATATATATATATATTCAATGAAGAAATTTTTGCATACGGCTTAAAAATAAAACATCTGTATCCAGTATTTTGTTTCATTTTTTAATTTACTCGGGGTACAATGTTTTATAGTCAGATCATCAAAGATAAAATGTGCTTTATGGTAGACAGTGGTTAATATTTTATGAGGCATAATTATGTGTATGACATGAAAATAATCGTGGGGTTTCATATTCTGAATCCTTGGGGAGTGAGGAACACCTCTTCGTCATTATCATTCTTAGGTTCAGTCGAACCCGAAGTGGTAACACTTGCCAGGGTTTTCCCAGCTATGGCTATAAAAAACCATGAAGTAAACCCTTTAACAAATTTTCAGATTTACTCCATGGATTTTATATAATTTTATCATTTTATTCCTTGGCAGTTACTTGATTTTATTACCTATTTAATTGAAGCTCCACTTGTGCTCGGCAGACTACGTCTATATATTGATAACTTCTACATCTTTATCTTTAATTTGTTTTATCCTGCCTTGTCACTGAATCTGGATGAGTTGCTACAAGAGAATAAGACTGATGATGTGTGACTCATCATCTCTTTAATCAACTTCTACAGCACATACCATGACACCCTAGGTAACTGGTCCAAAATGCAACACCGGTGGTTAAAAATTCCGCGTTAGGACATAATTTTCAAGTCTTCTGTGGACATATTCTTTCAAGATTTGCTCTCGTTATTCACAGCGGAATCGATGGACAAATATGGACAAACATAATTATAGTTATGTTGAACTTCTTTCTCAACCAACCAACCAACTTTCCATTACTTTAAACCATAAACATCCGATATATATATATATATATATATATATATATATATATATGAAATGAAAGATAAAATAAAAAGCGTGCGGCAAGTGAAATGTGCACGTTGTATGAATGATTCTTAATAACGATTTTTACAATCATATCTAAAAGCAAATGCATTTAACATAATTATGAATTTAAGATACAAAGAGGAACTTTCGCTCTGTCTTCATACTTTGTCCGTTGGCAAAAGCTGGTGGCGCTGAGGCTGGCAGTACCACGTTAGCCACCAAAACTGCGGCGTCACAATCAGAAAGCGATTTTTCAAAGTAAATAACTTAACCGATCTGTTCGAGAACGTCAAAATAGATAACATTCTGTCCCTCTTGAGAGAGACAGTGTTATAACAAAAAAATATGACAACTTAAAACTGGTTAATCTTGTGCAAACAAATGAAATCCTGCTAATAGAAAATTTTACCTACTTTAATATTCGTTTTGAAATCTTTGGTTGAATATGTATGTATATATAAACAGAATTGGGCGTTAAATGACCTAAAAGGGTTGATATGCCATAAAATCCAAACAATCAACCAACCAACCAACCAAGGCACCATACCTGCTCGGTGGCTGGTGAGGACACGCTATCACACGCGTGTTCAGAGGCTGTATGATAAAAATGAATATATATATATATATGAAATATATATATATATATGTGTGTGTGTGTGTGTGTGTGTGAAGTAGCATTATCATTATTACGTTGTGCGAGTTTTTCACACCAGTTTTAACTAGCGGATTTTCGCTGAAGTGACAGCAAGCCTCCTCAATTCTCCAGGACACTTCTGAATATTCTAGCTAATTCAACAATGCTATAGTTTGAATGGTCCTTTCTTCTTATTATCTCTAGTTTCCCCAATCTCTTTTTCAGATAAACGATCCATTGTACTAACTATAACTGGCATCACTGTTATGTTATGTTCCACGGTGTTTTCAGCTCTCTTTTCACTTTCTTTCATTTTCACTTTGTGGTTCGTTGGAAAGACAAAATCTATTTGATATCAAACTCTTTTTTCATAAAAATTAATCCAAAGTCGAGTTTTCTGACAGGGTGATTATCATCATTATTATCTTTAGTAGTTGTAATAGTGGTAATATACAGGTTTGTACGAAATTAATATATTTGTTCAACAGTTTTTTACATGAAATTTGGGCCTCATTATTCAATTCGGAATCTCCACACAAAACGTAACTCTACCACGAACAGATCAATTACTAACCAACATGGCGTTATGCTAGTCTTTATACAGAAAATCAAGGTGACTGCTACACGATATTTCTATCGTAAGTTTTCTTTATAATACTTGGGTTCTTTTTTGGATACACGCCGTATATAATCAAATGCATTTCACGCATTATACTGGTACTTGTAAAATCTGAAAATGTCATAATTACCTCCTTCCTGATTATGAATAATTGCTCTGCGGTTCAGAGGACAAGCTACTCTTTAAAATGGGTTCCTGGTAGCCCTGTGTGCCTTAATTTGGCAATAAATTAAACTTCTTGACACTGATTGACGAGTGGCGCCACTGCAAAAGTGTGTGCTATGAAAACAAAGGAAGACGACTGATTTAGATGGAGGGATAATACGGAAGTAATCAATCTTTTTATAGGATCTTTGCCTCGTTTTCATATCTACCCTCGCTGAAGTGGTTCAAGAATCTACGATGTAATTATGCAGATTGAAATATTAATATTTAATACGTCTTTTTTTTTTTGCACTTCGCAAAAGAATTTTCAGTTCTATTTGTGTTTGTTAAATGAGTCATTAATGGTAACTTTTAGTGTTTGAGGCAATCTGGGCAATTCGTTGTGATATATATTTTAAACTCTTTTCATGGTCTCTGTTGATAGACTTGGAATCTATACTACAATGACAAAGTTTCTCCGCTTGTGTGTGTGTCTCTGTTCGATGATCACAGCCTTATGGAAGCCAGATTTTCTTTTTTGGCATAAATACTGAACTGACCCCCGCCTCCAACATATATTGAGAAGTCCCAGCAATTTAGTGGCTAAAATGCTGGACTATGACATCGGGGTAAGAGGGTCTGAATTCTAGTCACGCTATTACGTTCACTTTTGGACTAATACTCCGAGAAAGGTATGAACTTCCTTATCCCCCTATTAGCAATGACTTAAACTGAACCACAACTGTCCTTCGACAAGGATGACTTTGGCTTTAAATATATTACTATGATTGATATGCCATTAAACAAAGAACCTAAGCAAAACCAACGTAGACAACGTGAAGTGTATCCACAAGGTCAACTGAAAATCATTACATCGGAATATATGACATTTTTGTTCAAATGGAGTGAGATAGAGACTTTGATATAAAATAAAAATGTTCGTAAGTTGTGAAAAATTATTCTCCATATTTTTAATATATGAAATAACAAAGATATTGTGCATGAAAAAGCACCTAGGTACTAATGGGATTTTTTCCTTTGTGTTTTAAACACTATTTATTGTGTATTTATAACAAGTTCTTATTTCTTTGTCCATAGTATCTTGCTAA
>OY757916.1:85338374-85465874 GCA_963585895.1 Sepioteuthis lessoniana | reverse complement strand
GAACTGTGCCAGATTAAGTTATGGCTTATTATATCATAACTCCTGACTTTGCAATAACGAAATTTACATTCTCTCCGCAAGAGAATAAGTAGAGTAAATGTCAACAAGAATATGTCAGTTTTTATGGGTATAACATAATAATAGCACCTAGTTGAACTGAATAACCTGTAAAATATTATCTTGATAGACAGACTTATAACTAGAAAAAGGCCAACAAGACTTTACACGTCTGACGAGGGCTACAAAACAAAATTGCTGAAACGTTGTAAAAAAAACGAAAATAAAAGAAAAAATTGAGTTAACATGTCTTCGTTTTGAATTACTACAGATAAATAAACAAGATTCTGTTATATCTATTAGACTAAAGAATACATTACGATAAAAACCGACTTTTCATTTCGCAACTAACAAAACCAACGAACGTATAATGAATTTTAACAGAACTTTCTTCTAGAGATTTTCATGAACTTAGTTTTAGTTCTCTTGCTTTGTTTAATGATATATCAACTTTCGTGGATTATTTAATGCCAAAGCCATCCTTATACAAGAACAGCAGTGATACTATTTAACCCATATCTGGGTGGATAAGCAGGTTTATACATTTCCCAAGGGTATTAGTCCGAAATTGAATGTCATAGAGCGACTGGAGTTCGAACTTGCTTACTTCGAGGCCTCAGTCCAGTATTTTAGCCATTACCCCAATTAAGTTTAGATTAAAACTTGTTTTGAAACATTTATTGACTTTTACTTCCTTCAAAACTGTGCCAATCACCAGAACTAAATACCATGCGGCTATCCTTTGAGAAGTCTAAGAAGAAATTTTCAAAGCACTCCATTCATGATGGTTCCAAGATTCTCAGCAGGACCGAAGGCGAGTAAACCTCTTGATCAGCTGCCAAATTCAATATATTTCTAATCGAACGAAAGATATGTCTGAATATTCATAATTTGCCATCATCAATCCCCTGTATCCAAAGCCATCGAGAGTGCAGTTGTCATTTGATCAAAAACAACAGAGTGACGTAATCTTCAACTTCCTGAAACCATTGTTTAACAAACTGCTGAATATAGCTGATTTTATAATCCTCCAGAAAGATACTCGGGTGAATCAAAGATTTTTCCATATTTTTGTTACGTAAAGCACAATTCGACAGTGAGTGCTTTTGTTGAGGTCGTGAAAATAATGAACCGCTCTAGGCTGTGAAAGGCTGAGCTCGCCTGATACTCTTGGAATGCTACTTGCTTAATTTTTCTTTATGGCTTGGAGCACAGCCTTGGAATCCATGCTTTTAGGTCCATCTAACTTTACCTGATCGTCGACGTTCTTGCAGCCCGAGAGAAATTTTTCAACCCTCTGATAATTTTACCGAGTACATCTGCACCTTCACCATTCCGACAACAAATGTATTTGTTTTGTTCGAAGATATTATGACCCAGTTTGAACATGTAATGCATAAGTGCCCGAATTAGAGTAAGTTTTACATTCATATATACGGCTTTCTGATTATGCACAAATGTGTCAGTACACCAACGATCACGATACTGTCAACTACAGAGAGTACCTACCACGGCTTGAACTGCTTCTATCACGTGATATACGTGCTACAAACTAGCACGTCCCAAGATATTGTGTAACCTTTGACAATCCCTAGTACTTATGCCATTGTAAAAGCCTATTTCCATAAAGGAATGGATGTAAACTCCAATGATGATAATGTCGGTAGTATGCGATAGAGTACCTTACACAAGAAAAAATGGACGCGGTGTTTCTCAGCAATTCGTAACGCAAAATATCACTCTATCTCCTCACTGACTGGTTCTATTACCAGAATGCATCTTAGTAATATCGCTTCAGAAAGTTTACACTGCAGATATATCCAGACTGTGGTTGTCATTTGAGCAAGTCTGACATCCTTTCATAAAGATTTCAAGATTCTCAAAGAGAATCAGGTGAATTTTCTTGTAATCTGCTAAATATCTGCTAGATATTTTCTTGATAATAAAAAGGTCAGTATTTCTTGCCTATGTACAGTTTACAACGCGGTCCGTGCGATCTTTTTCTTCACTAAAAAGTTGGCCCTTAAACTTTACAAAAAGAGACAATGTTTTATATTTGTTTACAGCTCGTATTTTGGCATTAAACAAACATCAGAAAAATCCAAGGAGATGATATGTAAGACTTTTAACTATACACCATATACACGATTATTAATACCGTTAACTTACATTAAGTGTAGGATACACTTTCTTTTCGGAGCGAAGCATTCAGATGTTTGATTAATTGGTCGATCGATTGATTTTAATGACATAACAACACGTCAAGGTCTATTTTATACCTAGAAGTTAGGGAATTGCATTCATTGTATGTTCATATTTACATATTTGTGCTGTTGTTTCTCAAGAATTTTTCTGTGTGGTTTATTTCATACTTTTTCTTTCTTTTTTTTCTTCTTTTTTTTTCACACGGTCCTATTGAATATGAACAACTTTTAAACAGATCTAACTGAGATATCCCTAACAGGTACTACCACTCTGGGTCAAAGAAGTTATGAAGGGGTCTTCCACATTCTCCGGATCTCAATTACTGGAGTTCACCGTCAGATGTAGGCAAGTGTCAAATTTAGGGCACAACTTTTTTTGATGTGGGTGGTGTCTTGCCCCTCGGCAAAGAATACATTCAACGTATTCTAACATTTAACAGAGAAAAATCCTGTTCAAATGCTATAAAAGACGGACATCCCGTTGTGGTATAATATTGCAAATAAAAAAAGGAAGGAGTTTGATTCACACTAAATGACCCATAGTAGCAGCTTTGTGCCAAATCTGATTGACTAGTCAGCTTTATTCTCGCCGAGTGCCTAATTCTTCTATTTTTGTGCCAAACTAAACTAATCTTAGTAAATAAATACACTTTCATGTATTGTGACAATTATTCCATTATTATCAATTGAAATGTGTACTCATCTTAAGTATCTGTATATACATGAGTACGCTCAGATAGATAGATAGATAGATAGATGTTGTGTGTGTGTGTGTGTGTGTGTGTGTGTGTGTGTGTGTGTGTGTGTGTGTGCGCGCAAGAATGTCGATGCATGCGTGCGCTTTCAAAATTCTGCTGATGACGATGATTGCATTTCAAACAGGCTTGAAGTTTGCAGAAATATGACAATGTTACCGACCAAAAAAGCGTTTACACAGGATGAGTGCAGACAGTGGCACATTAAGAAAGGGTCGGGGGTGCTGAATTTGGGACATGAGCCGGAAGAATGTTCTACACCAATTAGTAAAAGATATCAGATAACGGCTGTCCTTTTGGAGACAGACAGATGACACCCTGAAAAAAAAAGACAACCTTTGCATTCTTAGTTGTTGCGTTTCGGTGACTGACTATATATTGCCCTCTCTCTCTCAATTTATATATATATATATATATATATATATATATATATATATATATATATTGACCTACTTGAATATCTGCTTATCTTTATAATATCTGAATACAAGGTGGAACAGAAGTAACAGGACATTAAATTGCATTGCACAGTGGTTTTTATAGTGTAATTCAATGATATATATATATATATATATATATATATATATATATATATGTGTGTGTGTGTGTGTGTGTGTGTGTGTGTGTGTGTGTGTGTGTGTGTGTGTGTGTGAGAAAACAAATGAGAAAAAAACAATTGTTTTAAAAGCGTTTGATAAAACGAAAGTGCTGAAATATTGGCCAGCAGAGCAATATAAAACCTAAAAATTAGGATATCAAATTCTTAGTTTAGTGTCATCTGACAATAGTGTTTTATCGGACGATTGTGTTAATGATTTTATAGAAAACATATGAAACTATAAGCTATAAGAAAAAACTAAGAAGGTATATATATATATATATCTTCTTAGTTTTTTCTTATTGCTATATATATATATATATATATATATAGTACAATAAAATTAATGCCAGTTAATAAAAAGAAAATTGATCGAAACTAAATTAACTGACAAGCAGGTTAAAAGTTATGAAGCGTGCTGATAGAGGGAATATACTTCTTCCTATCAAAATTTTAAAATATTTTCCTGCAACTCTAACTTTCACGTATTTTTTGCATTTATCAGGTAGGCATTCGAATAGAACCAAAATCTTGGCAGTTTAGTGGCTAGAATAGAGTGAGCTCATCTTCAGCTACCTGAAATCATTTTTATACAATTCGCAGATAATGACATTTTTTTTTTAACCTTGCGGAAATATACTTATGCAATGGAAGAAGCCTGTTTGAATAAATGGATAGATGTCAGGTGGTATATGATGGAGTAACTTTCACAAAAAACATAGGATCCGGTCTTTCTCAGCAGTTTGCTCTCCAAACCATCTCACTGCCTCCCCATCTGTTTTTTGCAACCCAAATCATTTCACTGCCTCCCCATCTATTGTTTGCTACTCAAACCATCTCACTGCATTCCCATCTGCCTATCAGTTGTTTGCAACCCAAACCATCTCCCTGTCTCCTCATCTGTTATTTACTCCCCAAACCATCTCCCTGCCTCCCCATCTGTTGTTTGTTACCCAAACCATCTCACTGACAACCCATCTGTTATTTGCTACCCAAACCATCTCATTGACGGCCCATCTGTTTGCTACCCAAATCATCTCACTGCACCCCATCTGTTGTTTAACAACAATGCATGCTGTTACCATCTTTTCTGAAAGTTTACACTAAACTCGTATTTTGCCACTTACCTTATTCAGAAGAAAGCGAAACCCATCAGACAAGGTGAAGATCTTTGTGACAAAGTCCGCTTTTGACGCTCGATTTCATATTGAAGAAGTTTTCGGTGATGAACATGTGCTAAGATGGATACTCAAATTGACCTGTGGTTACTTATTTTTGTATAATTCTATTCGTAACTAAGGCATCGAATACATCAAAGTGAGTCATTCCAAACTGGCATATTAACCCTGACAGGCCAAGTGGTTTTGAGACAGTAGTTGTTATTCTTGCCACATGTCATAATTTTTTGGCTCATCAGCACACACACACGCACTCACACAGACACACAGACACACACACACATTCACACACACACATACATACACACACACACACTCACACATATATATATATATATATATGTGTGTGTGTGTGTGTGTGTGTGTGTGTATTCCGCAATAAAGGCGCAGTCACTGACTTCTTTATTACGGGTGGAGGTAACTTTACATGCTTTAAAAATTCGTCCATGGGAGAACACATAATGACCTCGAAAGAGAACGACGGTGGAATTACAATGACTGATGAAACCTTCAGATTTTGGAATTTTAGAGGAGAAAGTATTTCAAAAACATATGTTTTTCATTGGCCATTCTTTCATGCCTGTTTATTATTATTGTCATTTGTGAAATATTTTATGCCTTCTTAACTTATATTTTTGTTTGGGTTATCTTTAAAACATCTTTTAAACGAACGGCAGACGATTTGACCAAAAGGAATGGCGTTGTCGCAGGCGTCATCGCATTTTCCTTTGGAAATGTCGTCAAGACAGAATTGAGTCAGAAAAGCCGACCTTTGAATCAATCAAAACAAAAAAAGGAATACTAAAGAAATATATATTCAGGGTTGAATTAAATGCCAAAATGACAACCTGAAGCTAGGGATATATATTAAAAATTATAACAGTAATAATACTGAATCAGATACGCCAAAATTCCTATAGGCATTTTTCTAATAGAAAAGAGAATATAAGTAAACTCCGTAGCCTAATAATGAAAAAAGGCATTTATTTTTTCGCAATAAATGTTTCAATCTCCTTACTTGTAAAGCACTTAATCTAATCTTTCTATTTTAATCATATTGATTAAGCATTTCCAAAAATATCTACATTAGCGGACGGGGAGAAAAAAACGACCGACGATAACTAACAGTATTCCTTGATACAACTTCGAGATCACATCACTGAAGTATACTCGTGTAGAGAACAATTTAAGCAGACTATTTTAAAGGAAAAAAGACATTAGATTATTTCTTCTTCTTCTTCTTCTTCTTCTTCTTCTTTAATGGTATATCAATAATTGTGGGTTATTTTATACCAAATCAATATTTATAGAAGGAGGATTGTGATACTATTTAACCCATAGCTTGGAGGGATAAGGGGTTCATACCTTTCCCAAGAGTATTAGTTCGAAAGTGAATTTGATAGCATGACTGGAGTTTGAACAAATATCATAGTCCAGCCATTACACTTTGGAGACTCCCGTTTCCACATAAAATCATAGGTAAAGCAATATTTTTTTCTGAAAAAGTTATTTCTTACACAACCTGTAATTACTTAGTTCTTTTGTCCCCCTATCTCTCTACTTTCCTTTCTCTCTCTCTCTCTCTCTCTCTCTTTCCCTCTCTCTCTCTCTCTTTCAGCATACACTCATATATATATATATACGAGGATGAGATTAATAGTTCGTCGGATGACATAATTTATTATTGATGTTTTTTAAGCAATTTGATTTAAGCACTGCAACACCGATGGATGAAGTGTGTGGACAGCACGGGAGATGATATTGAAAAATAAACCTCGATTGGTCACATTTCATGAGTTTTTCTTTCTTTCTTTTTTGTCAGCCTACGAACTTTTCAGCCGTCTCTCGACTATTACTGCCCATAAGTATTTGAACAAACAAACAATTTACACCACACTCGCTTCGTTTTGGAAATTAAGAACCAAATTGCCATGAAGCTGGTGCAATATCACTGACTACCTCCTTGATGGCATTTCAGCAATGTTTACAAAGAGATAGTCAGTATAACAATGCATACACTTCGTCATGTTATGTAGCTCAGAATGCTACATTTCTGAAGGTTTTTTTTGGTGGGGGGGCAATAGAATTAAGCAGTTTAAATTTTTCTTCGGATTTTTATGTCCTTCTGAAATGTTCTTTTAAAAATCGATGAAGGTGATTAAAACAGTGAAGTTATTGGAAGAGTTTCCAAACTTGTTAATGTTGAACTCTTTCATCTTCTTAGGGTCTCTGCACTTTTAGGCGATAAAAACAAAATCTACTTTTGTTTAAATACTACTCATGTTGTCATTACTTTCTAGAGCCTTTATGATTAGTACTCTATAGCGTATTAATCCATAGAACGTATAAGCCATTAGCATTTGAACACGCAAAATCTGTTTTTATTGCCTCTGACTGCAGGAGTCATTATGAATTTTGAACCGTGGTGAATCCAAATTAACTTTGGTATTCCTTCCGAACAACTATGCAAGTTCGCCTTTAAAATTTTTGTCACTCAGTCGACTACCAAGACCACTGACAGATCACTGTTCGAATGAAGGATTGAACCTAGGTTTGTCCGGCCATCTGCCCACATTTTTTTTAGATCCAGATAACTAAAGTTGCCACTCCCCGATCACCAAATAAATCAGACAGGGTTGATCATTCAAAGAAAATGAATTGAAGTCGAAAGGCCAGACACAAAACAAACACGGGATGTTCAATAATTAATAAAGAGTTTAGTTAACAAAAAATAACAAAGTCCGTTTTAAAAAAATAATTGAGTTTTTTTAAAAATGATTAAGTCTGATTATACAAGTCCCTTCCCCATTGAGTGAATCAATGCGATTCAGAGATCTGGACCCTTTTATCTTAGCAGTCAGTCTATCTTGGAGTTGACATTTTTGAAAAAGCTAAGTCGTTGCAGTTCTTAATTCGGCAATTAATTCTCTCGCGGCAGTCTTCCATTACTAATTCATGGTTCTCGCTTCTCTGACTCAGAAGGTCTAGTGCAAGGCTTAAGCGCAGAGCGATAGGGGTTAACTCTTCCTGGCTTCTCTTTCTCGTCTCCTCTGGCTCTAGGAAAGTCTTGGTTTATATAATTATTCTTTCCTATTTCCAAGTGGAGGTATCTCATCAACGGTTTTCTTCTTAATTAGATTTCAGTAATTAAATCCATTCATAGTCGCTTATCCCCAATTTCAACGATGACTCTCTGTGACCGTTACTCAAAAGAGAAGGATGTCCTACCACTTCCACGTGTCGGCTGTTGTACGCTCTCCCATTGTGGGCGATCCTCTCTGTCACGTGCCCAACATATCACGTCAAGCAAATTACTTAGAGAAGAAAAAATAAATAATTTTTTTCAATTCTCAGAATTTGATAATTCCCATAACAATCAGATCTGATCCTGGGTCATGACTGACTTCCTCTCCAACTTTGTCATTGTTTTGAGTTCGCTGTCTTCAATGACACTTTTACTACAATAAAAATAGATATTTACCTTTCTCTCTTTCCTTTCTCTTTCTGGCTAAAAAAAAATAATTCCATAATTTTCGTAGTTCTTCCCAGCCAAAGATTAAACAATATTTCTGGCTTTTCCATTTTGACAATATATTGTATCATACTCCTAAAATCTATGTACTTGTTTTATTCTTCTAAAATCCTTGCCGATTTTTTTTTTTTTACTATTAAAATAATAGATTTCTCTCGCTTCAGGTCTCTGTCGCACCACTTAACAATGTTATATCTTCTTTTCAATCGAAATCAACAAATGCTTATAGAGCTTACTTGAATATGCTTTTAGATACATTCTCTAATATTACGAATCATAAATATTTCGAGGGTCTTTTGAGCTGATAGTATTTCGTCACAGAACTCTTAAGTTTTACTGTAAAACAATCGAGTTTTCCCGATGCTGCTATCAAACATGTATAGTAATATACAAGGGTCAATCTATTAATAAAGTAATTTTCCTAAAAGCTTATATA
The DNA here is from genome assembly GCA_963585895.1 of Sepioteuthis lessoniana. Classification (NCBI taxonomy): domain Eukaryota; kingdom Metazoa; phylum Mollusca; class Cephalopoda; order Myopsida; family Loliginidae; genus Sepioteuthis; species Sepioteuthis lessoniana. The sequence continues at coordinate 85,457,114 of OY757916.1, read as the reverse complement.
TATATATATATGTGTGTGTGTGTGTGTGTGTGTGTGTGTGTGTGTGTGTGTGTGTGTGTGTGTGTGTGTGTGTGTGTGCTTATATACGAAAGGGTTTCAAAAGGTTTTCGCCTCACCCAGAGACAAGAACCATAACTGAATATTTTTGTCGAGGCAACACACTCACACTTGATATAAAACTAAAATTCAGAGTTCTGACTTAATTTCTGTACAGGTGAGACCCATAAAAATGTGAGTGGTGTGCAAAAAATAAAAAATCGGTGTTGAGTTTTGAACTTTTTGAACGACATATGTGATATATATAAGAGTTGTTCAATAAATAAACTGAATTTTGCCTATTGACTTGGCAATAGAAAGCATTTTTTACAATTGCACCTTTTCCAAGGAAATTAATAGTAATGGGTCCTTTTATGCCCCAAAAGACTGTTAGCATCACCCTATTGACTGACCATGCACCAAGAAACTTTTATTTACCGGAGAGTCAGTGTGTTTCACTTCCATTGTATGTCTTTTCAACTCAGGTTCATTGTGGAAAACCCATGTTTAACGCATTTTAAAATATTTTTTGTCTAATACATGCTTCACTGTATGCATCACACCGTCTTCTGTAAATTTCACATGGTTTGCACTTATTAGCCACCAAAAACTTAATGACAAGCCTCTGTTCAAGTCTGGAGAATTCTATTTGACCTGTCGGCGTTTTGAACAAATATTTTTTGTAAAATTAAATTAATATCTTTTATAAAGAAAATTCAAACAATTTAGAGTTTACATTTATAGGGAAAAAATTCTGAAAAAATCTTTTTTGCTTTTTCAAAAAATATGTTATTGGATGACACTCGTACATGAAATGGTTAACAGCAAATAGCAGATGCGAGTTCAAAAACCTCCCTTGATTTTTATTGTTTACTTTTCTATTGTTAATTTACTATATTGTGTTAGATGTGGTCTTTATTTCTATAAGACATCGTCGTAAGTTCAATCTCCAGTCGCGCTATTATGTTCACCAAAGGACTAGTACCTTTGTAAAAGGTATTAACCATCTTTTCCACTCCTGCTAGGGGTTAAATAATACTCCAACTGTTGGATGGCTTTGGCATTAAGTAATCGATCAATACTATTAAACCAAGAAACGAAACCAAACCTTTACCTTTGTTATCATTTTATTCTATAATAAACCAATTGAGGATACAGGGGTATTCAAGGTCTTCAGAAATGAGAGGTATTTGCTTTTAATTTTTTTGCTTTTTTGGTTTCCTTTTTTTTATCCTTTTTCTTATCTTTTAGTTTTGGGGTGTTTTAATTTTGTTTTTTTCTTTTCCTTTTTTCCCCTTTTTTTCTTTTTATTTCTTTAATAGTAAACCAATTGAGGATACAGGGGAATATAAAGTCTTCAGAAATTAGAGGTTTTTGGTTTTAATTTTTTGTTTTTTCGTTTCCTTTTTTCTTTTTTCTTTTTGTTTTAATTTTTTGGTTTTTCGTTTCCTTTTTTCTTTTTTCATTGTTCAATTTTTTTGTTTTTTTCTTTTCCTTTTTTCCTTTTTTTGTTTTAATTTTTTGTTTTTTCTTCTAACTTTTTTTTTACTTTTTTCCTTTTTTTTTTTCTACTTTTTTACTTTTTTATAGTAAACCAATTGAGGATACAGGGGTATTCAAGGTCTTCAGAAATGAGAGGTTTTTGGTTTTAACTTTTTTTTTTTCGTTTCCATTTTTCTTTTTGTCTTTTTTTTTTCTTTTTTTGCTGTCGAGATTTCCTCATAAAACAGAGACAGTGCAACACGAAGGAAAATAAAAAGATGTTGAGAAGGAATAGGAGAAGAAGACTTTGAAAAAAATCAAAAAATTGAAAAAACAAAAATAGTATCAATAAACATAGTTTGGTTTTATTTATTTATTTATTTATTTTGGTACAAGTGGTGCCCCGCATCATTATTTAGTGCTGACCATTCAAGCAGAACTACGTCACCTGTTATTATCAAAAGTGAATTTTGGGGTTCATTTTGCGTCGAAGACAACGTACTGCGATACGTTTGCGGCGTTTCATTTTTGACGGTTATGCACACATTTCGGAAGTTGGAGCCTTTCATCCCATCAAGAAATTGAGCCTAAAATTAATAAAGCATTCTAAACATGTGTGTACATAAGTACATATATACGTATGAAATGTACCCCTATATTTTCCTAATATATATATATATATATATAATGAAATGGGTGTATATGTCAATATATTATTCCACAGCGGAAGTCCGTCTCACTTCTCTCCATTTTTAGACCTTATACCACATTTGTATATGTTTACAGATGAATGTTAGCTGTGTTTTCGTGCCACAGACTAGAAATAAGGTTTCTGGCGACATAATTCCCCTATCTAGACTAAATTGGGGTTCAGATTTCACGGTAAATATTGTCTTCTCTTCAATATTTGACGCTATTCAATCTTTTACACGATAAGATCCTTGACTCCTTTTCCCAGCTTTCCCCACGAATTATATTACTTTACAATTTCAAGAAATGCCGTAATTCAAAATAGTTTTAAAAGTTGCAGATAAGATTTTTAATCAAACTGATGTAGATGCGAACACAATAAATCTTGATGAGCTGGAATCAGCATAATTAAAAATGCATATAAGACCTGGTGGTTAATCCCAGGTTGTGTCATACCAAAGACTCACAAAATGGTACTTGATGCCGCCTTGCTTAACACTCAGTATTATAAGGTAAGGATCAAGGGCAAAGTGGAGAAATCCAGGGAGAAGAATAGGATCCTCCCCTACACTTTGGTGTAGTAGCTATCGAAAAGGGAGCCTTTGGGTCACCCTCGACTACGGTCGCCAACTTTACTTATTATTACATTTCCCCATTGTAAACTAATAATTAAACTCCATCAACAGAAAGATCCTCAATTCTGAAATGAGTGATCACCTACGAACAACAGGTACTGTAAACAATCTTAGGTATATCTGCTGGATTAAGTAAAGCGCAGTAAATATTAACTAACAGGACACGCATTCTAAATAATCCAAGACCTATAGAGTAAAAAAAACGAAACTAGATTAAATGCAAATCCTGGTAGGATGTTCCAATTACGGTTAATATCAACTTTTATATCTAAAAATAAATAAATGAATGAAAATTCTACAAACTGTGTTGATTGTAAAATAGTTTTAAAAAAGAGTAAAAAAAGAGTAAAAGAATAAGAGTTTACGTATGAAGTTTTAGTAACATGTTGAGAAAATCATCCGAAAGACGAAAAAGGAATTTTTTATTATTTTGTGTCCTTAGCGAGTTTTTCAAGACAACGTCAGGAGATGGTCTTTCCCTACATTCTAAGGAACAGCAAGTCTCCTCAGATCATTCAGCGTATTCAAACCGATCTTATTAATGCTGTAGTCTGGATGGTCTTTGCGAGTTTTTTTACATCAGTTTCAACAAGTGATTTTTCACTGAAGCCTGTCATCAAGTCTGTTCGAGTTTCCCGGACTTTTCTAAGTATTCTAGCTAATCCATAGTCTGGATGATCTGATAGTCTGATTGGTACGGAAGTCATATCTGGAAGTAATTCCTGATAAAACATTTTTGATCGATCGAAAGCTTGAAAGAATACAGTTTCAAGCTAACAAAGGAAAGAAGCAGAAGATTCTCCGCACAAACAATTACCGACGCCGACTACGCCGATGACATAGCTCTTCTGGCAAATACACTCGCCCAAGTCGAAACCCAACTACATAGTCTGGAACGAGCAGCTGGAGGCATAGGCCTCCATGTCAATTCACACAAGACGGAATATATATGCTTTAATCAAATAGGCGACACCTCCACACTAAACAGTAGCTCTCTGAAACTAGTTGACCAATTCACCTACCTCGGAAGCAGTGTCTCATCAACTGGGACAGACATCAACACGCGACTAGCAAAGGCATGGACAGCTATCGATAGACTATCGGTCATATGGAAGTCAGACCTGACTGACGAAATAAAACGCAGTTTCTTCCAAGCAGCAGTCGTGTCGATACTGCTATATAGATGAACTACATGGATGCTGACTAAACGGATGGAGAAAAAGTTTGACGGCAACTACACAAGAATGCTGCGAGCAACATTGAACAAGTCCTGGAGGCAACACCTTACAAAACAGCAGATGTACGGCTACCTACCACCCATCACTAAAACTATACAAGTTAGACGAACCAGACATGCGGGACACTGCTGGAGAAGTAAGGATGATTTCATAAGTGATGTACTCCTTTGGACCCCTTCACATTGACGAGCAAAGGCAGGACGACCAGCGAGAACCTACATACAGCAGCTCTGTGCCGATACGGGATGTAATCCTGAAGACCTGCCGGAAGCAATGGACAATAGGGAGGGGTGGTGAGAGAAGGTCAAGGATATCCGTGCTGATGGTGTGACGTGATGATATCAAAGCAAAATTTTCAAAGCCCATAGAATAAAGGTGAGTGTTTATCGGAATTTTCCGAAAAATGCCCCAGCTATGGGTTAAATAGTACCACTACTGTTCCTCGGGGAGAATGGCTTTGGCATTAAATAACATAAAAAGGTTGATATGCCATTAAACAAAGAAACCAAATCAAACCAAACCGAAAAATGGACAAAAGTGAAACCGGTGTATTGAACAGAAATCTTCATAACTTGATGATTTTCTTTTCTTTGTTTATAATATTGATATGATGTATATGTATATTAAAGTCAATAAACTATTTACACTGCCACATTTTCTTGATGTCATCATTTTAATGTTAATATCAATGTTTTCAACTGTCATTTTTACCTTTGAAACAAGAAATTTTACCATATTGCTGGTCATGAATTAATTGTGTCTGCATTTGAAATCATCTTCATATGCCAACATTAAAGGGTGAAATAGCATATTTACCCAACCCCTCCGCTCGGGCAGGATATGACACAAGGTCAATTTTTAAGCGAAGTCTAACAGGTTTGAATTCAGAGTTTTCCTTCTCCTAGACTAGTTGCCTCACCAAGGCTGAAGAACCCAGTCTGCCCTACTATTTATCCATAGCTGGAGGGAGAATAATTGGATTCATACCTTTTCCAAGGGTATTAGTGCTATGTGAAATGCATTCAGTCTCGTCCAGGATTTGGACTCGTGTCGCAGTGTCCATTTCCTACGATGATAACAATTACACCACGGGTACCCTTAAAGGGTGAAATACCATCTGCATGTTTGCTTTATTTAATTTGTTATCATCATCATCATCATGTCGTGCCACTAGCACGTATATCCCTGACCCTCTCTCGCCACTCCTCCCTATCATTCATCGCTTTTGTCAGGTCTTCAGGGCTACATACCGTATCCTCACATAGCTGCTGTATGTATGTTCGAGCTGGTCGTTTTGCCTTTGCTTGGCGATATGCGGGGGTCCATAGGAGTACATCACTGAAGAGTTCGTCCTTGCTTCTCTAGCAGTGTCCTGCGTGTCTGGTTCGTCTATCTTGGATAGTTTTCGTGATGGGAGGCAAGTGGCCGTATAGTTGGTGTCTTGTGGGGTGTTGCCGCCAGGACTTGTTCAATATTGCTCTCAACATTCTTGTGCAATTGCCGTCGAGCTTCTTCTTCTTCAGCCGTTTAGTTAGCGTCCAAGTAGTGCATCCATATAGTAGTATCGATAAGACCGCTGCCTGGAAGGTTATACATATCTGAATTTTTTTATGCTCTCATTTAGATAAAATATGATAATAAAAATATATATGAATGCAAAGTAATTACACGTTATGAAAATATATATGATAATGAAATCGTGATAATCATAATGAAAATGAAAATATGTATGTTATTGAAAATTACGTATGATAATGACAATATATATAGATACAATGTTATGGAATTATTCTGTAAATATCTAAAGTTAGAGATATCTATGTTTACACTTACAGAGTGTAATAGGTAAACTGTTGTCTCAATTACGCAAAAATGAAAATAACACTGGCATCTCATTTTATGAGATAAATTTACCAAAATTACATAAAAATATCTTCAAATACAATTGATTAGATTTTTCAAAGAAATTACCATTGGCTTCAACTACGGCCTCCAGACTTCTTTAAAATTCCCAGCAAGTATTTTCAACAATCTCCCTGTTTAAATTGGTAAATGCTGCCGTTATCCTTGCCTTCAGTTTAACTTAGGTGTTGCACGAAATTTTTTCGATCTATCGTTCAACCATGCCCCACTCATAATAATGAGTTTGGTGGCTAGATGTTAGGAATGATATGGTCACAAATATTTTCTCAAAGCCAAAACTGGGTTCTCCTGCTTCTATGACATGGTGTAGAGTCCTTTTGGCAGACGTGGGGTCTTCCAACAGTTACTCTGTCAATCCAGGACCGCATTACCTCCTCCAAGCACATGATGTAGGCCTCCGTGTTAAGTCTGAGACTACGTAGGAAGATAGAGGCATAGTGTCGTTATCGCTAGTGACCATCCCAAACACTTAGATGTAGAGTGAGTGTTTGGTTTTCATCAATATCAATATGAATATTAATTTGTCCTCAGATTGACATCCAAACAGTCAGAAATATTCGTATTCGAGCTTTCTGCATGAATGCTAATCAATACAGTATGTTGTTTCCAAATTTCTTGAGTAACGAATTGCGTACAATTGGTACAATTTTCCACACAGAGAGAGCCTAGTTGACTCTGAGGAAAAAAGCGCCATGACGCAAATGATTTCCACCGTAAAGAGAGATTCTTTACAAGGGTTATAGGACTATGATCCACGTTGTCCACTATTTATTGTGTGAAGAAATCTGAACGATACGTTTTAAGGATGTTAGGTATTTGTAACTGCATGTAAACTTGTAACTCTTGTAAAGGGTCTGTCTGTGCAGTGGAAATCATTTCTGCAGCGACAACTCAAGATGCGAAAGGAGTTACAACATCATACACAATGCCAGCAGTGCCGAAGAATAAACATGAAAAAGAAAAAAGATCTGCCTATCAGGTAAACCATGAAGAAACTGGCCAATCTGAAATAACCTTTAAAGAGCTTCCAACACTTGAACCGTCAAGTCATACAACAGTCTGTTACCTCAATGTCCTTTGGCATTCATTCCATTTAGTACTACAATATAGTCGTTCTAACTGGTCTGTTTTTATGTCCAAAACAGTGAGGGGTGAATATCTCAGTAAGGCTACTGTATACTTTCTTTCTATATTGGGTTTGAATCCAAATAACATATGTGTTTATTCTGTGCTACTGTTTGTGCAGAATCATGCAAGACAGCTTGGTAAACCGACTTCGGTTATAATCTTCTATTAAACATTGTGGCTAATGGAGATCATTAATATTAATTCTTTTCAATGAGTTGCAGTAACAATATTGAAAGGCTTTCATCTCAGTAACAATATTAAGAGGCTTTCATCTAAGTCCCCATATTGAGAGGCTTTCATTTAAGTCTCAATATTAAAAGGCTTTCATCTACATAACAATACTGAGAGGCTTTCCTATATTAATGAGTAACTTACAAAATCTTTGCACACACATGAAAGGTTCAGGTCGTGCACATATGCCAGAAGAAATTTATTGCGTAAATGCTGTCAAGCATGTGATATCAGGGAAGATCATTTTAAAGGCATTAAGAGTGCATGTTCTTGTTGGCTGTGCTTTTACGGAAAAACTTCAAAAACAAGTGATCTCCTCGAAACAACCTGAAAATGTACAGAGCAAATTCAGCAAATCTGAGAAGAGCAATATGAAGTACTCCTGAACAAAGTGACCTCTCAGTCAATATCAGCAAAGATCCATATTGAACAAGCAAATTCACATTAGAGGGAAGAACAATAACAACGCGGATGTATAAAAATATAACTTGCTTCTTTTCTTGTTTTTCTTTATAACCCGAAATGTACCAATGGGTAGATGAAGGGCGAGTTAGAGATGGCTGAAATGCACACACACACACACACACACACACACGCGCGCGCGAACGCGCACACACACAGGGGTAACGGTGCGATTTTTCTGTGAAACTTCGCAGCCTTTTTGTTTCGTTCTGCCTGAGTCGAAATTATTTCCTGGTATAGGTATATAATTTTCTGGACGTCCACGCAATCATCGTGGTCACACTTCCTTCAAGCATGCTACCCACGTAAGTCACATGGCATTTCCGCCTTGTTTTGTTAACCTTAAGACACAGGTGCACATCCTGTTGTGCTTCCCACGCAACTTATTCGGCATGTCAAAGGAATCTTCCTGTCGCAAACAAACAGTTTCCCAATTTACTATTACGAACAAAAGAATGGTATGTAGAACTTTTGAGAAGCTGTATCACACAAAACAACAAAGATCTTATGAAGCCCAAATCCTGGTTTGATTCCCACGAAATATTTGACTTTGAAGAGCCACTGCTAAAAAGTCTGTCTACTAGTGTTGTAGCCTCAACAAGATGGCGTCGACTGCAATGATGCGGAGAACGTAGGAGAAAAAATCGAGCATTTGTTCATGGAATATGTATACTTAAAATTATAATTCTTTTCTTAGCTTTACGTGTTACTAAAATAAAGCACTGATGTTAAATGAACGCTTTTCGTCTATGTCTCTTTCTGTCTGCGAGGCCAAGAATTCTCTGGTTTCATCCCTTGCAGATGAATGAGACACTACCACTAAATAGGGTATCCTAAGTAAAACTTTAAACTGTATTCCGTGTTGAGACTCTAATTCTGACGTTTTCGAGAGTAAGCAGTAAACCCTTCTTCGTCAGGAGTAAGGGTCCTATTTATTGGTCAAATAGATTTGTTTTAAAATTTAGTTTTCAATAGAAACACTTGAAGCCATATAACTGTGCAAGCAAATTATAATTAGATAGGAATAATCACTTGAAACCATATAATTACTTGCAAATTATTAGTGGGGGTGCGCTTAGAATAATGGTTACTGTCATCGGGAATGGAATTGACAACCAGATTTCAAATCCTGGACGTGGCTGTTAGCGTTTTAGTTTGCGCTAACACCCTTGGGGAAAAGCATGATTCCATAGGTCCCTCCATCTATGGATAAATAGTTGGACAGACTAGGCAACCAGTCTAGGGAAAAAGAAAACTCTGAATTCAAAACAGCTTTGCTCCGATTTTTAAAAATTAACTTTTGAGCCGTTTGCGTTTCACTTTAGAACTAATGCTCTTGGGAAAGGCATGAGTCCATTTCTTCCACCTAGCGATGAATAAATAGTCGGACAGCCTTGCTCTTTAGCCATAGTACAATAACCAGCATAGGTAAATGAAATTATGGTATCAAAATTTGCGATGAAGAAGATGACACTAAAGCCAAATTTATCATTTAAAGGGGTAATATTTCTAGGAGCGGGGCCTTAGTGCGTAATTTTAAACGGTAAGTTCAGCAGCTTTCTAGTTCGAATATTGATTCAAAAAGACAACCAAGTTTTAGAAGCGAATTTTATACAAAAGAAATAAGAAAAAAAAAAGGAAAGGGTAAAGCTTTGCAAATTTTAGAGTAATTTGCGGTAAATAATCTGACAGAGAATGTCCGGAAAACAAAGTTCTTTGAATTTAAGTTCTTTTTTTTTTCTTTTTAGTTCATTGAAGAGTTTCAATTTTCATTTAATTTTGAGTCTTCTGTAAAATTGCCTTTCAGCAGAATTCTCGAGTTGAATTTTAGTCTTTTGTTTAATTTTAATGAATTTCGGTAAAGTTATCTTTTGGCTGGCTTTTCGTTGAATTTCTTGGGAAGCTTCTTACCTGTTTGAATATCTATCAGCTATTCAAGAAGCGAGTGATAAAACCTTTCTGCTGGCTAACTTTTTCCTGTATTAAAGAGTCCGGCACCCATGATCGTACTAAAGATTTAGTAGTCGTTCTCGTGTTAAATTTCTGTTTAGGCTGATTGAATTTCAGTGGAGTTGACTTTTGGTTGACTTTAGTTAAATTTCAGTAAAATTGACTTCAGGCTGACTTTTAGTTGAATTTCTTGGGAAGTTTCTTCCCTGTTTGAATACTTATCGGTTATTCAAGAAACGAGTGACAAAACCTCTTTCTGCAGTCGATCTTTTTCCTGCCTTAACAGTCCGGTAACCGTGTTCGTACTGAGGATCTTAGTAGTAATTGTCGACAAATAGCGGGAAGTAGCTTTTTGGTGCCGTATCGTCTGTGATTACTTCTGCCATTTCCACTGGCCAAATTAATTGCCGTACGTGATCGGTTTGTTTCCTTGTTAGAAATGATTTTTTTATATAGGAGAAGGAAAACTGAATTTAAACCAGCTGTACCGCTTTAGAAAAAAAGTCTTTGTGTCGCATCCTGCCAGTTGTAGAGAGGTTGGGTAAATACATACTGGAAGATTTAACTGTTGACAAGTGATTATCATTAGTAATTTAAAACTAAAAAAAATGCTTGAAAAAAGACTTTGGCAGTGAGTAAGCCATATCATAAAATCTGACAACGACTACTCTATGCCATTACACTGTGAAGTGATACTAAGCATAGTGGAACAGTATATTATACACTCTCGAATAAACATTAAATCATGTTTCTACATCCATTGCTGTTGACAACATACGGTTGGAGACCTTATTTATCAATCAGCCCACGTGTATCCTGCCTAAATCTAATTGTTACTGCAATGGAAATCTTAAACTCCTTTCAGCTTTTTCCCTATATGACACAGGCATATTTATTTACGTGAAAGTCGATATCGCCTATTTCGTGTCAACATACGAAGAATTGCTGAAACATTCTCTGTAGATTTATCTACAGATCTACAGATTTTGTTTCATTTTAGACTTTCAGATTCTGTTACTTAAATGGACTAAAACTCTAGATTTTTGGCATCATGATTTTTTGGTTTGGTTTATTTTGGTTTCTTTGTTCCATGACATATCAACCTTCATGGGTTATTTAATACCAAAGCCATCCTTGTAGAATAACAGTGGTGGTACTATTTAACCCATAGCTGGGAAGATAGGGAATTCATATCTCTTCCAAGGGTATTAGTGCGAAATTGAACGTAATAACGTCACTCGAGTTCGAACCCGCTTACTATGAAGTCTCAATTCAGCACATAAGCCTTTAAACTACGGGGACTTTCCCACTTCATGATTTTTTATTGTTCAAAATATCATTTATAACGACTGAACAAAATACAGAGAATCAATGACGGATACAGACAGCCGGTTCCAGTAAGATAATTGGTTTGGTCTTGTGATTTGGCAAGTCTTCATACCATTTTGCATATTCATCTGGCAGTCTGAAACAGTTGTCTTATGGAAAGATTTTTCTTACAACCTGCGCAGTCTCACATCATAGGCGATGTTCTCCCCCGACTATGTGAATGCTTCAAAAAGGAGACCTATCGGCCATCAGGGTTGTTCGAAACGGTACAAACCACGGGTCCCCTCCAAAAAGATAAAAGAAGAAAAAATGAATTCCGAGAATATACTGGACGTTTCTGTATTTTCTCCTCGAGTTCTTCCTGGTCAGCCGACAAGCGTGACACTTTGCAACGTGGATGTGAGGGATATTACCTCGTTATCAGATTCAATCTAATGGTCAGTTCCTAACTCTCAAGTCTACGATCTGTTTTAGCTCTGTGGACAAGGAAGGATCAGCCCGGCCCGCAGCAGAACTACCACTTCTTGGGGCCGAAACTCGTCTACCTACCGATTGTTCTTTAAATATGTTAAGCCTTAATTCTGCAAAATAACCGACACTTTTGAAAAATGATTCCCTTGTACTATTGCCGAAAACTTCTGTTTAATACTGATGATAAAAAACGAACCCTTTCATTCCCATCAAGAAATCCTTCTCTTTCTATTTTAAACTTGTTTTAGCAATCTCTTTGGTATTATTATACACATATTCATATACATACATATACGCTTCATATAACCACACACATACCTACTGATAGGCACACCCCAAACGCATATATATATATATATATATATATATATATATATATATATATATATATATATATAAAAACCAAAAAAAAAAATTCACTTTCACGGCATCATTTCTCTTCTTTCTTTAGTCTTTATATAAAAGATTTTTTAGCTCTACACGTTGAGTGTTGATGTATCTTTAATCCCAGATTAATTATACATCAATAGCCGTTTGTATTGAGCACTCCTACTGGATACTCCGACTCCTTGGATTTCTTCCTTGGATCATAGAAGAATATATATATATATATGTGTGTGTGTGTGTGTGTGTGTGTGTGTGTGTGTGTGTTAAGTATACTCCTCATACGAATATATGGATATTGCACCTAAATATATCCACACAGGAGCAGAAGAGTTTATTGTCTCAGTGGCAAACAATTTCGAAAATTTCTTTAACGCTTCCCAAAATATTCTTAAAAGTTGTCATATATTTTTTGGTTGAGCTGATAACTTTTCAACAACCTTCGTATACTTTTCAACGGAAATGCAGATTTAATCGTGAAAATTTCCGCTGAAATGCACAATGACTCCAGTATTTACAGACACAAGACTGTAAAAACACTTTCTCAAATAATGCAGGTGCTAGACATGTGTTTGATATTTTAACACAACTTTCTAAGAATTTTCTGTGATATAATGCGCACTCTTTTCTTTGAAAAAATCACAGTGCATATTATACCACGAAAGTCATAGTTTACGACTATCAACAAGCTAAGGAATCTTAAACACACGCACGCGCGATCGAGCATGTGCAGTAATATCTTTTAGCACTTACCTAATTTTATTTCTGAAGTACCCTACAAAAAGCTCTGCCAATTTAAATTATAATGATTAGGAGTTCTTCGTGGCGTAACAGTCATCGTCGAAGGAAATAGATATGGCCTCACGAGTTCAAATACCGAACGATGCTATTTGCATTTCACATAGAGCTAATATCCTAGGGAAAAAGAAAAATCTAATTATTTCACCTCCCTTTTGCTATGGATAAATAGTAGGACAGACTGTGCTCTTTAACGTTGGTAAGGCAAACGGTCTTGAAGAAAGAAAAGTCTGAATTCGAACCAGTGGTAAACCCGGAGAAGGATGGACTCCACTAGGTTATTTCTGACCAAAAGACGCTATATGAGTAGTACCCCACAAGGCCAAACCAAATTATGAGATAAGTCTAAAGGACAATTTTTATTATAACTGCCAGCTTATCAATAGATGTCTTTACAATTGAAATATTGACCCCTTTTTCGGTCATTTCAGTGACAAATTATTATATTTTATAGTAGATGTCTTGGATGAGTGGGAAGATGAGAAGCAATATTAAAAATTGAACATTCATTTTATGTTATTTTAATTATTTATTTTGTTTTGTCTTTCTTGTTTGTTTGCTTGTTTGCTTGTTAGTGTTTTGCTTTGTTTTTGTTTTTGTTTTTGTTTTTCCATAACGATTCTCCACTGCTAATATACATCATTTTTAGCAACAACATGGATGTTTTCTGGTAAAATCTAATTGGAAATCTGAATTCAAAACTGTACAGGCTTTCATTTCTTTCAATTGTATTTAAATATTGACAAAGAAACTATAATGGAAATATTAAAAATGGAAGGTGAGCAAGGAAACAATTAATCACGAAATTGGAATAAGAACACATTCAACATTTCTTCCTTTTAGATTGAGATTTTATAACTTACATTTTACCTCAATATATATGTATATATATATATATATATATAAGTAAAGTTAGCGACCATAGTCGAGGGTGACCCGAAGGCTCCCTTTTCGATAGCTTACTACACCAAGGTGTAGGGGAGGGCGCTACTCCATTCCCTGGATTGCTCCACTTTACCCTTGAACCGTACCTTATAATGCTGAGTGTTAAGCAAGGTGGTATCAAGTTCCATTTTTAAAGTCTTTGGTATGACTCGACCTGGGATTGAACCTAGGTCTCCCGGGCCATTGGCGAACACTCTAACCGCTGGGGATATCTTGACTTGCATATATATGGCCAATCACCAATATTGAGTGCTTATCATTTATAAATATAGCAAAGTCCATTAATATATGTATGTGTGTATACGGTATCCTGATTTGTATAAATATGGTCAATCATGTTGGCGACATTAGTCGAGGGTAAACTGAACGCTTCCTTTTCAGTAGTAGCGCCCTCCCCTGCACCGAGGTGTAGGGAAGGGCGTTACTACTTTCCCTGGATTGCTGCACTTTACCCCTGATCCTTATCTTATAATGCTGAGTGCTAAGCAAGGCGGCATCAAGTACCATTTTTTGAGTCTTTTGTACGACCTGACCTGGGAATGAAACCCGGTCTCTCGGACCATTGGCGAACACTCTACTCATTAGGCCAATTGCCCAGTTTTAATATTGACCATTTATTGATTTTTAAATATAGCAAAGTACATTAACACACACACACACACACACACACACACACACACACACACACACACACACACACACACACACATATATATATATATATATATATATATATATATATATATATATATATATACAGAAACAGAAAAACTCCTTTATATATATATATATATATATATATATATATATATATATATATATATATAAGGGAGTTTTTCTGTTTTGGTTGGTATGTGTCGACTTAAAACTTATATATCGAAAAAGGAATATCTATGAACGTTAAAATCACGCATCTACTTTAATATGTTTGTTATAAGGAAAATTTTAAAAAATTAGTTTTTGATTTTTACTGAATAAATATAAATAAAACAATTTATTAATTAAATAAATGAAAATTAATCGACTAGTGGGACCGTTTACAGTTCTTCATAAGTAATACCAAAAAGGGGAACTCTTCATTTCTTTTTAAAACCTGTCATGTCATATCAACTGGATTCTATGGGTGAAATCTGAATTTAATACTTTTTCTAAAATGATTATTTTGTATTTTAGTACTAATTTTAAAAAGAAATTCTTAATATTTTGGAGATCTAAAAAATGATGCAAAGGTTTCAAATGAATGAGTACCTTTTTAAAATATTATTCCAAATTTAAACTAAAAAGAAAAAGAAATTTTTATACGAAAATTTTATATTCTTTATTCTTAACTTCTTTTTATTTCAAGGACTCACTTTTATTTCTTAGGTTCTTTTTATTACTCCAACCAATAATGTTACATTGTAACGTTACATTGCAACCAATAATGTTACATTTACGGTAAAAAAGAAAAAAAATAATAAAAATTAAACAAAAGCATTGTTTGTCGATAACTCAAAAAATGATTTTTTTTAAATAAAATATATTAGTTTTTATCAGTTTACCTCAAAAACTCTTTTTACAAAGAAATAAACTATTCATTGAATAAACAAATACTTAAAATACGGACACGTTTTAATTATCTTCTTTTTTATTGTTTTTTTTAATTTAGGGTAAAAAAGAAAATAAATTTAGCGATTATATTTTTAATCACCGTAGCTCATCAGGCATTTAAGAACCGGATTTAAATATTTGTGATATTTTTTAAAAGTTAAAAAAAAATACAATAATGTTTCGAACAATCATGAGTTTAGTGTTACATTTGTTAAAATATCATTCTAAATGTAACCAAAAAATTCCTAAGCTAAAAGAATATGATAATACTTGAAATCTTAAATTCTTTAATCATAAATTTTTTTAGAGGGTAAATAAGAATCTGAATAAATTTTTGCTGCTTTTTCGAAAATCGTTGACTAAAATATTGTTTTGTTAATGAACACTAATTGTAAAAAATAAGAATTTTTTGGAAACCAAAAAGAGATCATGAAAATGTTATAAACCTTTCGGCAGTGTAAGGTTAGATATCTTTACATATTATTATAAATGGAAACTAAAAAAGAAAGAATTCATAAAATAAAGGAATGCTTTTTATTAATGAGGGAATACATTCAACCAAGAATAAGGACAAATTTGTGTGTGTGTGTGTGTGTCCATGTGTGCACAAATATATATATATATATGTATGTGTGTGTGTGTGTGTGTGTGTGCGTGCGCGCGCTTGTGTGTGAGTATGTATGTATGTATGTATGTATGTATATGTCTATGTGTGTATTCAAAATGAACTCAACAACAAATTAAACCACTAATAAACACTACATTTTGACTCACAAAGATTTACATATTTTTTATTCGCTCACATAATATTTAAATATCTTTTTTAAAGATTAATTATTTGAAAATTCATTACCTTTTATAAAAACTTTTTCTCACTGAACATTCTCAAAAAATCAAATCCACATTTGAAATTGTTTATAAAAACCTTGCAAGTCGAATGGTGAAATTGTTTGGTTAGAGTTCAAGTTTCACCCTCACATTAAGCCAACCCCTTGAAATAAATCAGGCTTTCAATTTTGAAATTAAAGTGAGAAATAAACATCCTCTGGTAAAGCTCAAAGGCCAAAACATGTCGGAATTAGCATTTTTTATTACCAACGTTTATGCTTATAGTATATACGAAAGTGTGAGAGAGAGAGCCATTTTTCAAATGTAAAAGATTCGATGTCAATTCTCAATATAATAGTTGGCAATTAATGTAATTTTTTATATATAATGGCTGAAAACGTTTATAAAACTCTCTCTCTCTCTCTCTCTATATATATATATATATATATATATGTGTGTGTGTGTGTGTGTGTGCGTGTTAATTAGGTTTACAGCCATGTCTTACACCTGTTCTCTTGTGCTCACCGAAGTTAAGCAGCGTTAAAGCAGGAATACGAACAAATTTGTAAAAAATTTGAAGCTAGACCAAAAAAATATCCGAATTCTTTGCACATATATGTGTGTATATGTATATGTGTGTATATGTGTCTGTGTGTGCGCGCTACCATAACATTGATTAATTCGTTAATTGTTTTATTTTTTCTCACTTAAATGTTATATTCAGCGGTTACTGCTCAGTACCAAGTCATTTCTTATACTAAACATTTACATCAATTTTTTTTTAAATGCTGTTTTTCACTTAGCGTTTATCATCATGTGAGTTTTTCACACTTGCATAATCAGCTGGTCTTTCATGGGAGTTTTAGTGACAGGATGTCTCCTCCTCCTCCTCCTCTTCCTTATTTTTACTCCTTTAGAGTTTTTCACGTCGGCGTTAGCTGATAGTCTTTTATTATTATTTACTCATTAGAGTTTTTCACATCATCGTTAGCTGATGGTCTTTCACTGGAGTTTGAGTTGCAGCAAGTTTCCTCAAGTCTCCAAGACTCTTCTCAGTATTCTAGCCGTTCTCAATAATGTTGTAGTTTGGATGGTCTCCACTCGTCCGCCGACTTCCAAGTCCTCCAGTCCCTTTAGTAATCCTTAAGTTACTGTTCCAAACGCACCAATTACAATTGGTATAATTGTCACCTGCATGTTCCACAGTTTTTCAATTTCCTAGCAAGGTCGAGGTACTTATCCTTCTTTTCACATTCTTTCAGTTTTATTCTGTGGTCAGCCGGGACAGCAAAGTCGACAATTTTGCAAGTTCTCTTTTTTTGTTGATTATTACATTGGGCAACAATTTTTTTACTTTTTGAATGCTGTCTTGATTTCTACAACTGATTTAGGGTATTTTTGCACTGCTGAATCAGGAAATGGCACCCGTTTCTCTCCATCAGGTCAGGTTTTTTTGCGAAGTTGATTTGAAAAAAAATCAGATCTTTTGACAAAATTGATTACATTTTTGTGGCATTATCAGCTGATTTTTGTCAACAAATATCATCCTAAATATGTTTTTAAGAGAAAAAATGTTTTGCTAACAACATATATTGATTACCTGATAGAAACATCGATTACTGTAAACTGAATGGTGGGCATTGATAAAGGTAAGTACACGTAAATTGCATATTGCTTCACCATTGTTCAAACTTCAAGGCTTGAACTTCCGTTTCTTCGAAATCCTGGAATGCTCGGGCGGCAGGGACGTCTCTCTTCAGATTCCATCAGTAGTCAGCCATCATGACTGCGTCCCAACGACCCTGATACCTGGTCTCCATCTCTTTCAGGCCCTGATGGAATCTCTCCTCCTGCTCGTCACTCATTGAACCCAGGTTCTCAGGAAACAGGTCCACATGTGAAAATAGGTAGTGCATCTTTCAGGAGGTGCCCGTGGTGTAGTCGTTATCGTCGTAGGAAATGGACACGGCGACACGAGTTCAAATCCTGGACGAGACTGACTGCATTTCACATAGCACTAATACCCTTGGGAAAGGTATGAATCAAATTATTCTCCCTCCAGCTATGGGTAAATAGTAGGACAGACTAGGTTCTTCAGCCTTGGTTAGGTAACTAGTCTAGGAGAAGGAAAACTCTGAATTCAAACCCGTTAAACTCCCCTTAAAAATTGACCTTGTGTCATATCCTGCCCGAGCGGAGGGGTTGGTAAATAGTATCTTGACGCTTATGTTGCAGCCCAGGTTTCTGAAAGCAGTCAGCATGTTGTTAAGTTCTGCGTAGTTTCTAGCCTTATCGTTGCCAAGAAACTTCTTCATTACCAAAATAAATGCCTTATACACTTCCAGTTCCACTTCGTTCATTGAGTTTTCGAACTCTGGATCTCTGATGAGCTGCCGGATCTGAGGACCGTCAAAGATGCCAGCTCTCAATTTCTCCATGGTCAATCCTGGAAAAGCTTGGCATAGTAAATGAAGCAGTCAACATCCTTGTCCAGAGCCTTGGTGAACTGCTTGATTAAGCCGAGCTTGATGTGCAGCGGTGGGAAGAGTAATTCAGTCTCTACCCACCAGAGGGTCGTTGATGACGTTCCTTTCTTTACAAGGCACCAATTCCTCCTGCAAAGGCCAGTCCTTCTTTGTGTAATGCTGAGCGTGGTCCCTACTATCCCACATGCACAGAAAACATGGTTTTATGACTTCAAACTGATCCCTTTTCGACATAATCACCCAAAACTATTGGACCTGAACAGTTCTTGTCATTAAAATAACCATTTCCAATCAAAACAATTATTCGACATGGCATTTCACCTCCACCAACCTCTTCTAAAATGCTGCACACATGCGTAGATGTGAACAAAATGTAAAAAACTACATGTGGCCATAGCTCAAAAACTTTACCTGATTGAACAAAATCAATATGATTTTTGGATTCAGCGCATCAGATTCGTCCCAAAGCAGCTAAAAAAACGCAGACAACAAATTTGTTGTTGACTAGTGTTATTAGGTCTGGTCTTCTGGCCGATATTAGGTTATCCGTGTGTATGTCAAAATCCCATTGGAGTTTATGTGTGTTATTTTCTCGGACAGATGCGAGGTTGTGCATATACCATTTGTTCGTATGGTCAAATTTAAATTTCTTGCATATCTCCCAGTGGATCGCCTTGCCGACCCAGTCATGTCTAGTTTTATATTCCTTCTGCGCTAATTTCCTGCATTCACTTTTTATGTGATTGATGGTTTCATCCCTGTCGCCGCCTAGTCTACCTTTGCTATTTTGTTGCGTCTTATCTATTCTTGCTTTGATATGATTGGATTCAACGGCGTTGTTTTGTGCTGCTATTAGGAGAGATTCTGTTTCTCTCTTAAAGTTGCCTTTTCTTAGCCACGTCCAGGTTTTTTCCTTCCAGAGAGTTTGTTTTTCTTCCAATTTTTGTTTCCAAGTTATTGTCATTCTGTTGTCCATCGTGTTATCAGTATCGTTTCCGATGGCTATAATCAGTCCTCCATCGTGTTTTTACATATAGTCTTCGAGTCGTTGTATCGATGGGTCAACGCTGTCTTCAATGCTGGTAAGTTATCTTCCTCCCTCTTTTCTTGATACATATAGTCTGTAAACGTCATCTCTGGGATGTAATACCTTATGCATTGTCATAAGTTTTCTTGTTTTTTGGTCCATTTGTTTAAGTTCATCTCTGGTTCACTTCAGAAAAGGGTCCCGAATATCTAACGAGGGATACAGCCCAGGTATTTATTCCTTTGATAAGGTTTTGTCTCGAGTAGTTTTCTAGTTCTCCTGCGATATTCTTTTTGAATTTTGTTTTTCATTTCCTTCTATTTGATGGAGTCAGCCTCCAAGATGCCCAAGTATTTTTAGGTTTCGTTTCTTGCGAGCGTTCTAATCTTGTCTTGATTTGGTAGTTCCATTCCGTCAGTTAGATGCCGTTTGCCACTTTTCATTACAAGCACTGCACATTTTTCTATGCTAAATTCCATTCCTATGTCCTGACTGTATATTCTATCTGCGTATATTAGAGTTTCCAGTTCTTTATCATATTTTGAAAATAGCTTCATGTCATCCATGTACATTAAGTGATTGATCTTTTCCTGCGATCAACTAAATTTGTATCAGGCTGTGCATTTTCTGAGTATGGGATCAAGTGGTATCATAGCAATTATGAATAGTAACGGTGATAGTGCATCTCCTTGGCATCTGCTAAGCTTCTTCCGCCTGCTGTCAATTCCACTCTCCAGGTTTTCATGGCCTTCTCGATAAAGTTTATGACTTCGTCTGATATTTGTTCATTTTGAAACAGTTTATGATCCAGCTTTGCTGAACCAAGTCATATGTCTTTTTGTAGTCAATCCAGGCCATAGCTACATTTTTCCGTCTGGTCTTGCTTTCATTTAGGATGTGTTGATCTATATAAAGTAACTCTGCTGTGCCCCTGGTTCCTTTTCAGCGTCCTTTCTGTTCGTCAAAAATTTTAATCATTAAAAAAAAATTTTTTTTTTTTTAAATAAAAAATAAAAAAATTCTTAAAAAAAAAAATTCTTAAAGCCCTAACAGTAGTTTAGAAGAACAAGTAAAAGCCTAAAACACCCAATGCTACCACAGCAACCACCCCCAAAGAGAAAGGGAAAAAAATAATGAAATTAGTATCCCTCCCCACCCCCTGACTCGAACAGTAGACCGTCTCAAAACATACCTAAAATTCAGTAGTAAATAAACGCTAAAAGGGTGAGGAATGATTTGAACTCCCGTGCCAACAGAGGAAAAAAATGTTTCAATATTGGTCAGTATGTCTTTAAGTCCTATTAATTTAAAATGCTGAATTTTACAAAATGTTATGCTGTATTTTTGTTTGTAAAATAATGCTTAAACTGTACGTTTTAAATGTAAAGACACGCTTACTTTACTATAAACCAAAATTGAATATATGACTCTGTCCAAATGTCAGCGAACACAGCAAAACGTTTTTGAATCTCTTGTAAAAGTTAAAAATTCTTAAAGCCCTAACAGTAGTTTAGAAGAAAAAGTAAAACCCTAAAACACCCAATGCTACCACACACAAAAAAAAAGAAATATGTCATTTGTAAAAGCTCTATAATTCCTAAAGCCTCCTCGGTTCCCAACGGTAGTATAGAAGAAAAACTAAAAAGCCTAGGAAAATGTCCCAATACCGCCAAAAAAAAATGCAGTACCAGTGAAAGTCTGACGAAAGTACCTTAATCTAGGACTTGAAGTCAAAACTTAAGAAAACTAAATCAAAATTACCCCCCCCTTTTTTTTTTACGTACACATGGGAAGCAGCATGATGTACGTAAAGGTATTTGAATAAACCCATGGACGACCAAACTCAATGCCTAAACAGGTCCTGGACGTGAGTTTGACGACTTTACGCTCAGGATCGTTAGTTCGATCGGGGAACTACTGCTGCTCCTCTATAAGAGTGGCTTCTATAGAAGAGAATAAAACAGCCATCGAAAGATAACCATGACCCACACTCAAACCACATACACAAACCGCATCGCACGGGTAAAAAAAAAGGGCGCGTCCTACTGAGGTTGGAGCCCTGGCCTCAGTGTTCGAAAAATCAGCTACAGAGCTCAAACGACCAAAACTACTAAAATGCAAGCAAACACTACAAATAGCGACATTTAACGTAAGAACCTTAAATAGAATAGAACAACTACCAGAGCTAAACGCATCGGCCGTAGAACATAAGATTGACATAATATGCATACAAGAACACAGATACACGCACACCGAAGATATCAAATATCACGAAACTGGCAATGGATGGTCGCTCGTCACTGTATCCGCATGGAAAAACTATGTCAACGCCACAGTAGGGGGGTAGGATTGCTTATATGACCTAGAGCATTAAAAACGCTAAATAGCATTGAGAAAATACAACCCAGAATGATGGCAGCTACTTTTAACGGCAACCCCAGAGCAACAATCATCTCCTGCTACAGCCCTACCAATGTTAGTGAAGAAACTGAACTAGTCACGTTCTACGATGAGTTATCCTAGCATCCCGAAACACAACATGTTGTCATTGGCGGAGACATGAATGCCCAAATCGCGAAAAACGGAAACAACAAATACAGCCTCCACAACACGTCCAATAGGAATGGGCAACATCTAACAGATTTCATGATAGAAAATAGATTAGCATGCCTCAATACAAACTACCAAAAAAGGGAGGGCAAACTATGGACATAGACGTACGCGAACAATACTAAAGCTCAGATAGACTACATCGTTATAAACAAGAAATGGAAAAATAGTGCAATGAATTGCGAGGCATACTCCTCTTTCGAGGGTGTGTCCATCGATCACCGAATAGTCACGGCGAAAATACGATTAAGCCTACGAAAAAACGCCAAACGAACAGCGACCACCAAACACTATGACTGGGCCCTTTTGAACAACAGAGATATAGGAGATAAATACGTATTAGAATTAAGAAACAGATTCGAAACACTACAAGAAAAGACGGAAAAAAGTACACCAAACGACGAATATGAAAATTTCGTCAATGCGCATCTCGAGGCAGCAGCGAAATGCATTCCAACAAAACTCAAAACTAAATATAGAGTCCAATGGGAAACTTTAGCGGTGAGAGAAAAGCGTGCACTAGTGAAAACAGCCTCCCGAAACTATTGAAAAAACCCAACAAACACAAATCCCTTAAAACTAAAAACGGCACAATATCAATTAGCAGGCATATATATAAAGGAACAGACAGAATACATTCAAAATCAGATAGATAAGATTAGAGACTCGGTGGGAGATAGACAATCTAGGATAGCCTGGCAAACAATAAACGAAGCGAGTAGAAGAAAGAACACAGCCAACGCAAAACTAAAAGCAGCAAACCAACAAGAAAGAATAAAACTCTGGAAACAGCACTTCGAAAACCTTCTAGGAAACCCACCGAAAATAACACATGAACCAATCACCAGAATAATTAGTAAACAATTAGACATTAAACTAGGACCGTTCACACAAGAAGAACTCGACTCGGTTCTCAGAAAAATTAAAAATAGGAAAGCTGCAGGGCTGGACGAGACTCCCCCAGAAGTATGGAAAACCAGACAATTCGACGACATACTGCTCCGACACTGCAACGCAGTATACAATCAAAATCCGATAGATAGATGAATGAAGGGATGCATACTCCCCTTCCCTAAAAAGGGGGACCTCGGATTAGCCAAAAACTACCGAGGCATAACACTTACATCCATAGCTGCCAAAATCTACAATGCCCTACTACGAAACCGCATAGAACCCAAAATCGACAACATACTTAGGAAAAACTAAAATGGCTTCCGAAGAAATAGATCCACGACCTCACAAATATTAGCCATCCGTAGAATCCTTGAAGGTGTACGGGCAAAAAACCTACAAGCGACATTAATATTTGTTGACTTTACCAAGGCCTTCGATTCCATTCACAGAGGAAAGATGGAACAAATCCTATTAGCGTACGGCATACCTAAAGAAACCGTAGCGGCAATAACGATTCTCTATAGAAACACCAAAGTAAAAGTACGATCACCAGATGGAGATACAGAATACTTCGACATTGTAGCAGGAGTACTACAAGGGGACACGCTGGCTCCATATCTCTTTATCATTTGTCTAGACTACGTACTTAGAACATCGATTGACAAAATCAGAGAGAATGGCTTCGAGCTGACGAAAAAAAGAAGCAGAAGTTACCCCGCAAAAACAATTACCGACGCCGACTACGCCGATGACAAAGCGATACTGGCAAATACACCCGACCAAACCGAAACACTACTGCATAGTTTGGAACGAGCAGCCACAAGCATAGACCTCTATGTTAATGCACACAAAACGGAATATATGTGCTATAATCAAACGGGGGACATCTCCACTCTAGAAGGAACCCCTCTTAAACTAGTAGACGAATTTACTTACCTAGGAAGCAGCGTCGAATCAACCGAAAAGGACATCGAAACGAGGCTAACGAAAGCATGGACAGCTATCAATAGGCTATCGATTATATGGAAATTAGACCCAACCGATAAAACGAAACGCAGTTTCTTCCAGGCAGCGGTCACATCGATACTGCTATATAGCTGCACTATATGGACGCTAACAAAACGGCTGGAGAAGAAGCTAGACGGCAATTACACAAGAATACTGCGTGCAATCTTGAACAAGTCCTGGCCGCAACACCCCACAAGACACCAACTGTACGGCCACCTGTCCCTTATCACGAAAACTATTCAAGTTAGACGAACCAGACATGCAGGACACTGCTGGAGAAGCAGGGACGAACTCATAAGAGATGTACTCTTATGGACCCCCACACATGGCCGTGCAAAAGCAGGACGACCAGCACGAACATACATTCAGCAGCTATGTGAGGATACGGAATGTTGTCCTGAAGACCTACCTAGGGCGATGAACGAGGGAGGAGTGGCGAGAGAGGGTCAGGGATATCCGTGCTACCAGAGCGACATGATGATGATGATGATGATGATGATGATTTTTCGCTTTAATATAAATGGTCTTTATGGTGCTGTTTTGTGCTGATATTTAAAGACTTTCAGTTTCTCTCATAAGGTTACCCTTTTGTGGCCATGTACAGATATTTTTACATTAAATTTTAGCAATTTCTTATTTGAAATGCCCATACCGTTTTTCTTGCGATTTCTTTCCTAATCATTATTCTTCTGTTTGTCCATATGTTGTTAGTGCTGTTACAGGCAGTGGTAATTAGTCTTTATTTGCACTTTTTAATGTAGTCTTCGAGTACGTGCATTGATGCAACCATGCTAGCTAATCCACTTCCACTATATTTTCTTGACACATATAGTCTGTCCATGTAATTGTCATCAACTTCCTGGTCCTCTGGTCTATCTGTTTGAGTCCTTCCTTGGTCCATTTTAAGAATGGTCTAGAGTATCTAGTACATCAGAAGTAATACCCAGGTGTTTATTCCTTTGATGAGATTTCTGCTCCAGAACTTGGTTTCAAGTTTTCTTTTTCTTCTGAGGTACTTTTTTCTTCTTTTTTCTTTCATCTCCGGTTGTTTGGTGGTGTCTACTTCCAATCTCCTTGAATTCTGGTTCTTTCTTGATTTGGTGGTCCCTTTCCTTTCATAATTTTGTCTTTTTCCGTTTTTGATGATGAGTATGGCCAATTTGTTAATGCAAGGTTCCTGTCCTATATCTTGGCAGTGTATTCTTATTTTTTGTATCAGTCTCCAGTTCTTTTTCATTTTTTTTAACCCGATTGATCTCGTCTATGTCCATGAGGTGATTGATCTTTTCTTCTATTTTTTGTAATTTGTACTTTCTCTGTGTGTAATTCAGTGCCATCATTGCTTTTACAAATAGTAATAGTGAAAGAGCATCTCCCTGAAAGATGCCTCTCTGAATACTGAGTGACAGCAAACTTACTCAGGTCTTCGAGACTCTTCTCAGAGTACTGACTGAATTTAGCAATTCTGTAGATTAGATGGTCTGGATTCGTTCTCTAATTTCGAACTCTTCCGGTCCCGTTAACAAGCGCGAGTGGATCATTTCAAACGTGCCGTTACAATTGGTATCACCGTCATCATCATGTTTCATAACTTTCTTCGTTCTCTGGCAAGATCTAAATAATTATCCTTTTGCTTTCGTTGATTTTTACTCTGTGCACTACTTGGACGGCAAAATCCACTATACGGAGAGTTCTCTATTTTTTCTTTTTCATTTTTCTTCGTTTTTTTTATTGTCACTAAATTTAGTCGTCGGGCCGAGATTAAGTGATCCGTTGGTATCTCAAAATATATATCTCAAAATACGTACCTCAGATTATATATATCTCAAGACACATACCTCAAAATATGTATCTCAAAATACATACATCAAAATATGTATCGCAAAATACATACTTCAAAATATGCATTACAAAACACACACCTAAAATATGTATCTGAAAATACATACTTTAAAATATGTATCTAAAAATACATACCTCAAAATATATATCTCAAGATGCATACCTCAAAATATATATCTCAAAATACATACCTCAAAATGTATATCTAAAAATATATTCCTCAAAACTTATATCTCGAAATACATACCTCAAAATATGTATCACAAAATACATACCTCAAAATATGTATCTAAAAATACATATTTTAAACAATGTATCTCAAAATACATACCTCAAAATATATATCTCAAAATTCATACCTCAAAATAGGTATCTCAAAATACATACTTTTAAATATAAATCTAAAAATACATACTTCCAAATATGTATATCAAAATACATACTTTAAAATATATATCTCAAAATACATACATCAAAATATATATCTCAAATTACATAGCTCAAAATATTTATCTCAAAATACATACTTGAAAATATATATCTCAAAATACATGCCTCAAAATATATATCTCAGAATACATACTTTAAAATATATATCTCAAAATACATGCCTCAAAATATATATCTAAAAATACATACCTCAAAATATATATCTCAAAATATATACCTCAAAATATATATCTCAATATACATACCTCAAAAATCTGTATCTCAAAATACATACCTCAAAATATATATCTAAAAATACATTCCTCAAAATATAAATCTCAAAATACATACTTCAAAATATGTATCTCAAAATATATACCTCAAATTATGTATCTAAAAATGCACACTTTTAAATATGTATCTAAAATACATACTTCCAAATATGTATATCAAAATACATACTTTAAAATATGTATCTAAAAATACATACTTTAAAATATGTATCTCAAAATATATACCTCAAAATATATATCTCAAAACACATACCTCAAAATATGTATCTCAAAATACGTACCTCAAAATATGTATTTCAAAATACTTACCTCAAAATATGTATCTAAAGATACGTACTTTTAAATATGTACCTAAAAATACATACTTCCAAATATGTATATCAAAATACATACCTTAAAATATATATCTCAAAATACATACCTCAAAATATGTATCTCAAAATACATACCTCAAAATATGTATCTCAAAATACATACTTCTAAATATGTATCTCAAAATACATACTTTAATATATACATCTCAAAATATATACCTCAAAATATGTATCTAAAAATACATACTTCAAAAGATGTATCTAAAAATACATGCCTTTAAATATATATTAAAATACATACCTCAAAATATATATATCAAATTACATACCTCAAAATATGTATCGCAAAATACTTACCTCAAAATATGTATCTAAAAATACATACTTCTAAATATTATATGAAAATACATACTTTAAAGTATGCATCTCAAAATAAATACCAAAAAATATATATATCAAATTACATAGCTCAAAATATGTATCTAAAATTACATACTTTAAAATATATATCTCAAAATACATACTTTAAAATAAGTATTTCAAAATACATACCTCTAAATATATATCTCAAAATACATACCTCTAAATATGTATCTCAATATACATACCTCAAAATATATATCTCAAAATACATACCTCAAAATATGTATCTAAAAATACATAGTTTAAAATATATATCTCAAAATACATACTTTGAAATATGTATTTCGAAATACATACCTGTAAATATATATCTCAAAATACATACCTCAAAATATATATCTCAAAATACATACTTCAAAATATATATCTCAAAATACATACCAAAAATAAAATACATACCCTGAAATATTTATCTAAAAATACATACTTCTAAATATGTATATCAAAATATATACTTTAAGATATGTATCTCAAAATACATACGTCAAAATATATATCTCAAGATACATACCGCAAAATATATATCTCTAAATACATACCTCAAAATATGTATCTAAAAATACATACCTCAAAATATGTGACTAAAAATACATACCTCAAAATATGTTTCTCAAAATACATACCTCGAAATATATATCTCAAAATACATACCTCAAAATATATATCTCCAAATAAATACCTCAAAATATGTATCTCAAAATACATACTTTAAAATATATATCTCCAAATACATACCTCAAAGTATGTATCTAAAAGTACATACTTCAAAAGATGTGTCTAAAAATACAGGCCTCTAAATATATATCCAAATACATACCTCGAAATATATATCTCAAAATACATACCTCAAAATATATATCTCCAAATACATACCTCAAAATATGTATCTCAAAATACATACTTTAAAATATATATCTCCAAATACATACCTCAAAATATGTATCTAAAAATACATACTTTAAAATATATATCTCCAAATACATACCTCAAAATATGTATCTAAAAATACATACTTCAAAAGATGTATCTAAAAATACATACCTCAAAATATATATCTCAAATTACATACCTCAAAATATGTATATCAAAATAGTTAAATCAAAATATGTATCTAAAAATACATACTTCTAAATATGTATCTCAAAATACATACCTCTAAATTTGTATCTTAAAATACATATATTTGGTCAGACGAGGATAATTGCTTTATCATGTATTTAATCTTAGGGATAGTTAATTTTTGTTCTTTTGGGAGACATTCCTTTTTTTATCTTTCCCTTCTCCCACTTTTTTTTCAGTTTTAGCCGTAGGATTCTCAATTCAAATAAAGATTACAGCATTTAGTCTTTACAACTTTTCATTTGACAATATACACTAAGACAAAATGAACAAATTAATGATAATAAAACTTAAAGTTATCAAACTTCTCAATCCCTAAATTAATACGTAGAATAATTCATCACCTTTCCCACCCAGTTATTCTACGTTTTGTACTAGTTTTGTGCTCGTTTGCTGAATTCGCTTATTATGCGATGATCAATTCCATCACATTTTCCACATTACGATTACTATTTTTAAATCTTGAGAGTTTTCCACATCAGCGTTAACTGATGGTCTTTCACTGGATTTCGAGTGGCAGCAAGTTTCCTCAAGTCTCCAAGATTCTTCTCAGTATTTTGGCCGATCTCAACAATGCAGTACTTTGCGTGGTTTCCACTCGTCCTCTTATTTCCAGGTCCTCTTGTCTTTGTATCAAAACTTTGGTAACTGAACCAAGAGCATTTTTATGTTCCACGTTTTTTTTTTTAATTCCTTAGCAAGGTCGAAGTATTTATTCTTCTTTTCACTTTCTTTCAATTTTACTCTGTAGTCAGCCGGGACAGCAAAGTCTGCGATTCTGAGGGTGCACTTTTTTTTTTTTTGGTTGATTATTATAAGGTCTTGTCGTCTGATGCGTTTGTATCTCAAAATTCCAGAGGAGTTTGTGTGTCTCTTTCTCGAGGACAGATTACGGGTTGTGCATATATTCCATTTGTTCCTATGTTCAAATTTAAATTTCTTGCTCAGTTCCCAGTGGTTCACCTTTCCCACCCAGTCGTGTCTAGTCTTAAATTCTTTCTGTTAATTTGCTGCATTCACTTATTATGCAATTGATTATTTCGTCTCTATCACCACATAACCTCGATTTGCTGTTTTGTTTCGTCTTATCTATTCTTGCTTTGATATGATTGTTTTGTGCTGCTATTAGAAAAGATATTATCATTGTCGTTGTTGTTGTTCCAAGTAGTGCTGACAGATTACAGTGCAAACAAGTCAATTATAATCTGTTTATTTTTTATTTTGTTAAGGAAAAAGACTTCGATATTGCCATCGGTATTTAGGAGCCCTAGTCTTATTTCAATTAGACAAACTCTTTTTTCAATTATACTTAATAATTACTCGGAAACTAGTCGTTCGACTGAACCCAGAATTGTTTTATTCTCAAAGTTTAAGCGTTTCGTCTATATTGCAGTGTCTTATAAAAATGATCAACTTGAACATCGCTGTAATTAGAATCTTGTGCGTAAAGGCAATGAAGGTTTGTCTCTGCTAAACGGTAATGATCGTAATAGCGATATTTGCAGAAAGACTTTAGATTTGTTTAGAGAAAGACATCATAAATTAATTAAAGAATGATTGCCTCAGGACTATGGTGAACATTTCTCCTATAAATCACATCAAAATACAACATTGGAATACCAAATAAAACCACAGAAGTTATCCAGAAGAAAAATCTAAAGTAGTTTGGTCACATAGCGCGTAATGACAATGTAAATTATGTCAACCATTCATGCAAGAACGATTTTACCAACAAAAGTCTCATAGGACAACCACCGAAGTGATCAAGTGACTAAATAAGAGAGGAAAAAAATGCCTCAGCAAGAATGAATAGCTAAAGACAGGATGAAATTGAGTTCTTGGGTGCACAAATATGTGCATGATACCTTAGGAGTAGGAGGAGAAGGATGAGTAGCAGTAACAAATGTGTTACCTCTACATGAAATGCAGTCATTTTCAAGGCTCCGACAACAAGGGTGGATTTTTCATCGGGAATTCTATCTATTTGTCTGTCGTTGTTTCGTTTTTGTTTTTTGTTCTTGCTTTTGTTGTTTTAAATAAAATTTGTAAAATTTTACATTTTGATACATACGATTGAACTCCAGTCGTACAATTATATTCTCTCTCTGATAAATACTCCTTGGAAAGGCGTTGATACCTTTATCCTTCTAGCAATGGGTTAAATATCACCAATACTGTTCTACAATGATGGCTTTGACATTAAATAGCCCATGAAGGTTGATATACTATGAAATAAAGAAACCTGATGCTAAGATCAGTCATTTTTTTCTTGGTTTCCAGTAACAAATAATGATGATAATAAGTTCTAAACATACACAGATTCAAGCAACTGCAGCTAAACTGTACTCTACACAAAAAACAATTTGCACCTAGTTACACAGTTTCAAGTAATTCGATCTATAGTTGGACGCTAATAAGAAAGTATCATTCTAGGTCAGAGTTCACCTGAGAGTTACAAAGTGATGATCTCCAGAGCTTGAGTCTCCGTACCGGATGTAGTTTAGCATCATATCCGGAACACCTCATTTTGTGGGGATAGGCCTTACCTCTCTATATAGAATGCAGTCGTTTTCTGGGCTCCGACGAAAAGGGTGGATTTTTCATCGGGAATTATCTTTGTGTCCGTCGTTTTGTTTTGGGGTTGTTTCTGTTTTTGTTTTGGGGTTTTGATTTGTTTATTGGGTTTTTTTGTTTGTTTTTGTTGTTTTTTAAAAATAAAATTTATCAAATTTTACATTTTGATACGTACGTAAATAAGTAAATCTACTTGATTTCTATTTTCAGCAGAATTAACGTTATTTTTTTAACCCTCTCGCAACTTTTTAGGCGGAAAGCTACAAATTTGGGATCTTCAGTGAGAATCGAATTCATCTGGCTTTTTAAAGCGTCTAATATTTGCTTATTAACTCAAATAAATCGATAGATATTATCCAGGAAAGTTACTTCCTTCTCAGGATCAGAATTAAAAAGAAAAACAGTTTTTGCTAATCTTTATAAAAATTACTTTATATTTATGTTTACGAATAAATTTCTACGTCTACTTTCTCTTCTTTTAGTTACATGATTCGAATATCTACAATTTCATTACATCATACATCGTCCGTTAGTTTTAAATTCAATAGGTATTTCTTTTATCTATATTCTCTTCCTTTATTTCCATGATTCGTATGTGAATGTCAACGATTTTATAAGATCATACAAGGTCTGTTAGTTTTAATTTCTACTGATATTTCTTTTATCTTATTTATCTTGTTTGATCTAAACAATTCATACAAGTTACAGAAATTCAATATTGTGACACTTAGTAAAAATTAAAATCAAATAATATGCGTTAAATTGCCTGATGTTACCCAAGAAATAATTTAAAAAAAACACTTTTTTAAATGTATTCAGAGATATATCTATGTATAAATGGACTTGCACAGAATAAAAATTGAGTATTCGATGAAGTAAAGAATATAGCTATCAAGTTAACTTTTGATGACAATTATCGGTTGATCTTCATTGCCTAATCCGAAGGACAAGTACCCCACTATAGTTTGGACGTTTAGCAGAAATTCGATAAAGGAATTACTTTTCTCCTTTTGAGTTTTTCACACCCGCGTAAGGTGGTGGTCTTCAATGGGGTCTGAAGTACGGAAATTCTCTTCAGGCCTCCAGGACTCCTCTCGGTATTCTAGCCGATCTTAACAATACTGTAGTCTGAATGGCATATTCGCAATTAATTTGCAGTTCCTTCAGTTCTTTTTCAAAGCCATCTAGGAACGTTCTAAGCGCACTAACTACAATTAGGGGTCACATTTTGGAGGGAGGTTTTTTTTTTTTTCTGTTTTTTTCTTTTCACTATATAGTCCGCTGGGACGACAAAATCTACAAAATGACAACTCCTTTTTTGTTTTCTTAATACTAAGACTGGTCTTTTACCCGGGATTATGTGATCCAATTGTATTTCAAAATCCTTGAGAATTTTATCCGTCTCGTTCTCTAAGACGGATTTTGGTTTGGGCATATACCATTCGGTAGTATGGTCAAATGTTGATCTCTTGCACAAATCCCCATGGATCACCTTTCCCCCCCATTCGTGTCTAGTCATGTAAAAATTTTGTGCTAGTTTGTTGCATCTGATTCACCGTTTCACCCCATTCTCCACATAATCTACACTTACCATTCTGTCGCGAAAATCAATTTTCGTTTTAATATATTCGGTCCTTATGGCATTGTTTTGTACGGCGATTAAAAGAGATTCTGTCTTTTTGTTGAGTTTTCAATTTCTTAGTCATGTCAAGGTCTTCTCTAGTACAATTTCACCAGTTTGTGGCTTGAAATATCCATATAGTTGTTTTTTCTTCCAATTTCTGATTTTAATTTTTGTTATTTTTCTGTTTGTTCTCATGTTGCCAATACTGTTACTAGCTGCAGTAATTAGTCTTTCTTTGCTCTTTTTAATGTACCCTTTTGAGTTCTTGCATCCCTGCAATCCTCAACATTAGCGAGTCCTCTTCATCTTTTTTTTTTTTTTTTCGCATTCAGTCAATTTATGTCATTTCTCGAGTGTAAGTCCTTGTGCATCGTCATCAACCTTTTGGTCCTTTTATCTTTTAGAGTCCCTTCCTTTGTTCATTAATAATAGTGATAATTATAATAATGAAGTAGAAAAAGACTACAGGAAACCAAACCTCAGCATTCTTATAGAACAGTAGAGGTACTATAGCTAGTGGTATAAGGGATTTCATTACTTTCCCTTGGGTATTAGTCCAAAATTGAACGTAATAAAGCAAATGAAGATTGAACTCGCTTACTACGATATCGTAGTCCAGCACATTAGCTTATACCCCACAGGGAATCCCCAAGCCTGGGTAACAGGGATTATAAAATGAAGAAAACAAAAATGGAAAGAAAAATAACTACATGGAAAGGTAAGAAGACAAACTAAGGACGATTAACACGAGATGACTGGACATGTCTACGCAGAAAAAAACTAAAAAATAATGAATTGTTATTAATAGTGGCGCAGAATATCCAATTAAAACCATTCGGTAAAAAATCAAACCGATAAAACTCAAGGGAATAGGATATATAAACTATGTTGAGAAAGAGACGAAATAGTGAACACCATAATAAGCGGATGCTCCAACCTGGTAGAGAAGGAGAAAAAAGCAAGCATGATTAGACGTGGAAGATGTTTTACTTGGGTTTGTGCAAGCTACTATGCCTTCGTATTCCTTTTAATATCACACATGTCCTCAACTCTTACTCTAAAGATGATTTTTTTCAGTTTATGAAACATGCAAAAGTTACACGGAGCCACATTTGATGAGTATGAAGGGTTTCGCATTTGCATAGTCCAGTGTTTCCCCAAAATTTCCCTTTTCTGCAGAGAGGTAAGAACCCCCCCACAACGAGTGTCTTGGATATGACACTAAACAATCTGATGGTGAGGTTCCAGCAGTACTGGAGCTTTGGGGAATGCGGAGTACCCCTTCATTGCCACCGTTCCCAGGTCTACTATAGCCCAGAGTGGTAGCACCTATCTATGGGTTAAATAGAATAAAACGTTGGTTGGCGTTTACCGTTTTTCTACATTTCAACTGCGTATTAATGCTGAACTGAATTGTTTGAAATAGAACTTTTTTGACGTTTAAACTGAGTACTTATGCTGAACTGAATTATCTGAAATAAAACTGTAAGATATTTAACTCTGTGCATTGCCCAGTCGGCTGGGGCTGTAGAATACACTGAATGCAGCTCTGCAGAGGGGTAAGACCCCTCCAACGAGTGTCCTGGATATGACACTAAACAGTCTGATGGTGAGGTCCCAGTAATGCTGGGACCTTGGGGAATACGGAGCACCCCTTCATTGCCATTGCTCCCAGGTCCACTCTGGCCCAGCGTGGTAGCACCTGATAGGGCCCTATCCATGGGTTAAATAGAACTAACGGCATACTTATGCTAAACTGAATTGTTGGATTAAACTGAATAGCGTGAAATAGAAATATTCATGACAATTGAACCTTGCTTACATTTAAACTGCGTGCTTATGTTAACCTGATTTATTTCAAATAGAACTATTTTTTGACATTGAAACTCTATTTACACTAAACTGAATTGTTTAACATTGAACTGTTTTGACATGTAACAGTGTGTAAACAAAATCTGTACTTATACTAAACTGAATTAGCTGAATTAGAACTGCTTGACTAAACTGAATAGCTTGAAATAGAAATGTTTTTTACAATTAAACTGTACTAACATTTAAACTGCGTGCTTATGCTAAACTGAATTATTTGAAATTGAACTATTTTTGACATTGAAGCTGTACTTACACTAAACTGATTTGTTATATATAACTGTTTGAATAGTTTGAAATAGAAATGTTTTTGACAATTAAACTCTGTACTTATGCTAAACTGAATTGTTTTAAATAAAACTGATTATTTACATAAAAATGGATTTGGCGTTAAATAACCTACAAAGGTTGATATGCCATAAAACCCACCAAACCAAACCAAACCAAACCCAAAATATCCTGTTCAAAAATATCGAGCATTGACATCATCATGACATCACGGTTTGATTATATAAGTTTCTCGCCTGTGCACTGGTATTCATTTAAATCTTAAAGGTTTAGTCTCAGTACTATCTTTATCACATCACGAATACAATCGGTCTATATATTTCAATCCCAGATATTTGCACAGTTACCAATTAATCATTTTCCGATCCAGCCAAGTCTGTTTTATGCTTCTTCTAAACTAACTCGCTGTCCTTGTATATTCTTATGATCGACCGCTGTCGTTGTCATTATTGACGTCGTAGAAGTTGGAGGAGGAGGAGGAGGAGGAGGAGGAGGAGGAGGCTTTGTGTTCTTTTTAACTTGATCTTTTAGGGGACTGAGAAAGATTTAGTTTATGGTTGTTTGGTGTATATGGATATGTTATATCTATATGCATATTTACCCCTCATATTTGACTTGGTTTTACGAATGAAGAAACTGCAGTCGAAAATGCATGTAATTTAAGCTTTAATGAATTTAAATAAGAAAATAATTGAAGTCAGTGGGGGAAAAACGAGTAGATAAATAGTCACACCCACAAAGTGTCACTTTAAAGCAAAGATTTCAATTTGTTTTGCGCTGACTTGAGTGTATAAAAAATAAAATACATCGGCCAGCCTAGTGGTCGAGATAGATGCATATTTCTCACTGGTGACAGTGATTGGTGTTCGACTTCTGAAAAACAAATAAACAAATCACAAAGTAATTTTGAATGCTGATTTTTAAAAGCAAGTCAGCCTTTTTCATTCGAAATATATTCTCTTATTGATTCTGTGGCAAACTAAGTGAAGTCTAGTTAATATCAAGAATATTTGTGATATCTAAGAAGCTTAGCTTAGTCTGGCACAAGATCACAATGGAGAGGAACCCAGTTTAAAAACAACAGAAACCGACTAACCATTTATAGATATTTGTTGTGCTTAGCTTGATCTGGCACAATGCAACAAGAACAGAAAAAAAGAAAACTCACAAGCAACAGCTTGAGAGACTAGATTCCCCTTCTCTCCTGCTCCTTCTCTCTGTCTCTGTCTCTCTCTCTCTCTCTCTCTCTCTCTCTCTCTCTCTCTCTCTCTCTCTCTCCCTCCTTATATATATACATATAAGGATAAATATATATATATATATATATATATATGTGTGTGTGTGTGTAAATCGAATGATGGACCTATGAATCAGGTTTACCCCACAGTATTCACGAGCCCATTGCTAACCACCAGCGTCCTGGAGACATTTTTTGCAAGCCAAGAATTTAGAGGCCCAAGGGTAATCGGATAGCTACCTGGACAAACTTAGACCAGGAGCCTTCTTTTTACTCACCACCCATCTTGATCAACAAATAAAATCTTTCAGCAGAATTATATATGACGTTAGTCTCGAGTGCTTTTGGGCAGTGTAATGGTGCTGTGTAATGGTTATTGTCGTACGAAATGGAATTAATTTGCATTTTATTTTGCACTAATGCCCTTTTATCTCTTCTTTCTTCTCCGAATTGGCTAGATTGGGTCATTTAGCAAAAGGCAACCGGTCAAAGAGGAAGAAAATTCTGAATTCAAACCAGCAGTATTTCGCTTAAAAATAAACCGATATCACATCCGTCCCGTGGCAGTGGCGGGGAAGGTACATAAATACTTTCAGGATGCCCCTTGTATGTACGTTATGATTAATGGAAGAGGGCAGTTACTATTCAACAAGGCAAAAGATCTTTATTCAATTATTAATTGGATTATTGTTTATTATAGGTAAACTTTAACAGTTCTTATTTATATGAATTACATGAGTTTAGCCAAAAGCTAGAAATTTGGCTCAAAACAAGAAAATTGGCCCAAAACTAGAAATTTGGCCCAAAACTAGAAATATAGTCAAATTCTTTAGTAATGGACCTTTCAACACTTGTAATTCATCAAAAAGTAATATTGCTTGATGATCGTAAAAATGTGAAACTAATAATTGTAATGTGGTTTGAATTTGTGTATTCAGTTGTAATCAGGTTGTAATTTCTATATTATATATATATTAGCCTGAAAAAAATCACCTAACGCACAACAATCTTTTGATTATCAGAATAGACCACGCAAAAATATTTATTAGCAATGTGTTGTTGACTAAATAAGCAGATGGCGGTAACAACCACTCCCTCCGTAAAATATCCTATCAGATCGTGAAAACACGAAACTCACAGACTTTTTAAACTTTAATATAGGGATATCTTTATCATAGTGCTTGACCTCAGAGCTAATCAACTCAAGCTTACACTCATCACTGAAGAACAGTTGTTCCATAATGAATGGATTACCTATAAATTTTGTAAGGTAAGAGGAGAATTCAAAATATAGGAATTCAAAAATTAACTGGTAATTTGTTAGAAGAAGAATCATGGAAAATAACCAGTGATATGACAGACAAAACTTGACCTCTGACTGACCTTTTAAACAGTTCTCTGATTGGCTGGTTCAGTCGTGAGAACGGGTCAGTTAGGAAGAGTGACTGAAGTAGTCTAAGGCGCCGTAACAAACGGTCCCCTAAAATAGCTATCTCTTCAGCAGTACGGTTGACATGGGAAATTGGGTAAATAAAGACGTCGAAAATCCAACAAAGTCTTTGTATCCAATTATAAGAACAGAAGCGGACATGACGACAAAGATAATACCAAGAAAATGCGAAGAAATTCCCAGACAAAAGACCAAAGAATCCGGCAAAATAAATAAGTATATAAAAAAGATTAAGGTATAAATTTTAGCGGTTCCCACTTTACCCTCTCTTCACGCAACTAATTTCGTATCTTTCGTAATAAACAAGAGGTGATATTTGGATATATAAGTGTTATTATCTATCATTCCTTCTGCCAGTATAACACAATCTTGGCCGATTTTTTATAGTTCTAGACAGCGTGCTCGTTTGTAATGACGAGTCAAACTTTGGGTTCTTCTTGAGTTGAAGGTTTTGATGATAGAGGAACGTGCTGATTCGCATAAACGAAGTGACGCTGTCTGTTGAGATACTTTTATGCCAATCTAGTTTAATTTATGCGCAATATCAGCTGCTATGTCAAAAAGGTCCAACGTGAAGAATCTTTATATTGCCCGATTCTGACAAAAAGTCATTTTATGGGGCTGTCATGGCGTTTTCGGGGATTTAAAGAAACCAGTATCATCATAAATCTTTAGGATTCAAGAAATTTCTTTCTTACATCAATTTACGTCTTTTGCAAAAACAGAATTCGTCATCCCTTGAATTTTTTGTTTGACAACCCGACACTTGGGCTTTCATTTGTAATAATAATAAATAATGCTACAAACAAATAAACAATGTTTGTTTTACAATGCAATTTTGCCATATTTCGTTGGGAACAATTACATATATTTGGAGGAACCGGAACTTCCGGGTTTGTTTTTGTTTTGTTTTGTTTTGTTTTTTTGCACAAAAGCAGAACTGGTCTTTAAAACACAACAATAATTATTCTGCATGATATTATATTAACCGAATAAAATGGAACAGACTGATCACCTTCATGAATAGATTCTTTATCATAATGTGCTTCAGAAGTAACCATTATTGTTTTCTGCCTCTGCTCCAAAAGAAACTAGCCAAGTCGGCTTGGCCTGTAAAATGTACCGACTGCAACTCGACAAAAGGGAAGACTCTCAGAAAACAGACTCTAAACTATCTGATGGCGAGGCTACACTAATACTGGAGCGTTGGGGAATGCAGAGTACCTCTTCATTGCTATCGCTCCCAAGTCCACTTTGGCTCGGAATGGTAGCATCTGATAGGGTCCTATCCATGGGTCAAATAGAGCTGTTTGAAATTTAAACTGAGTGCAAACAAATGACTTATGCTAAACTGAGTTGTTTGAAATAGAATTATTTGATCATTTTGCTGTATATAAACAAATGAATGATATTTGACTGAATTCTTAGCAATATATAGCAATATTTAGAACCATTTAACTGCG
The DNA here is from genome assembly GCA_963585895.1 of Sepioteuthis lessoniana. Lineage (NCBI taxonomy): Eukaryota > Metazoa > Mollusca > Cephalopoda > Myopsida > Loliginidae > Sepioteuthis > Sepioteuthis lessoniana. The sequence continues at coordinate 85,418,044 of OY757916.1, read as the reverse complement.
TGCAAAAAAATAATCTTAGACTCGTTTAAAAACAAAATGTGTTTACAAAGCATTTATCTATATAAATAAAAATGTAAATGTTTGTTACTAACCGATAATCTCCAGTTTTATAGCATTAATTGGTTTAAAATTTTCAGAGAGTATTTTATTCGAATTCAGGAGTCTTTTTATATACTTATTATCAAAAAATTTTACAATAATTAAAAAAAATATTTTTAATAAGTCGTTTTTCTCCGATAAAAAGCCGGACACGAAAAAATAAGTTCCGTTTTAAAAGAATTTTACACGAGACTAATTTTTTTTTTTTTGCTTAGTCACTTTCTTTTTCGGTTGACTTTAACAGAGACACTAAACTTTAAACCATATTTCGTTGGTTCAGTAGTAAGTAATTTTTTTTATTCTAACGAATTGTTTACAAAATATTTTTTTGTGTTTAAATTCAACGAAAGACATCCATTAAAAGGTTTTCTTTCTTAAACCATATTTCGTTGGTTCAGTAGTTAGTAATTTTTTTTTATTCTAACGAATTGTTTACAAAATATTTTTGTGTTTAAATTCAACGAAAGACATCCATTAAAAAGTTTTATATCTTAAACCATATTTCGTTGGTTCAGTTGTAAGTAATTTTTTTTTATTCTAACGAATTGTTTACAAAATATTTTTTGTGTTTAGATTTAACGAAAGACATTCATTAAAAGGTTTTCTTTCTTAAACCATATTTCGTTGGTTCAGTAGTACGGAATTGCTTACTAAATATTTTATTTTCTTTTTTCAATATGACATCTTTTTTCTCTTAAAATTCAAACATCTTCTATACAAATAAAAATGTAAACGCTTGTTACTAACCGATAATCTCCAGTTTTATACAACTAATTAGTTAAAAGTTTTCAGAGAGTATTTTATTCGAATTCAGGAGTCTTTTTATATACTTACTATCTGTACCCGGGCACGCGTTGCTGTTGCTCAGTTTGTTTAAATGGAAAAAAAAAGAAAATGCACGTTTCTAATATGTTTAATTTTTCAATACTTGGATAATAAGTGTATAAAAACACTCCTGAATTCGAATGGTATAAAACTGGAGATTATCTATTAGTAACAAACACTTACATTTTTATTTGTATAGATTATCCAATTATTGGAAAATCAAACATATTAGAAACATGCATTTTCTTTTTTTCCATTTAAACAAACTGAGCCACAGCAACGTGTGGCCGGGTACAGCTAGTATATATATATATATATATATATATATAAAGAGGATTTGGCATTAATAAAAAAAACAAACCAAAAGGAATACACGCTACTTTGCTATTTCTTTCCAAAAATGAAAAGATAAGGTATCCATAAGTTGCGGCACTCAGTCCTAATCATGGTCTTTACTTTAGTTTGGAAAAATAGTTTAAGTATTTGAAACCAATTGAAAGTACATCTCATGTAAAATATTTCCTGTGCCTTCTTACTCTACTAGTGAATACTTTTCTTGAATCCCGGTCATTGGGGATATAATAGTAGATATATACATTTACCCAACCCCTACGTACGAAAAGGATGCATCACACCGTCATTTTAAGTGGAGTTTTTGATAGGTTTGAATTCAGAGTAATTATTCTCCTAGACTGATTGCCACACCAAGTTTAAAAGGCCCAGTATGCCCTGCTGTTTACTAATATCTGGAGGGGGAATAGTTTGATTTATACCATTTCTAAGAGTATTAGTACTACGTGAAATACGAACAGCCTTGTCCAGGTTTTGAACTCGGGTCGTTGTGTCTGTTTCCTACAGCGATAACCATTACACCACTGGCACCTAATAATAAGTATATCACTCAGCTTCAAGGGACTGTTTTTTTCCAGTTTGCACCATCCCATTGAAATTGAAGAGGTAAGATCAAGGTCAATCCCTGATTTTTGAAGAGAAATGGCGAGAGATCCAAGAAATGTTTGTCCTTACTGTAAGAGTAAGAGTTCTACGTTAATGTAAGAGTGAGGGTTTCTACGTAAAACTTAACCTCGTGTTGTACTCTGCCCTCACAAAGAACCATTTAAATACTTACTGTAGCATTAAACCAGATAATGGTTCACGAAATCCATAAACGGTGATGATGTCAGTGAGAGCAGGAATTACCCTGCATATGAGACATTAATTTGTTTTGGTCCTTTTTACTCTGGTAATGAGTCGGATGAGGTTTCAAATCAAATGAAAGCAACGAAATCAATAGTTGTTCAGAAGTATATGACGAGATATCTCATGAAAACTTTCTTTAATCGGGATTATTTTGCTCTAGAAGTGAACTGGGTTGTGGTTGAAGGCATTTGACGAGATATTTTGCCGATATGACATCATTTTGATATTCTTGTACAAAGTAATCAAAGATTATGGATTATTCTTTAAAATTTTGTCTAAAATACTTCTCTTTACAAGTTATTTTTTTCTTTTTAATATTTTGCCCTTATTTAACATTGTTTTTATGTTTGATACTTTCAATAGATATTAACCAACGTCCAGTTGAGGAATCTGAATTTCAATTTCTTTTAATGCAAGTAGTTAATAACTGATGGGTTGGTTTTGCTTTACGGCATACGAATCCTTGTTGGTTATTTAATGTTGTTACATATATATTGAATATATTTGATTTGAAAACGAATAGTTTGTGGGTAACAATTTTTACAAGAACAAGAGCTCATTTGTTTACACACAGCTGAAAGGTTTCAAGTATTGCTATCTAACGCTAATAGTTCTATTTGCCACAGTTAAATGGTTTCCTGTAGTGTAAATAATTAAACTGCTCTATTTGGCCCATCGCTGGGACCCTAACAGGTACTACCACTCCGGATCAGAGTGGAGCTGGGAGTAATGGCAACAAAGGAGTTCTCGACATTCCCCAAAACTCCAGAATTGAAGCCTCATTATCAGATGCTGTAGTGTCATATCCGGGACACTTATTTTGGAGTCTTACCCTCTGTGGAGATGCAGTCGACATATTCTGCAGCCTCAGCAAAGTGGGCTGAGTTGATATCTGAATCCTAAAAAAGGGTTTCATTTTAATCTCCAAACTGATGTTCGTAATAATCATCCCTTCTTTCAACTTTGGGAATTTATCGTCATTGCTGCTGTCGATCAGGGACAACCAACTTATTGTCGATGATCATGTTATTCGTTTAGTGTCTTTGTTTAATGGCGTCTCCAACTTTGGTTAAAGATTGAATACCAAATCGATCTTTGTCGAGGACTATTTAACCAATACCTGGTGGCATAAGAGGATTCATACTTTTCCTAAGAACATTAGTCGAAAAGTGAATGTAATAGTACGACTGGAATTCGAACTCGATTACTAAGATATTACAGTCCAGCACATAAGCCACTGCGCCACGATGACTCCCTCTTTGAATTTGGGTGAGAAAAAAAATTTAACATTTTCAAAGCTGATTTTCAAAGCATTTGTAAGAATAAGACGACACATACTTGCACTCCGATTCTCTCTATTTAGCCTTTTTACTTTTCTTAGCTAATCTCAAACCCCTATTTGCACAGCATCGTTTTAAAAAAAATAAGAATATGTAAAAAGTAAAGTAAAGTTGTCGACCTTAGTCGCGGGTGACCCGAAGGCTCCCTTTTCAATAGCTACTGCACCGATGTGTAGGGGCGGGCGTTACTCAATTACCTGGATTGCTCCACTTTACCTTTGATCCTTACCTTATAACGCTGAGTGTTAAGCAATGCGGTATCAGGTACCATTTTTTGAGTTTTTATTTTGACTCGACCAGGGATTGAACCCAGATTTCCTGGACCATTGATGAACACTCTACTCATTAGGCCAATGTGTAGAAGTATGAAAATTAGTATACTTCTTACATATATATTTATAAAAGACTGTTGTAATTTTATTTTTAGTCACTGTGATGTTGTAATTTTATTTTGGTTCAGTTTCAGTCCTGTAAAGGTTTGCAATAAAATAATATCCATTTTGATTGTATCATGATTCCTTGTTGCATATCCTAGAGCAAGCAGCTGGAGGCTTTAGTTTCTAAATGAAAGCAAATAAAACGGAGTTTTTACGTTTTAAACAATAAAAGTTCATCTCCACTTTTAGTGGCAAATCTCTGAAATTAGTAGACCGGATAACATACCTCGGCAGTAATATATCATCTACTAAAAGCGATGTCATTATACACAGTGGGAAGCTGTTGACTGCTATTTTCATTTTAATGTCCGTACGAAAATCTTACCTCTCTGATAGAATAAAACGAAATTTCTTCCAAGCTGTAGCTGTATTGTTACTACTGTATGGATGCACCTCCTGGATGCTTATGAAGCTCATGCAGAAAAAGCTCCATGAGAACTACACGGGAATACTACGTTGGTTTTAAACAAATCTTAGAAGCAGCACCCTGTAAAACAGCAACTGTACAGCCGCCTACCTCCCATCTCACAAAACATTCAAGTAAGATGGATGAGACATGCTCGACACTGCTGGAAAATAAGCACGTACTCATAAGTATTGTTCTCTGAAGGTTTCCAACTCATGGATGTGCCAGTGTTGACCGACCAGTAAGGACCTTCGTACATGCATTAACCCTAGGTGGACACAGGATTCAGTCGGGAGGAGGTATAAGGAACGATAGACGATAGGAATGGATGGTGAGGGAGAGGCAGGGAACTGTGCTATCAGCACGATTTTATGATGATGATGATGATGATGATGATGATGATGATGATGATGATGATGATGAGGAGGAGGAGGAGGAGGAGGATTGGTTAAGAAGAAAATTAACTTTTTGCCAAAAAAAAAAAACAGAATTAAATTTATGGGAGATCTGTAATTTAATATTTAATTATTTCATTTGTGTTTTCCCAAATCAATTTAAATTCTCAAATCTTCAATGATTTTTCCAATAAGACTTCATCAAAAAATTAATTTATTGTTGATTCATTTTGTCTTCCTTCTCTTTTATTTCTCATTTCAATCTTCAAATTAAATGCAAAAAGATTGTTTTTAATATAATTAAATTCTTGATTAAATGTGTGAGAATTATTTTTATAAAGCGCAGTTCATTGAAGCTATAATTGCATACAAAGGATTAAAAACCAAATAACTGCTTTCAAATTACTGCTGTTAGAAAGGAATACTTGAAATCATATAACTGTGTGCAAACAAATAACGATTGTAACTTAAAACCTAGTTACTTAAAGCCATATGATTACCTTGAAATAAATGTGGGATAGGAATATCATCTAATTTCATGCAAAAAATTATTGACAAAAAAGTGAAATTCAAAAAAATGCAATGTAACATTTTAAGATATTTTTGATTGCAAACAAATATTTACAAATTAATCAAATTTCGACATTAAATAACCTTTATAGATGTTGATATTCCGTTAAACAAATAAAACAAACCTTAAAAAAAAGCAAAAAGTGCTTTACAAATTTTCGCGGAATTCTGACAGAGAATGTTGTTCGATCTTTTGCCACGACCCTTTTTGTACAATATCGTTAGGATTTACGGTGTGTATGCCTAATTCGAAGAACATTGTGGAAAGCAAATGCGGAAGTCAATGATTTTATCATTCACCAAACTTTTGGGTGTCAGCTCGTGCTTAGAACATAGAGAGGTGCATATTATAATATGAAAAAAATATGCAATACATCTTCCTGTTTTAATCTTTTTTTTCCTGGTAATCCAAACAGTTTTCAAGCCAATTATTACTTGATAAATTCTTCAAAAAATTTTAAAGGAAAGCCTAGCTTTAAACGCACTCCGGACACGTTTAAGTCTTGGTTGTGCAGCAAACAGCTTGGTCGCTTTCTTCTACCGGTAACTGGGAGGGTGTCTGCAAGATCTCAAGAGTTTTCAGAAGGTAAAGGAAAAATGGATGGTTTGTTTTGTCTAAAGGTCTTCTAGATCTAAAAAGAATATTTCCAGATGTTATGTTCAAGGACATGAATGCTTTTCTTTTTTTTTTAATGCACAGATTAATAAGTACAGAGGGAGGTGATAATAAGAACTTCACATAAGTTCATTATACGAGTATATGTTTCCAGAAACTGACAGCAAACAGGGTTCTAATGAAAATTCATTATTCTCATGTAAGTATAAGGCATTGGCAATATTTCATATCCGCGCTTCACTGGGTTACGACGAATGCATCCAGCAAATGCACACATGTACCTACGCACGCGCAGTCATACTTACATACGCACATAGATAAATAGATAAATACTTCTGCAGAATTTTGGTGTTTTTAATAGTAAAATCTTGTTCATAAGGGCAGTCTTTCGTGGATACGTACAAAGCAGACCTTTGAAGATTAAACGTATAGCTGGAATCAGGATAAAGACGTATGAAATTATGTTCGTATTAACAAGTCAAACCCTTCGAGAATTCCGCCATTTTTTAAATTGAAATTGTTTTTAATGTTTAGGATCTTTTCCAAGATTTTCTTATCAAATTTCAAGAAAGGAAAGGTGTTTTTTTTTTCTGAACTAGTCAATTTTTTTTTTCAAGGTCCTATTTTTTAATTTTTTTATTTTTCACTAGTTTTCACTTGGGAAAAATATAATAGATCTTATAGATAAAGGTACATGAAGCAATAATTCTGAAAGATAATGATTAAAAAATACTCACTTCGTGTAACAAATAAGTATTTTTTTACATAAAATATCTCTTGTCAGATCTTTAATTCAATGATATATACGAATTACATACATTAAACTTTATACAGGAAAAATCTTTGTTTAATATTCAGCAAATGACAACACATCTAACTATATAACTACAGGCTTATTGATCTAACTTTCTGTCAATCTTCATATAATTGAAAACAATTTATAATATAAAGAAAAACAAATAGAATCAATAGAAAACCATCTATACATTTCCAAACAATTAGCACACATGTTCATTTTAGCAAAACATGAAACGTTTACTCAATAAAACCGTCATCTTCCTCGAGGACGGTTTAGAGACTCGTTCTGAAGTGACTGCGTGTCTCAACCAAGTGGTTTTCGTTTATACATCCACGGTGCTGACCTTAAATAAATCCTTAATATTGTGGTACTCATTGTTGGTTCTCTTTTCATCGCTACCTCAGACGTAGTAGTCCAAGAGAGTCGAAGAAAATAAATCTCCATTTATAGCAGCACGAAATAATGCCATAAGGACAAATTGTATCAAAGTAGAAATTGATAATGTGCAGGAGGATGACAAATTTAGGCTATGTGATTACAGAGATGGAACAGTTAATCAAATAATAAGCGAATACAACAAACGGGCACAAAAGGAATACAAGACTCGGCACAACTTGGCAGCGAACGTAATATACTGGGAGTTGTGTAAGATACTGAAATTTGACCACACTGATAAATGGTATATTTACACAAACCAGAATCTGTCGCAGAAAATGAAAAGCATATAAATATCAGGGACTTTGAGACGGGAACGGAACACCCAATCCAGGCTTAGTTTGGTTTAGTTTCTTTGTTTAATGGCATATTAACCTTCGTGGGTTATCTAATGACAAAGCTATCCTACTAGAAGTACAGTAGAGATACTATTTAACCCATACCTGGTAGAACAAGGTAATTCATACCTTTCCCATGGGTATAAGTCCGAAATCAATACTGCAAATAGAGTTCGAACTCACTTACTTCGAGGCCACATTCTAACACGCTGGCCACTACGTAACAGGGATTTTCACTGTGCCAACTGGTTATAAATGGTTATTTTTGCTGTAAAAGTAAATAGATTTACCAATTACGTTGTTTATATTACGCGATGAGCTTAATATCCTTCAGAGAAAATGTCATTGCGTTTTAAAGGGATTTATTGGTTTAAACATTTTGTTTAGTTTTTTGTCCGTATTGTTAACAATAATGTAATTATTTTCTACCTTATGCTTGAAGAACTAGAGTAATGTAGTAGTCACTTACCACCAGTAGTGACCCTGGTACTAAGCTGTATGACTGACAACTAAAGATCTATCACGAGAACTATCGCTGTAGATGCAAGAGACGGTCACACCCAAGACTTTTGAAAAGAGACGGTCACTTACTGAAGAAACGACAGAACACCCCTAAATTTAGGGGCTGAGAAACTCCTCATATCATTGGGTTATGATTTGTGAAAGAAGGGGACTTTTCTTGGTCGACTTAAAAATACCACTTCATGTCTTCTGGTTTTTTAAAGACCAGTTCACTTTGGTTTAATTTAGTTTGGTTTCTTTGTTTAATTTTGTGGGTAATCAAATGTCTAAGCCATCCTTATACAAAAATAGTAGTAGTTCTATCAAATCCATAACAGGAGGGATAAGGGAGTTCATACCTTTGCCAAGAGTATTAGTCTGGAATTCGAACTCGCTTACTACGATGTCGCAGTTTCGCACGTTATCCACTACGCCAAGGAGAGTCACCTAAGACCGTTCTGGTTGGAAGTTGTAACGTCTGCAATAAAGTGAATGGTATTTTTACGAGACCACGTGTCTGATCTTTCTTTGTAATATACTAAGCCTTTTGTTTAGTTGTGGCACAAGGCCGAACGAATGAAGCACCCAACGAAACTCGAACTCACTCGTGAAGGTCTGCTAGTCTAACTAGGTAACAATTATACCACCCAAAGCTAATCTCATCTTGTCGTCATCTATTTATCTCGTTTCTGTTAATCACCGCAAATTTTCTTCGTGGTGCTCGCACTGCAGCACGATAAAATTAATTGATAATGTTTAAGTGAATGCAAATAATTGTTCTACAAAGATAATTCATTTTTCTTTTCTTTTAAAGTTTGGAAATTTAAACACTGAATGTTTGCAGTAACATGGCTTCCAATTGATTATTGTTTATTTTAAGAGATTTTCTTTCGATAGAATTTCCTCTTCCTCTAAGAAGAAGCAATAGCATTTGATTCATTTCTGAATGCTTGATCACAACCATGACTATATTTTCAATGTTCCAATACATTTTAATTGCCTTTTTATTTGTCTATAATCGTTCGTTTGTACACTGATATGGTTTCAAGTATTCCTATCTGATACAAGCAATTATCAAACAGATCTATTTGACCCATACAGGCAACCCTAACAGGTATTACCACTCTAGGTGTAGTTTCGTATCATAAAAAACACCCCTTTTTGGTAGGGGAGTATTACTCCTCAGCGGGGGATATAGTCGATGTATTCTGTCCTGGTGGCATGACAGAAAAGCATTTTGCCTTTTAAAAATTCTCTAAGTCCAGTCGCATGCAAATTTTCTAAGTCCAGTTGTACGAACAAATATTCATTACCACAATATCAAGACATTTGACCATCTATGGCAGACAAACAAATCATTCTCTAATATATATATATATATATATATATATATATATATATATATATATTCACCATCTTCAACAGGTGTTAGTAATGATCAAGAAATTGTGAAATATTTAATAATATTATAATTATGTTGGTTCTGCGTTATTTTTTATAAGCACTTTACAAATAGCTACTGTTAGCACTGTCGCTTTAGTTTTTAAACTATTTTAATTTTTCAATGAACAGTAATTGTATTAGTCTAAAGTTATATTGAAAATTGAGCATGTTAACAGATTCGCCAACTTCATCAAAGGAAATGTTTTCTATAAGTCTGCATTAGTTTGCCTTTTATCAGATATATCTATAAAAGGAAAACATCTTTAAAGAATATTTTATATCCTGTATCTTGTAGATAGATATTCTTCCAGGATATATATATATATATATATATATATATATATATATATATATATGTATATATATATAAGGGTATTCTTTTGATAATATAATGGGACACAATGGGTGGCATTCGTTTCTGTGGGTGTGGGTGCCAGTCAGAGAATTCCTTTGTCTGTTTTGGCGCGAAACCCACTCAAAGGGCTTGTACTCGAGATCTCCCCCAAGACTGGAAGTGAACGAGGGAAGGAAGGTCCCAAAGAAACAGTCAACAGAAGGGAGCAGCAGAGACCAGTCATCAGAACAGGTCAGTCAGGAGATGAGAGTCGGGCAGAGAGGAGACAGAAGTCAGAAAGGCCGCTGCTAGGACCTGTTGACCTACAGATGCCGGGTTGACCAACGCGAGAAATGAGTCAGCATTCCTAGTGGCTTTGTGGAAGTTTCGCGCAAATGCACGCCTGCGATAGCCTGCAAATGCACGGAGGACTGCATAAAAGTGTTACAGACTTCACTCCTCTTGCACATGGAGCTAACCCAAGCCCGATTGTTTATTCTTCTTTTCTTTCACCCCCTCGGTTGTGTATTTTGTGTGTTGGTAAAGAAATACTCCAGGCCAGAGATGAGAAAAACCACGAGACGATTCTAATGGCCATGAGTAGTTTGGTTGGTTGAGATGGTGAGGGTCAGTCGGCGGTGTATTATCACAATAATAATAATAAATAATATTCTTTTAATGAATGTATTTTATATAAAAGAATAAATTTTCTGATAGATAGATAGATAGATAGATAGATAGAAGACGCTCGTGGTGTAACGGTTATCATCGTAAGAATAAGAATCGGTGACCTGAGTTCAAATCCTGAACGAGGCATTTTACATAGCACTAACCCCTTGGGGAAAGGTATGAATCCTACGATTCTCACTCCAGATAAATATCAGGACAAAGTGAGCTCTTTAACCTCGGTATGGCAACCGGCCTCGGAAAATGAAAACTCTGAATTCAAACAAGTTGTAGACCTGGAGAGGAATGTGTTCCTCCGAATATTCCTACCTGAAAGACGCTACAAGGGTAGCATCCCAATGAATAAACTAGGTTATTAGACTAGTGAGTGAAAAATGAATAGATCGTGTCTCTCTTCTTTATTTTGACTGTTAAGTTTCGATCGATGAGCAATCTAGTTTAGTGTTATGAAAATCTTTTTTATTTAGATCAGTGATAGTTAGAAAATTACATTTTTAATACTAAACTATCAGGTACAGCATACACTCGCAAAAGGGTATGGAGATTAACTAATCAAGAGTTTTGTTTGAACTATCTGCTGCACACTAAAAAATGTAACGAACCTTCAGTTATGGACTCTCCTCTCTTCCTTTTTTTACCAGAAGAAGGGTAGAGAACTCATTGGGAAAAACATACAAAAAATACTGAAACCTCAGAACACTTAGCGGTTACCATTTTTTCTCCAAGTGGCATATTACAGGTTGTGTTGGGTTACATGATACGACTAAGAAGGATATATCCCTGGCCTGGTATATAATTGAATATTCAATATCGATTGCTTTTTATAAGGCTAAAGGGAGTTTTAAAAAATCATCGAATAATAAATGTACAAGAATTTTGAATAAGAAGGTTGGTATTTTTACAAAATGATTTAAAATTGAATCTTTTACTTTCAAACAGCGAGCGTATCCCACTGTCTTTATAATTATCAAAGACGGTTAAGATTAATTTCACCGCTAATTTGTCTTTTGTCCAACCTCTTAGCATGACTTAGAATACACTGACTGCATCCCCTGCAGATTAATATGAGGCCTCCCCACCCCCCAAAAGTGGGTTATCCTGAGTGTAACACTAAACTGTATCTGATGGTGAGGTTTCAGTTCTAGACCTTTGGGGAGTGTAGAGTATCTCTTCATAGTCATTACTCCCAGGTTCACTCTAATCCGAAGTAGTAGGACCTGCTAGGGTTCCATTTATGGGTCAAATAGATCGGTTTAAAAATTATTCATATTCGGTGGTAATACTTGATGCTACGCAAAGGTAAATTATCTGCTTTAAGAATTGTTACATGAAGCTATAATTGTCTACAAGAGATTATTATTTGTTACTTGAAACAAAAATGATTATTATTGAATAAAAATAATTACATGAAATGGTGAATAAATTTTTGTATTAGATAGCAATACTAAAACAGCTGTGCACAAATAATTTGTATTAGATGGTAATACCTGATGCTACACAAATGTAAATTATCTGCTCATTGGTTAAATGGATAGAGTGTTCACCAATGGCCCGGGAGACTGGGGTTCAATCCCATATCAGGTCATACCAAAGACTTTAAAAATAGCACTTGATACCTCTTTGCTTAACACTCAGCATTATAAGATACGTATCAAGGGTTAAGTAGAGCAATCCAGGGAAAGGAGTAGCGCCCTCTACTACACCTCGGCGTAGTAGCTATTGAAAAGGAGCCTTCTGGTCACCCTCGACTATGGTTGCCAACTTTACTTTACTTTATATTATATAGATTGTGTTTAAAAAAAAACTCTAAAGAAGCAATTATGCAAAAAAATGTAAATACAAATGTATAATGAACGCGATTTCCTAACGTTTAGGCATAAAATAACGAGTTAAAATCAATCACTCAACTGTTCAATTATCTTAATTGTGATAACTAGAAAGCATTGTTTAATTGCCAGTTTACTGACTTCGTAATTCTGCTTCTTATCTTTATTTTATATGATTTGGTTTCTTTATTTAACAACTCTTTGTAGGTTATTTAATGCCAAAGCCATTCTCCTAGAAGAACAGTAGTGGTACTATTTAACCCATAGCTGGGAGAATAAGGGGGTTCATACCTTTTCCAAGGGTATTTGCCCGAAAGTGAACGTAATAGCGTGACTGGAGTACGAACTCGCGTACTACGATTCCGCAGTCCATCGCTTTAACCATTACACCACGGGGACACCACCTATTTTATATGAGTTTATCTTTTTTTTTAATCTTCGTCTATGTGTACATGCAGTAAAGGTTTCAAAAAAGCATATACAAATTTATTAACTCTCAATCGGAAGAAGAAAACAACAACAAAAAACACAAAAAAACAAAAAGAAAATGGATTAAAAATCTAAGTTAGACGTGGGGGTAACAAGGTTCGCCGACTCAGCGATATAAACGTTCAAATCCTTTGACCTCCAGTGAGCCGTGTTCGGTATTTGCTTGCCTTTGCGCAATGCTTAACGCGCGTGTGTATGTGTGCAAGAGTGATATGCCTGCTAACGGGAGTCGTTGCATCTGTGCACACACACGTGATCCCTGCGTGTTCATATCTGTGCGCGCGCATGCCCACTTTGCTGTCTCGTGGATTGGGTTTCAAACGGCTTATAAGAGTGCCCGGATGTTTACATCATTCCAGTGCTTAAATTTTCGAACAGGAAAAAAAAGGATTTTTTGTCTTTTGTTTTGTTTTCTTTATTTCATTTTATTTTATTTTATTTAAGTAAGTCTGTCCACGAACGAGCACCTACTGTTCGCTATCAGGTCTCCACATTCCGTCTGACTCACCCGATTCTTTGTGGGGGCTGGATTTCGGGTGTTTGTGTCTTTGGGAATGGTGAGATTTATTCGCATATTTTTTCGCAATTAACATGTCAAGAAATAGCATCCTTATCGTCCTTGCCACATTTTTTTTATAAATAAATAAATACCATGTAGAAAATTTTACAAGAATACGTGTATATCGTAACCATTTGGATTCAAGTAGGTCCAGATTATATGGTCAGAAGTCTAAATAAAAATGACATCAAGCTTTTTACCTAAACAACATTCTCTTCTTTATTTAAATGATTCATATTAAAAACATTATTACCGTTAATTCTTGTTTGTATTTTCTTTCACAATTTAACTGATCTTAAATCAGGAATCAATCGGATCGCTCTTCGAAAACCTTTGAATTGAAAAGGATAAGCTCTCGAGAATACTCGAAATCGCGTCTCCTTTTGTTACTCGGGAGCCTGGTTAAACGCACCAGCTGCTCTACTAACTAAGCTATGAAATGCCATGAGTAGTCAGAAGCTCAAATAAAACTTATAAACCCTTCCATTCTGTTTTTCCACTCCCTCTCCTTGCGATACTCTGTGTGTGTGTGTGTCTGTGTGTCTGTGTGAGTGGGTTGTTTTTAAGTATTTTATCTTTTTGCACTCGTCTTATTAATAGCATTTTTTATTTATTTTTTGTTGTTACGTTTAAATAGGTTTTCTCAAGGAAAAAGGGAGACGTGAGTTCAATCTCCACCAAGAAGTTATTCTTTCTTTATTATATATGATTTTCACTATTACTAACTGTCGTAGATCTGAGTGATTTGTGATAATTTTTAATAATATGTTTTTTTTAGATAATACAATTTTTAAAGATAAAATTCTAAAAAATAATAGAATTTAAAATAATCAAACTGAAGCGATAAAGGCAAATGCTATTAAGAAGTTATAATAATAACGATTGACAATAATTCATCAAAAAATAAACTATTTCATAAAGTAAAATGATTTTTACTATATAACAGGATTTTCCTCTGATCGCGAAAAAAAGAAATTATCAGAAAATTTAGGAATACTTTCTGAGTTATCAAGTTAAAGCTTCTGTATAGATAATGCACTCACTGACCTCTTCCCTATTTAACATATGCTATACACAACGTGAAATACATTCTACAGTTTTTACATTCTACACAGTTTATTTGTAATACGTTCTACATAATATGTAAGAGTATTATGCCGTATAATTTCTGATAAGATCTCATGCCCACATCTGTTTTGTGTCTTCTTTCTCCCAACTTTCACCAATCAGAAATTAATTTAGGATTTAATTCTCAAAAACTGAGTGAAAACTAAACAACTATTACTTAGGGGACTAATGAACGTGGGTGTTTCCCAAAATCTAAAGGCATCTCTCAAAACCATGGGGAGTTTACTCGGTGGTACTAATCGACTCTCTGAACTATATACAAAAGGTTGTATTGGATTACAAGGTACCAGCAGTAAGCAACAATCACTGATCTGACTAATCTTTGAATGCTCAGGATCTCTCTTTCTCTTCCTCCCTTCTTCTCTCTCTCTCTCTCTCTCTCTCTATATATATATATATATATATATATATATCACTCATAAGGTACAAAAGAATTAATCAGTTTAATATCGGGGGTTTCCCCGCTAGGCAAGAAGTTACCCATCAACTAAAGGCAGTAAGGGTTGGATTTATTGCCCGATGCATAAGGCTCCCTAAAAGGGCAATACCAACGTAACTTGGCAGTTTTTGTATACACCCTGTGAGATTTGCTTTCCATAGAGTACCCCACTTTAAACCGACCTTTTATCCCATTTCAACAGAGTAGGGGCCAAGGAATTAATGGCTCCCACTTGCATAATGCAAAACTCTTCTAATGAATTGGGCACTCTGGTATCAGGTAAGGCAAAATGTAAACACACGAAAGCAACTGCATAATGCCTTATAATTCCCGTGCTGACGTAAATTGCCTGTTTGCTGAGCGGTAAGATACTAAGTCTAACGAAAATTTGGGCGGGTTTCGTTCCCAGCTTGAAGCGTCCTACGTGTCTAGCCACACTGATGAGTTGTGATACATCGAAACAGTCTATCTGTAGATGACTATATATATATATATATGTGTGTGTGTGTGTGTGTGTGTTTTATATCATATCAACCTTCCAGGGTTATTTAATCCTAAAACAATTCTTGTAGAACTACAGTGACACTATTTAAGCCATAACTGGAGGATTGGGGGAGTTCGTACCTTTTCTAAAAGTATTAATTTGAAAGTGAACGTAATAGCGTAACTGGAGTTCGAACTCACTTACCTCGAGGCCGCAAGTTGGCATTGTCGCAGGTGTGCTGCAAGGGGACACAATAGCCCCATACCTGTTTATTATCTGCCAAGACTACGTGCTTCGAACGTCGATAGCTTTAATGAAAGAACAAGCCTTTACTTTGACAAAGGCAAGAAGTAGATGATACCCCGTACAAAAGATTATGGACGCAGAATACGCTGATGACATAGTGTTTCTGGCAAATACACCCGCCCAGGTCGAATTCCTGCTGAATAGTCTGGAACGGGCAGCAGATGGCACTGGCCTCCACGTGAACGCAGACAAAACAGGGTACATGTGCTTTAATCAAAGAGGTGACGTCTCCACACTAAATGGTAGATCTCTGAAACTTGTGGACAAATTCTACCTCGGAAGCAGCGTCTCATCTACGGAAAATGACTTCAATACGTGACTAGCGAAGACATGGACAGCTATCAATAGGCTATCGGTAATATGGAAGTCAGACCTATCCGATAAAACGCAGTTTTTTTTCATGCAGCAATCGTGTCAATCCTGCTATATGGATGCACTACATGGACGCTGACTAAGCGCTTGAAGAAGAAGCTTAATGGAAATTTCGCAAGAATGCTATGCGATATATTGAACAAATCCTCGATGCAAAATCCCACAAAACAGCAGCTGTACGGCCACCAAACACCCATCTCAAAAACCATCCAAATTAGACGAGCAAGACGTGCATGATACTGCTAGAGAAGTAAGGACGAACTCATAAACGATGTATTCCTATAGACCCCTTCACATAGACGAGCAATGGTTGGGCGACCAGCTAGAACCTATCGACAATAGCTCTGAACTGATACTGGATGTAGCATAAAAGACCTGCCGGAAACTATGAACGATAGAGACGAGTGACAAGAGAGTGTCAGGGAAATCCGTGCTAATAGCATGACACGATGATGATGATGATGATGATGATGATGATGATGTATGTATATGTATATATATATATATATATAGCCTAACGAAGAAAAAACATTTTACAAAATGAATATTTGTTTTCCTAATATGATTTCTTTTATTGTCAATGTTCTTTAAACAGACGTGAGAGTTAATCATATACATCGAACATTATATAGTGAAACATTATATAGTGGAACATTATATAGTGGAACTTTCCGGTCGAATTTCTACTCTGATCTGACCAATTTTTGAACGTTCGAGACAGATTGATACGCTCTCTCTCTCTCTCTCTCTCTCTCTCTCTCTCTCTCTCTCTCTCTTGCAATAAACATAATTTTGCAGTTCGTATGAAAACTCTAAATATTCAGAATCTTCTTAAATTTATTGCATAGAATCTTGCAGAAACATCAGTCAGCATTTAAACACTTGCTTTTTTTTTATCTTTTTGCTCGGCAAAGAAAAAGAAAAGTAAATTTGTCAACAAGATAGTGGCTGGCGATGAAAAACAGATTTATTAAAAAAAGGAAAGCGTGTCTATATCTACGACAAGCTTCGATGTCTCAGCCTAAAACGTAATCTACTAGGCGGAGAGGGGACTATTTTCTGTGTTTAGTAAAAAAAATTTTTTATATTTTCTATTACGGATTGTTGGAACCTAGTCAAACTGCGACAGCACATGAAGCAATTTACTTTCTTTAAATGACACAGTTGAACAGAAAAAACTTTTTTTGTTCGTTTTTTTTTTTGTATGTTTTTGTTTGTTTGTTTGTTTTTGGAGGGGGGTCAGTTTTGATAGACTAGTAATTCGATCAATGATTTTTTTCTACATGACAACATCCGTCCTTAAGTTGCAAATGCAACGCAGTAAACGGGCGTGAAGCCGGGAAAGGAAGTTCTATCGCTTGTTAAGCTCTTTTTGCTGAAAAGGTGACGTAAGGACATAAATAACCAGAGAAAATATTTTAATGACTGAATAATCATCATCATCATCATATCGTGCTGGCAGCACGGATATCCCTGACCCTCTCTCGCCACTCCTCCCTATCGTTCATCGCCCTAGGTAGGTCTTCAGGACAACAACCTGTATCCTCACATAGCTGCTGAATGTACGTTCGTGCTGGTCGTCCTGCTTTTGCGCGGCCGTGTGTGGGGATCCATAAGAGTACATCTCTTATGAGTTCATCTCTGCTTCTCCAGCAATGTCCTGCATGTCTGGTTCGCCTAACTTGAATAGATTTCGTGATAGGGGGCAGGTGTCCGTACAGTTGGTGTCTTGTGGGGTGTTGCTGCCAGGACTTGTTGAGGATTGCACGCAGCATTCTTGTGTAATTGCCATCTAGTTTCTTCTCCAGCCGTTTTGTTAGCGTCCATGTAGTGCATCCATATAGCAGTATCGATGTGACCGCTGCCTGGAAGAAACTGCGTTTCATTTTATCGGTTAGGTCTGATTTCCATATAGTCGATAGCCTATTGATAGCTGTCCATGCTTTCGTTATCCTCGTTTCGATGTCCTTTTCGGTTGATTCGACGCTGCTTCCTAGGTACGTGAATTTGTCTACTAGTTTAAGAGGAATAAAAGATTTTTTCCCTCTATGCATACGAGGTAGGTCCAAAAAATAAGACATTCGAAGCTTTGGATTTTTTATTTTAAAAATTTAAATAAAGACATGTTCCCAGCTGGGCAAAAAGTGATGATATATAGACGTCTATACAACGATCAAGATGTCTAGAACTCTAAATAAGTCATTGTCAATGTTTAATAGATATGAAACAGGCCTTGATATTTTTAAATGAATTGTTTCTGAGGGCTTTTTTAGCAAAACACTATAATGTTCAAATGCAACATCCTCAATTTTCTCCATGTTTCGCTCATTACTTCCATCTTTTGAACATAACTTTAACCTCGATACTTTTTAATACACTTCCATGTAACATTCCACCGAATTTCGTATTCAATTCCAAATAAAACTGTTCTTTTCTCCTCTCTTAAATATCAAAATGAATATAAGATTACATATCTTATGTTAATTAAACTATTTTTATTGTTCTTTTACAGAGTTCACTAAAGAGGTTGGCGTAATTATTCAAACGGTTGATAAATATCTGAGGGTCAGTAAAGGGTTGATAAACGCAGTAAAGATAGAAAGCTGATCTTTAGGGCTTGCATTAAGAATTTTTTTTACAAAATACAAAAAACACAACCCACTGATTCGTTTCTTATTTTTATATACGAGGGTGGGCTAAAAAGTTCATAGGTTGAAAAGTTCATATGATGACTTTATATCTGCTATTGAGGATCTTTTTGACTAATGGGATCGAAGCACTGTAATACTAATCGAAGAAATGTGTGGACCGCTCAGGGGACTATGTTGAAAAATAACATTTATTTGGTTACATTCCAAGCGAGTATCTTGGTCGGTTTATGGACTTTTCAACTGACCCTCGTAATTAGGTATTTTTGTTCTGTGTTTACTGTATTTCAATAAGATTGAACACTTTTATTGAATTCTCGAATTATGTACAGTATTTTATACATTTCTCGTGATTGCTATACCGATACTATCTTCTTGCTTCGTTTTGTCTTTTTATTTATTTTTTTTTTTTTTGTTTTGTTTTGTTTTTGGGGGGGTGTTTGTTTGTTTGTTTTTCGTTTGTTTCGTTTTTATTTTTTATCGTTTTTTAGGGGGCAGTTTTGTCGCTTTGTTTTGTCTTCTTTACTTTTGGGAGAGGTTTATATTTTAAGAGTGATATTTATAGAAGGGAAGGGATGCAGAAAAATAGTCTTACGACGTTTTGTATACAGTTTCCTCGACTAATGCGTATGAAAACTATACGTCTTCTTATTTATTTTATTTATTTTATTTATTCATACATGCCTAGAATCAAAAAAGGGATTAAGGATGGGATCAATAGCCCAAAAAGCATGGTGACCCATATTTACTTCTATTTGTCGTACATCATATTCTGTTTGGAGGTGCCCGTGGTCTAATGGTAATCGATGTAGGAAATGAACACAGCGACAAGAGTTCAAATCCTGGACGAGAATGATTGCATTCTCCAAACAATACTAACATCCTTCGGAAAGGTATGAATCCAATTCTTCTCTCTTCAGCCAAGAGTAAACAGTAGGGCAGATTGGGTTCGTTAGCCTTGATTAGGTAACCAGTCTAAGAGAAAGAAAACTCTGAATTCAAACCCGTTAAAGTCCGCTTAAAAACTGACCTTGTGTCACATCATGTCCATGGAGAGGGAATGATAAGTACACACAACATATTCCGTTCCTGGCCATTCAAGTCTTTTCTTTTTATGTGTTGACTCAATCCCTCTACTACGCGAAGGATGCGACACAAGGTCATTTTTAAGCGGAATACATGTTCTTTCTCCTATACCACTTGCCATACCATGGCTAAAGAGTCTAATCTACCCTACTATTTACCCATAGCTGGAGGGAGAAGATACGAATTCATACCTTTCCTAAGGCCATTAGGGCGAAACGAAACGCAAACCGCTTCATCTACGATTTGAACTCTTGTTACACGACATGCAACAAATGTCTAAAACTGCAGAAAGTCAAACGCTGCGGCAGCATTTCTTTCATTGCATCGATGGGGCAGGGTCGGAGTAGTGCGACACCAGCATGATAGCAATCGCAAGAATCAGGCTTATTTTGGGCCTTGCCCACGCGTAAGCGCCTGGCACCCTTCGTTAAATTGAACATGTGTCGCATACTACAAAGATAAGGAAAATAGAACAATTATAAACAAATATACTGCAATAAAATACACATATATATATACTGAAATAAAAGTTATGCGGCGGATGTAAGATTTGTTCGTACCGTAGATCTTAGCAACCTCAGCATACGGTTTCTTTCTCTCTCTCCAAACGAAGTCAAGAACTTAACCTTTTCACTTAAAGAAACATTTTATGACCTCTCTTTGGTATATCTAAATTGGCAACATCTCAACTTTTATTAAGAGACCATCTTACATCTTTTAAAAAGTTCTATATTTCTGGTATTAAAATACCCGCTAATGAAGGAAGAGAAGAGGTTAATAAGGACCGTGGTAATGCACTTACACCAGTATTCTCTTTTCTTAATTATACAAATATTTTTTTAATCACTGGAATTGTCAGCATTTCCCTTTTCTGGATCGCCACAGACATCCAAACCTCATCCTTTTTTGTGCATTGAGTTAGTTGTAATGTTTTTTGGTAAGCAATATTTGTGACCGAGTGCTTTGTTGTAGGATAATGGTCAGCATGTTAATCTCGTTGATCAGTTTGTAGCGAGTTCGATCCTGACTAAGCGTCCCATATTTGTAGCCTTGTGCCAGATTTAAGTAAAGTTTAGTTTTTAAAGACTTAAGCTCAAGTCTCGCTGAAAGGGTAAGTTCCCTTCAGATCACCAAATTTGAGCTGCAGTGAAACAGTTCGGATTTGGAATACATGATTAGTTAAGAACAGTAAGTGCCCTCAATAACCTGTATGTTAGACTAAGCAAAGCTTAGTAAACAACAATATTTATGTCCATTAAAATATAGTAATTGCCTTTCAATATAAAGAAATAATCTTTCATTTTTTTAAGTCAGAGTAAAAATAAACAATTCTTATCCAAAACAGATCGACATTTAGAAAAGAAGAGATCAAATCTTACATCCACCGCATAACTTTTATTCTGTGTAACTTTAAATTGATTATAGCAACAATCCAAAAATCTATCGTACTGCTCACTATTCTATACAGAGCCGAATCTTAGGTCATCTACTAGCATCATCTATGACTCCTATCTTTCTCAATGGGCACTGGATGTTCTTCATTAATACATTCTCAAACCTCAAATCATCCAGTGTTGCCAGCATCTATTTTAAGTGGGCAAACGACTGAGTGGAGATGGAAAACCTTCATCTTTAAAAGACCATCCTGATCTGTAATCTCGAACTCCAGTCACTCTTTCATATTCACTTTGGGACTTATACCCAACGGAATGGTAGAAGTCCCCTTATCCTCCCAGCTGTTGATTAAATAGTATCACTGCTGTTCTTTTACAAAGATTAATTTTGCATCAAATAACCCACGAAGATTCATATGCCCTTAAACAAAGAAACCAAAGCAAACCTGATCTGTACTCGGCAGAGCAGGGGTGCCACAAAAAAAATCTCATCACTTGTGCAATCAACTATTGTCAACAGAAACTGCCGACAGGGAGACATAACATAAGTTCAACAGGCAATCTTCTTTTACGAAGCAAGTCTCACAGCAAGAGCAGAAGAAAAGAGGCGGCACAGTAAAACGGGAGCTCTCTACAGCTGCCAGAATTTTTTGTGTAGCCGATGCGGGAAGTCTCTCACTTCCGTATAGGCTTCGTTGTCTATCAGATGACCTGCAAAGAACATTAATAATCATCGTTGCACAGACAAACCATGGAAGGAATATATATATAAAAGTAATAGGATAGTCAATACAACCCCATTGCTACTGCCTTACTCAGTATCTATCAGCTTATGATATATATATATATATATATATATATATATATATATATATATATATATATATTATCCAACTATTCTCCCTCCAGCAATGGGTAAATAGTAGGGCAGATTGGCTTCTACAGCCCTGGTGAGGCAACTAATCTAGAAGGAAAACTCTGAATTCAAACTTGTTAAACTCCGCTTAAAAAATTGACCTTGTGTCATATCCTGCCTGAGCAGAAGGGTGGGTAAATATATGTATATATATATAAATTTTGATGGCTACTTCATATATATTTTGAGTATTACATGTTCAAAGAATACCGGTGATTACTTCAATGACCAAGTCATTTCCTTTCGTCAAGTAAAAAAAGAAACTTAATTTTAATTTTTTTAAAGATAAGACGAAATATACAACTAATATATATATATATATACTTTCTTTAAGAAAAAACCAAAGACCAGTTACTTTGGGATTATAAATTTATTTCCATCCTGTTTTGTGTTTCTGATGTAAACCAAAAACACGAAGAAAATATAACAGGTCTTCTTCAGATCTTATGGATATTAATTAATTAATTAATTACATTGAGCTCTCTACCAGGAAAATTTAAATGTTCAGTTTTTGAATGATTTTCTTGTCCTGAAGGAATTACTCCGAACTCTGGTTTAACTGGACCGAATAATACTATATATATATATATATATATATATATCAATTTACTGAATGAATATAAGTACTAAAAGATTTAGGAAACATTTATTTCTTTGCACTAAGTGTGTATGTCTTTCGCGAGTAACATAAAATTGAACTTGAATTTCTAAGATGTTAATTTGTTTGGAATGTCTATAACCGAAACTTTGGTATCGCATATATATATATATATATATATATATATATATATAAGGGATGCTGAAAATTATTGATCCAGGCCAGAAGAGAACTACTTTTTAGGAGATGTTTTTTTCAAATTTTTGAAAGAGTTAAAACTTGAGAAAAATGTTCCAAGTGTTTTGAGCTGCGGGATTAAAATGTGGATACATCATTCATCGATCGAGGTTATTTCATTATTCGCCGGGCCAGGAACTTTTCGATAATCTTTTTGTATATGCATGTGTGCAGTAATTTACTAAGCTTTTCTTAGTTGTGGCACATGGCCATGTATGGTATGGGGCACTCGGTGAGAGTTGAATTCACCCGTAATGATTTGCTTGTCTATCTTGCTAACCATCATACTACGCAAACCGCCCAATATGTAAGTATTTAAGTAATATTTAATAATTTTTTTTTATTCCGCCCTTCACTTTCTGGGTATTTTTCCTTATGTTTTTCTTTCCTAAGTTTTCTTTTCTTTTTCCACTTCTTTTTCTTTGTTAGTCTTTTCTTTCTGTTTTTCTTTATTTTTATTTTTCTTCTCTTTCTGATATTTTCAATTTCTCTTTTACCCATTTATTTTTTTTTTTATTTGCTGTTGTTAACATAACCTTTCTTTCTTTTTTCTTTTTTTTTATTTGCTGTTGTTAACATAACCTTTCTTTCTTTTTTCTAAAAAAAAATGTTCTCTTTTTCAGCTTTCTATCATTCTTACTTCTTTTTTCCTTCCACTTTTATCTTCTTTTACTTAGTTTTCTGGTTTCTTTGTTTCATGGCATATTAACCTTCGTTGGTTACTTATGCCAAAGCTATACCCACAGAAGAACAGCATTGGTATTATTCAACCAATTAACTAGAGGATAAGGGGATTCATACCTTTCATAAGTCTATGAATCCGAAAGTGGCCTTAATAGCTCGACTGGAATTCGAACCCGTTTTCGATGATGTCGCATTTCAGTACATTAGCCATTCCACCACGTGAACTCTCCTTACTCTTTCATTATTATTATTATTATTATTATTGTTTTACTCCTTGATAGTTTTTTCCCATTAGCGTTAGTTGATGGCCTTTCACTGGAGTTTGAGTGATAGCAATTTTCTTCAAGTCTTCAGGAACTTTTCTCAATATTCTGCCCGATCTCAATAATGCTGTAGTTTGGGTCGTTTCCAACTCCCCCAGTCCCTATACCAATCCTTTGGTAACTGTACCGAGCACACCAATTACAATTGATATCACCGTCACTTTCATGTTCTATTGTTGTTGTTTTTGGGGGTTTTTTTTAGCTCTCTTGCAAGGTTTATGTACTTATTTCCCTTTTCAGTTTTACACAGTGGTCAGCTGGAACTGCAAAGTCCACTTTTCGGCAGGTTCTCCTTTTTTTGTTGACTATTACTAGGTCTGCTTGTCTGATTGTCTGGCCGAGATTAGATGATCCATTTGCATCTCAATATTATAATTATTAGTAGTATGTTACTTCTTCTGAGTTTTTTACTCCAGCTTAAGCTAACGGTCTTTCACTGGAGTTTGAGTGACAGCTAGTCTCCTCAAGTCTCCATGACTTTTCTCAGTATTCTGGCCGATCTTAATAATGCTATAGTCTGGATGGTCACCACTTGTCTGATTTCTAAATTTTCGAGTCTTTTTATCAATCCTTTGGGGGTTGTTTCGAGCGCGCCAATTACAATTATCATCACTTTCACTTTCATGTTCCATATTTTTTTTGTTCTCTGTCAAGGCTTATTTATTATTACTATAATTTTTATTATCATCATTATTATTATTTTACTCTTTTGACAGTTTTTCACACCAACATTAGCTTATGGTTTCTCACCGGAGATTGCGTGAAAGCAAATCCCCTCAATTCTCCAGGACTCTTATCAATATTCTGGCCAATCTTAATAATGCTATAAAAAAAGTAAAGTTGGCGACCTTAGTCGAGGGTGATCCAAAGGCTTCTTTTTAAATAGCTACTACACCGAGGTGTAGGGGAGGGTGTTACTCCATTCCCTGGATTGCTCCACTTTACCCTCGATCTTTACCTGATAATGCTGAGTGTTTAGCAAGGCGGCATCAAGTAACATTTTTTGAGTCTTTGGTATGACTCGACTGAGATTGAACTCCGATCTCTTGGGCCATTGGCGAACACTCTACTGATTAGACCAATTATTATTATTATTTCTATCTATTATTTCTATCTTCTCACATCTCATTTTATTTGCTTTGATTTTCTTTTCGTTTTAACTTCATTCATCAGATTCGTTTGTTGTTGTTGTTGTTGTTGTTGTTGTTTTTCCTCTATTCTTTAATTCATTTCCCTCTAATTTTGTCCTTTGCCCTCCTTCGTTCATTTTTTGGGGGGGAGAGGAAGAATGTCTTAATTGGCAGGCAAGTTAACCATACTTGTCTCCCCTTGATCAGCCACCAATTTAAATTAAAAAAGCTCCACTCGAACTGATCATAGTCGTGTAATATTTCTATAAAACTTCAAGTCAAGCAATTACCTCGTCCGTTTTTCATTAAACAGGTAATAAATAAGGTTGAAGGATGTTATAAGGCCAATAATTATCTTTATTTGATTCACTGTATTCTTCACAGACTGAAAGCGCTGATGCACAATGATTTGGCATCAGAGTCTATTGGCAACCACTTGTTGCTGACGAACAAGTAAAGACAAAACAATAAAAGAAAAAATAATAATTTTAGTTGTTTTTACTGAATAGCAAATAATTTAATTTTTACGTCTATTTTTTTGTTGTTTTTGTTTTGTTTTTTCTTTCTCAAAAAAAAATCGCTTAAATTGCAGCTAAATTCAAAAGACCTTTTTTTTTCTTCTTTTTTTCTTTTTATCTTCCGTTTTATTTTACCCTTTCAGTGAATTGGATATTTTGTCTGCAAAGACTATTACTTTCTGGTATATTACTGTTTGTTTTTATTATTTGGGCACTTTTCAGTATCTTTCGGTTATTTATTTATTTTTCTGTTTTATTTTAATTTTTTTCCAGGGTTTTATTTTTACTTTCAATGTTTTTGCTTTTAAATCGTTAGCTCTTTCAAGTCAATAAAAAATTTTACATATATATAAATATATATATATATTATTTGTGTGTGTGTGTGTGTGTGTGTGTGTCTGTGTGTGTGTGTGTGTGTGTGTGTGTGTGTGTGTGTGTGTGTGTGTGTGTGTTCCTCTGTCTCACTTTAATTTCTAAATATGTAAATATACTTGAAGTCGCGTACGAAGTGTTAGAAATAGTATCAGGCTCAAAAAGAGGTCGTCACTCTTCCAATTGTAACACAATATCACTATTTTCATGTCTGACTGAATTTCTTGGATAGTTCTGGCCAGTTACGCCGACGGCATCTTTTGGGTTGGGCTTTTTGCTTTTTCTGGTGGTTTTTTTCTTATGCTGTGATTAGTCAACAGACGTCTACTTTCTTCGCGTAAGCCCAGCCGAAGGACGCCATGCGACTACCAAGACCCCTTGCGAAGGCTGGCGTACAGCTGTCGGCTGACTGTGGCTGTTGTCATTGTACAATAATAAAAACATGCATACGTCAGTCATACCTGGATTTTGCCGCGGCAAAAGTCAGCAAGCGACACACATTGAAACTTTATTCAATTGAAACGAATTAGATTGTTTTGAGGGTTGTTTTTTGTTTGTTTGTTTTTTTTGTTTTTTGTTTTGTTTTATTGTTGTTGTTTTTTGCTGCTATTGCTGATTTTTTTTTCTTTAATGATTTAACGCGAAATTCTATGAATATGGAATATGTGTGACATTCATTATTCTTCTCTCTTAACTTTTATAGTCAAAAGTTTGGAGTAATGGTTATCGTCGTAGGAAATGGACACGGCGATACGAGTTCAAATCCTGAACGAGACTGATTGCATTTCACATAGCACTAATACCCTTGGGAAAGGTATGAATCCAATTATTCTCCCTCCAGCTATGGGTAAATAGTAGGGCAGACTAGGTTCTTCAGCCTTGGTGAGGCAACTAGTCTAGGAGAAGGAAAACTGAATCCAAACCTGTTAAACTCCGCATAAAAAATTGACCTTGTGTCATATCCTGCACGAGCGGAGGGGTTAGGTAAATATCATTAAACCGTAGAGAACGTGCATCATATTTCTAATTACAAGACAGTAACAAAATTTCTTGACAAGAAACTTTCATATGCATTTATATCCAAATAATACAATTGGTTAAGGCATAGTGGTTTACTCGCCCTGTCGGTAGGGTTTATATTACGTTGACTGTATCTCCTGTAGAAAGGTGCGAAGAACCCCACCCAAAGATAGTGTCCAGGGAATAATACTAAACTGCATTTGGTGTTGAGACTCCAGTTGTTGGGCTTTGGTGGGTGAAAAGTCACCACTTCATTGTCCTAACTTCTAACTTGTTATATATTCTACCGGTGAACATTAAAGGGTATGTCCAATTCCTCATAAATACATTTGACACTTTAGAGAGGCGGGTATTTTTGCTGACTTAGTAGTCCCAACTAGCAGTGGATACCTTTTTCATGCTGTTGGCCATTATTGTATTTTGTTGATGTTATAAAGATTTCCATTTCATTCTCAACCTTGCTCAGTCGACTGGGGCTGTAGAATACACCGACTGCACCTCTGCCGAGGGGTAAGAGCCCCCGCCAACGAGTGTCCTGTATATGACACTAAACAATCTGATGGTGAGGTTCCAGTAATGCAGGAGATTTGGGGAATGCGGAGTACCCCTTTATTACCATCGCTTCCAGGTCCACTCTTGCCCGGCGTAGTAGCACCTGATAGGGTCATATCTATGGGTTAAATAGAACTATACTTTTGCTAAGGTGAATTGTTTGACTAAACTGAATAGCTTGAAATAGAAATGTTTTTGACAATTTGACCGTACATACATCATTCTTGAATTTAAAAATAGAATATAAAAATATGAAAATAATATCTAGAAATTAAATGACAGAAAACATTGAATATTAGTTTATAAATGTTGATATAAACAGACTGCGACTACATTCTATCTTTAATTGCTTCATTATCATATTTTATGTTTGACTTTTAAGCATAGTTGAGTTCTATGAAATTTAGAAAATAAGGCATTTGTCTATTAATGTTGCTGTGGTATTTCAGCTAAATCTTGAGATCCTGATAGAGAGAAATTAACCCATACAGGTGTCGTGATGAAGTCTTGCGACGAGAACTGGTGTGCCAAGAATTACATTTCCAACCCGGTTCACCTGCCGGCTGGTATTATAAAATATATATAGTTATAGGAGTTAGTTTTCATTTAGCTCAGTCAATTTATCTCTTCTGATCACTTGCTCAGTCACCTGGGACAGTAAAATACACCGATTGCTTTTCTGCAGAGGAGTAAGATCCACCCCCGAACGAGTGTCCTGTATATAATACTAAATCATCTTATGGTGATGTTCCAGTAATGCTGGAGCTTTGGGGAATGCGGAGTATCCCTTCATTGCCATCGCTCCCAGGTCCGGAGTGGTAGCACATGACAGGGTTCTGTGTACTTATGCTAAACTGAATTGGTTAAAATAGAACTGTTTTTACATTTAAACTGCGTACTTCATTTAAACTGCGTACTTATGCTAAATTGAATTGTTTGAAATAGAACTGTTTTTATATGCTAAACTGAATTGTTTGAAATAGAATTATTTTGACTTTTAACTGTGTGTGAACAAAAACTATATACTAAATTAAATCGTTTGAAGTAGAACTGTTTGACTAAACTGAATAGCTTGAAATAGAATTTTTTTTTTTTACAATTACATTGTGTACTTATGCTAAACTGCATTGTTTGAAATAGAACTGTTTATTTGTATAAAAATGGATCTGGCATTAAATAACCTACAAAGGTTGATATGCCATAAAAGCCAAACAACGAATCAATCTTCTAATCATTACTCACGCCAAATCCTAATGAGAAATATAAGTAGGCTGATAGTTGCAAGCATATCAAAATATTGACTAGAAAGCTGAAACTGTTAACAGCAGATTGATAATCATATAACTGTCTTCTTAGAGATTAAGTATGCAAGCCATCGGTGATACAAATTTAAATCCGGGATAAGTTTTTCTATGTTTCACTTCGCGCTATTTCTCTTGGGAAAGGCATAAATATATCTCTTCTTCTTCAGCAATCAATAACTAGTTGGGCACACTGGGTTCATCAGTTTTTGTAAGGTAACCAGTTTAGGAGAAAGAAAATTCCGAATTAAAAACCGGCTGTATTCCGCTTAAAGATGGACGCTCTGTTATATCCTGCTCGTGACGGAGGGGTTGACCTATTAAGTTATGAAATTGAATGTGTATTTTTTTTTTTTTTGAAAACTTTATTACAAATCATTTTTGTCCCTTCAAAACAGTTCGCTTGGGAAAACACGCGCCGACGAAATCATCATTGCTACTTCTAGAAACCGTACTGGAATTCTTCATCAGTTCGTTCAGGACTGATTTTGATTTTTGGGAGAATAAGGGGAGAAAAGAATCAGATCAGGAAATTAAAGAAAGTGGGTATAGCACCACATAAAAAAATCGTTCAAATCGAGTATGTCTAGAAAATAATTTTAATTAACCTTTTTAATTTTTTGATATTTTAATTTTTTTTTTTTCTTTTCGTTTACTGGTTGGAAACCCTGAGTGAAAACCAGCTGATCAATTTTTTTAAACATCGAGTATATCTGACGAGTGTTCTCAATTTTGTTGCATTTCTCTCAGTTTGTGATCAGTCGACCAGAACTGGGTTCTTTTTTTAGTCTCTTGATTATCTAAAAAGGCTTTCTGCCATAGAAAAACCTATTTTTTTTAAATATAAACCTGTGTTAACATATTTGTATAGAGCCAACCTCCTCAAAACTGACAGGATGGGACACATGATCAATTCTTAAGCGGAGTAAAGCCGGTTTGAATTTAGAGTTTTCCTATACTGATTGCCATACCAATTCTAAAGATTCTAATCAATCCTTCTATTTGCTCATAGCTGGGAAGGGAACAGATAGATTCATGCCTTTCCAAAAGGTATCTTTGTGGAGTAAAAAGAAAACCGCCTCGTCCAGTATTTGAACTCGAATCACCGATTTCTTTTCATACAACGATAACCGTTACGCTAAATACGCCTGTGTTAACATGTTCAATGTTTCTGTCGCTTTGTCAGATGTTTAACACAGAAATTGATGCTGTGTGTTCGATTTTCCTGAGATAATTAACCAAACAAACTTGTAATAATCCAAGATTACTCAGCTGAACTTGAATGATGAGAGACAAATATGACTTGAATGGTTACACGTGTTTGAGGTCAACATTAGGAAGTTGATTTTCGATCAGGGTTGCCAACCTGGAAAACGTCTTTTTAGCCCGACCTTGTAGGCTTGACTAAACATTGCATTTTAAAGTCATACTACTAACTGCTGTTTTACTTCCATTCTCAGACTTTTCTCAAAGTTCTTAAAAGGTCTAGACGAAAATTAGCGCTACTTATATGTTAGTTAATATTGCGGGACCACATGTTATTCGTGGTAAGGCAAATATTCAGAATGGCGATGATGATGACAGTTCCTGCGACAGTGCTTTTAATGCTGACACTAATAGCCAGACTTGATTGTAATGAATAGGACTATGACAAATGTTTAGTCGAAAGCAATACATTCCAGACTGCAGAATCTTTGTAATTATTACCAGGCTTATAGACATCAAGCCACTGTTCACAGTATGTAAGGAAAAGATGCTTAGTAATCTCCGACTGCAAATTCGACGCCAGTCTAATAAGAACTACTCCGTCATTAAAAATGATAGATTTGCATAAATTAAATATTTTGCAAAGAATTTAATGGCGGTCGTAATGTTGTTTACATTTTTATCTTTCATTGTCACTTCTCCACCCAAAATCTCTGAGGAATGAATTACGGTAAGATCAGAATTACATATTTCGAAATACTACCTCTTTCCCAAAATAGTTGTTACATTTAGTGTATAAAAATTATATATACAAATGCAACAATTATTATAGGATAAAAGTAGTGTCACCTTTCGCAATCGGTTCTTTCGTATAGATCTTTTCTTTAATTGTGAAATGGCTCTCAAATGGTCTTTATGTCAATCATATCAGTAAGTATCAAATCTAAACATTGGGAACTTAACATGAATCATAAAATTGCTTTGCTTTTCTAAGGCATCATTAAATATATCTATACATTATAAAAATTCTCATTATGCTTATATCTATCTATCTATCAATCGATCGATCAATATATATATATATATGTGTGTGAGAGAGAGAGAGAGAGAGAGAGAGAAAGAAAGAGAGAGAATGTGCGTGTGTGTGTGTGTGTGTGAGTGTGTGTGTGTGCGTGTGTGTGTGTGTGTGTGTGTGTGACAGCAAAAACGAGACATCATCGCAAATCTTTAGAAATAAATCAATGTCAAGTTCATTTTGTAATCGATTGATGCTTTTGTATGATCTTTGTTTCAACTGGACGTCATATCTGTCTGTCAATATATCTATCAGTCCATCTATCTCTGTTCAAATCTTTCTTACTTTATATCTCAGTCTGGCCATATCTATCGATCAATCTATCTCTCCCAGTCAGTTCTTCTCTATCTATGTATCTCAGCCTTCTCATATCTACCCATCCATTACTAAAATTCATTATGTTTGTATAGAAGTCAGTATGGACCCATAAACCAGCAAAAAAAAAAAACATCCAAGGGAGTCCCTGTAGTGTAGTGGATCATATGCTCGACTGCAATAGCGTCGTGGGTTCGACCCCCAGTGGCACTATTGCGTTCACTTTCGGACTAATACCGTCGGGAAAGGCATGAACCCTCTAATCCAATTATGGATTAAACAGTACCACTACTATTCTTCTTTAAGGATAGTTTTAGCGTTAAATAACGTACGATGGTTGATGTGCCATTAAACAAAAAAGCCAAAAAACATAATATTGCGGATTTTTATTAGTGTAATAAACTTAAAACCTTCCTACTTAGATAATCAGCAAATTTCCCGTTCAATTCTTTGGAGTCTGGGATCATGCAGAACAAATTTTTTGATTAGCTATGTTCTCGAAAAAACGGAGATAATGATGAAATATTGATTTTATCCCTTCAATCCTTCGTAAATAGAAGGATCACATCAAATATCAATGCATAAAGAGATCTTACTTTGAATTTATTTTTCAAGTGATAAAAAATTTACGTCCAATTATTTAAGTCCAAATAATGTTTTGCTTAACGCATTAAATTGGACAGAAATTACAAACTAACGAAGACAAATTCATCTTATCAAGCAACTGTGAAAAGTTTGAATGTTACTTAATGAAAAGTCGCTCACGGTATCAGTGGAATATGTTTTCAAATATTTCTATATAAGATAATTTATTACTCAAAAATTTTGTAAGAGAGAGTAAAACAGAGCAAACATCTATTATTTCAATCAGTTCACTTAAAAACTTCAGAGCCAAATTGCATTATACTGCCCTAGACAAAAATTATGTAATTAGTTCACCAAGAGTTTTTTTTTTTATCTATCTATTTAGCTGCAAATAAGATGATAACAGATAAAAATCCTCATTCGGGATCATAATGCGTTTTGGAATAGGTAAGGCAAATAAAACCAATGACATGGCCAGCGATAGTTTGGATCTAAATCCAATCAAAATTTAAGTAGGATATTTTTTAAAAAATGGTTCATGAGAAGGCTCCAACCACTAAAGAAAATCTATTAACTGCCGTTTGAGAAAGATGGAACCACTTTGATGAAGAATATTGCTTTAGAGTAGGGAAATCCTTGCCTGAAATAACTGAGACTATCATAAAAGTTCGAGAAGGAGAACTCAGTATTAATTCTAATTTCTTTGTCAATGAATTGCATCACTTTTCTCCTAATATTAGGTTATTCCATAATATTTTCCTCTGCATGGCTTGGGAAGAAAACACCATTCGTTTAATAATTTGATCACGTCTATTTAAGGAATACTTTATGAAACAAAAATGGTCAATTATTAAATGAAATATCGTTTGTTTCTTATCTATTATTAGTTTATTTACAGCTAAATAAAAAAATAATCAAACATCTTCTAAGTGTTCTTATTACATACTTTTTGCTAGAGTGAGTAATTATAGAATTAATATTATCATTAATTGTAAAATGGGGTGTCCTCGTGGTGTAATGGTTAAAGCGTAGTACGCGAGTTCGTACTCCAGTCGGACTATTACGTTCACTTTCGGGCAAATACCCTCGGGAAAGGTATGAACCCCCTTATCCTCCCAGTTATGGGTTAAATAGTACCATTACTGTTCTTCTAGGAGAATGGCTCTGGCATTAAATAACCTAAAAAGAGTTGATATGCCATTAAACAAAGAAACCAAACAAAACCTTAATTGTAAAATAAATAAGAAGTAATCTACAATTGGCATTGAATAACTATTGCATTGAATGGCTATCTTAAGAGAAATATTTAAATGGAAAGGTTGAACAAAAATCGGATAATTATAATTTAAATTAATTATTATTTAAGTCAAAATTCTTAAAGGATTTGCGCTAATACACTTGGGAAAGTTATGAGTTCAACTATACTCTCCCAAGATCTGGGTAAATAGAATCACAAACTGAGCTCTTTTAACCTTGGTGGAGCGAACAGTCTAGGAAAAAGAAAACCACTGAATTCAAACCAGCACTCCGCTCAATAAACAACCTTATATCGCTTCCTGTTCGTGGAGGAGGGGTTGGGCAAGTACATACTCAAAGAATTTTCATAATTTTAAAGTAAATGAAATAGCATTTCGGATCCGCATTTAGTGACATACACACAGATTAACTGAGAAAGTTGATCACTGGCAAATATTTCAAGCAATATTCCTTCTAATACAAAAAAGAAAAAAAAAAACAGAAGGAAAGTCTATCCAACCCAATAATTTTCAATTTGCCCATTTACAAGTGAATGTGATAAGTGTCAAAAGTATAAACGTCCCAAAGTTTGAAAGAATCGAGTTTGGGTTTCGGGTCTGGATTTCAAGATGAACGATAACATTTGATGACACGTCTAAGTGGCCGGAAGCAACATTAAGAGATGGAAGACAACACATTATCTTTTTTCTTCTTGTCATTAAAATCTGTTTTATTGTTATTCTTTTATTGATCTACTTGGTTTTATTATGCTGTTTACATTGTACAAATAAGAAATGACTGCTTGAAATTTCGAATTATATGCTTTCTATGCTAATGTTTATGAGTAGCGTGTTCCCCAATGGTCCGGGTTCAATCCCAGGTCGAATCATACCAAAGACTCTAAAACTGGTACTTAATACCGCCTTGCTTAACACTCAGCATTATAAGGTACGGATCAAGGGTAGAGTGGAGCAAACCAGGAAATGAAGTAGAGCCCTCCCCAATACTTGTTGTAGCTATTGAAAATGGGGCCTCCGGATCGCCCTCGACTAAGGTCGCCAACTTTACTAACTTATTATTTTACTAGTCGCGAGTTTTTCACACCAACATTTGCTGGGGAT
Source organism: Sepioteuthis lessoniana (assembly GCA_963585895.1). Classification (NCBI taxonomy): domain Eukaryota; kingdom Metazoa; phylum Mollusca; class Cephalopoda; order Myopsida; family Loliginidae; genus Sepioteuthis; species Sepioteuthis lessoniana. Next base: position 85,383,699 of record OY757916.1, on the reverse strand, counting down.
ATTTTTCTGGAATCCGAGTGACAGTAAGTCTCTTCAGGTCTCCACGACTCTTTTGAATGTTCTAGCCAATCTTAACAATGTTTTTGTCCGGATAGTTTCGATTAACAATGCAAACAAATAATTCTTCCCCTGATTCCTCCAGTGTCCTTTGGAGATCATTCCAAGTGCACTAACAACAATTGGTATCACCATCACCTTCATGTTACTCAATTTTTTAGTTCTCAAGCAAGGTCCTGGTATTTGTCTATTTTTTCAGTTTCTTTGATTTTCACTAAGTGGTCCACCGGAAAAACAAAATCCACAAGATGACAAGAATTTTTTTTCTAGTTAATCAATACTAGGTCTGGCCTTCTGGTCAGGATTGGGGAATTCATTTGTATCTCCAAATCCCAGATAATTTTATGCGTTTCATTCGCTAGGACGGATTTTTATGTGTTTTTGCATCAGTAGAAACGATTTTCAGTTAGAAATAAGTGATAACAAATCAATACGATATTCCAGAACTCTCCTCAGTATTTTACTTGAGTTTTACTCATTTTCATAGTTTCGATTTTCACCCAGATGTCCACATTTACTAATTTCTTTGCAAGCCTTTTAGTCCTGGATTTAGCATTGGTTCTGTAAAGCAATTTAATAATGGAAGTTTTTTTGTTTTTTTTCAGAAATACTTTGTAGGTATCTTAGTAAGTATTTTTGACTTGAGAGGATATTTACCAACCGGTTCGTTTTTCAGCTATGACGTCATAATAGTGACCGTCTGCTCACGAAACTTGTCATATTTCTCTTAATACTGACTCGATTGGCAAAGAAATTGAGTCAACATGTTGTAGATAATATCAGTAAAGTTAATAGAAACGCAATAAAAATTTTGTTTTTCATTTACAATTCTACTGTTTTTTTTTATTAATTTTTTTTCCGTTGCCCCAATCTGAGTTCATTAACAGATTTTGCAGATTACTCTTTTCGCAATAAGTGCACAAAGTAGTGTTCAGTTGACTGATTACTTTTTACATAATTCTAAACCTCCACTCACGCCCGTGGGCCCCTTCCTCGACTCCTGGCGAAAAAAATAGCTGAAAATGTCAAATGTAATCCTTTATTTAACAATATGAAAATATATATCCCCCTTCCAGAATTCAAACCGCCCGGGTTGATATATATCTAGGTAGAGGTAAAAATAACGACTGCTTGGGGGATAAATACTGACAATGTTTAAAAAAATAGAGTGTACATTGGCTAAAACTTCAAACTGAAAACCATTCTAGTTTAAATGTCTCACTGTAAGTACATCTTCAAGTTTATCATAAATTCGCTTGTCTTCAAGTTACGATGTAATGTTTTTTTGCTGTTACATGTCATTATGATATACAGGGTGTTTAAAAAATTAATATAATTTCGTAATCTAATAACTTAACCAATTCTCATTCAAATGATGTCAATTTTTAAGAGTATGAGAAGAAACAATTTAAAGTTCAATTTATATTCATGAGACACATCACAGTTTTCCCAATATACTCTTAATACACTGTTGAGAGTGACTTTCTTGGTATCAAATTTGTGTAATCAGCTCCAAATTGATATAGAGCAACCCCCTGGAACAAAGCTAAGAGGATTCTTGAAAATCTACGTTGGGACGAATGTTTTGAATGAATCATTTTTCTAAATTCAACTTCCTCAACTGACAAACAGTTTAATTCAGGATGGCTTACTTGGTAATTATTTTGTACAGTTTTGCAGTTGAAAGTCATCTCATTTTCTTCATCATCAGAAAAGAAAGTAAATGTCAGGGGGTTTTGTGTTTTTTAGCACAGGCTATTTGAGTCAAAGAAGCTATTTATCCACAAGAACTCTTCCGAGATCATGTATTCTTTGATGATTTTCAAAAACTTCCAAGTTGAAGAAATAATGGAACCCCTTTAGAAATATAACTAATGCCTAAAATGATACAGTGATAATTTTAACAAATACAATTTACTCTTCCATATTGCTTCTTATACCCTGAACTTATGAAAAGAAAACAGAAAAGGTTTCTATTTATTTGTCATGATTTTTCTGAATGAATTCATGTCATTCACAACATAACAAGTCCTTTCTTTAAACTGGAAAAGTCTATTGTTAATAATACTGCATCAAGAAGTTTCTAGTTCTTTTAGCAATGCACTTTTTTTGTGGTTTAGTCATCATCCCCTGTTCATCAGTTATGGATTTCGCGTGCATATACGCCTTCATCACATGCTACTGGTAAATAGTTTTGATGTAACTGGTTGAGGATACTATTGAAATTCAATAGTGCTGTGTATACAGTCGCATGCTGAGTTACTGGATATGGAATTTCTGGTAAAAATCCAACTTGTTTCTAAAATAAATCCCCCTTTGAGCAGAGTACATTGAAAGCACTCCCCAATGGTACAAGCTGTTCAAAGTTTTCATCCGGATTGGAAATCTCAGAACTTAGTAGAATGGAATGTGCAATTCTTGAAAACTGCTATAACGTGTCTGGATAGGAGAAATTATTATAGCTTAGTAGATTATGACATTTTCTGGTTTGAAATAAGACTGTAACTTTTGGTATGGAAGTTATCGTCGTAGGAAATGGACACGGTGACACGAGTTCAAATCCTGGACGAGATTGATTGCATTTCACATAGCACTAATACCCTTGGGAAAGGTATGAATCCAATTATTCTCCCTCCAGCTATGTGTAAATAGTAGGGCAGGCTGGGTTCTTCAGCCTTGGCGAGGCAACTAGTCTAGGAGAAGGAAAACTCTGAATTCAAACCTCTCAAACTCTGCTTAAAAATTGACCGTGTGTCATATCCTGCACGAGCAGAGGGGTTGGTAAATATGGATATGGAAGTTCTTGAATGACATCAGTCTCCAATATTTAACTGGTTTGTCCCGCGGTTTATCATGAAGGATTGATTGCTTGATATCAATGCCATGACAAACCGTCAAGGGTTATTTAAAACTCAGAGGTTAGGAAATCGCGTTTATCTTGGAAGAGTATGCCTGCAGTGAAAACCTTCTCTACAAGATAATGCAGCGTCCGTGTGGTCAGAATTGTCGAAAAGACTAATCGTTTATAACTTTTGAAATGACTCTGATTTGAAACTGCACTCGGAAACAGTTGAAGAGTATTTTGTTAAAGGTTGTGAAGTGACGAATTACTGCAGGATAACTGACACATGATCGAAGGTGTTTTCAACGTTTTGATTCAATAGTCGTTATATGAAATGGCCCTTTCCTTACCCCCATCATGCACAGTCTCACTGCCTCACTGGTCACGTAACCTGGTTTTTTATGGGGGTGCCACTCATCTAGCGTTTCAGGAGCAAGAATAGTCTGACAAGAGTTCATTTGTCTCTAGGTTTACAACTCGTTTGAATTGAGAGTTTTCCTTCTCCTAGACAGGTTACCATACCAAGGTCTGCCCTACTATTTACCCATAGCCGGAGAGAGAATTGTAGGAGTCATACCTTTCCAAAGGGTATTAGTACTATGTGAAAAGCAAACGATCTCGTTAGGGCTTTGAACTCGGGTAGCCAAGTTCACAAACAATTACCGTTACGCCACAAGTACCACATTGTAGTACATAATTTTGTGCCTTAAGATTCCGCTTATAGGAGGGTTTTTATTTCTAATTATCTACCATCGTCATTTTTTAGTATACCTCATCTTGCAGGGAAGATTGGATCCACATCAAATGATTTTTTAAACAAAAAAAATGCATCAAGTTGTTTATTTTCAATCCAAGAGATTCAAAAATTATGAATAACATACACTTTATTTCCTTGTTATTACAAGGTAGACACAAGGCCTAATTATGAATAACATACACGTTATCACTCAGACCCAAATCTAGCTTCTGTAATCTTTCTATCAATATAAAGAAATATTCTCAAAAATCTTGATTTCTTATGACATCTAAAACTTCTTTTGTTTGAATACTTGCAGAAAAAACCATTAGTAGTTTGTTAGTTTTTGTAGATCTTGAAAATTTAATTGTATTTTAGAAGTCATCATCATGACGTGCCATTAGCACGGATTTCCCTGACCGTGTCCCGCCACTCGTCCCTATCGTTCATCGATCTCGGTAGGTTTTCCATACGACATCCTGTATCAGTACAGAGCTGTTGTAGATGGGTTCTAGCAAGTCGCCCCACCCCCTTGCTCGTCCGTGTGAGGTGGTCCACAGAAGTACATCACTTATGAGTTCGTCCTTACTTCTCCAATTTTCAAAGTAATCGCACAATATTTACTTTACTTCCTCTTTACTGACTGATTTCTTCCTTTTGTCTATTAACCTGGGTTCTATCGACTGTAACAGAACATGAATGGAAAAACTTTATCTTGTTCAGATTTAATATGATAAACTTTTCAGGAAGAAATTGCCACTTTTTCTAATACCTGGAGTGGAGTTTGACCATCTGATTAACATTTTTGTTTGTATCTCAGTGAATACAAAAAATACAATTTTTGTGACAAGAGATTGAATGAATAATGAATGAGTTCAGAAATTTCATTCAAGACTCTGCGATAAATTTTTAAAAAATACCAATAAAAAAATGATGATACTCCACCTTTATAATGCCAAACTGGGGAAAAAACATCACGTTTGAAGAATATGTTCAAGGAAAGAGGTTTTTTTCTTTACTTACTCTCTAAGTACGTCACTGATTTTAGCTAATTTTTTGGTTTCTTTGTTGTTGCCTTTTTGGGTTTTTTTTCTTTATTTACTCACTAAATACGTCACTGACTTTAGCTTTTTTGTTTCTTTGTTGTTTTTTTTTCTGTACTTACTCTCTAAATACGTCACTGATTATGGCCTATTTTTGTTTCTTTGTTTGGTTTTTTTTCTGTACTTACTCTCTAGATACGTCACTGATTATGGCTTATTTTTTTTTGGGGGGGGGTCATAGCACATCAACTTTTGTTGTTTGTTTTATATCAAGCCATCCTTGTAGAAGAATAATAGTGGTACTATTTAACCCATAGCTGGTTTTCCAAGAGCATTAGTCCGAAAATGAACGTAATAGCGTGTCTTGAATTCTAACTTGCTTACTACGATATCATGTCAAGCACGCTAGCCACTGCTACTCCCACATTCTCACATACACACACACACACTCACACTGATTATGAATACCTGAAAACTAGGCACTTTGAATATCATCAAACATTTTTTTCCTCTTTCACCTCCTTCCAAATTCGTATGAAAAGTGAAAGTTCCATGCAAATCAAACAAGTACTAAAGGAGATATAACAAGTCTAGTGGTCGAGCAGCCGTGATCGTTAAAAAGCATAGTCGATGGCCGATATCCAACCAGAAATACTTACAAAGACACCAACTATGCATTTCTAATTGTTTCGAAATCAGATTTGGTTTCTTTGTTTAATGGTATATCAACCTAGATGGGTTATTTACTGCTAAATCCACCCTTGTTGAAGAACAGCAGTGAAACTATTTAATCCATAGCTGATAGATAAGATGGTTCAATACCTTTTCCAAGGGTATCAATCCAAAAGTGAACGTAACACTACGACTAAAAATCGATCTGGCTTAGAATTTCGGTAAAAATCACCAATATTCATACTATTCTACTGAATCATAGCTAAATACATTACCATTTTCGACACTAATTCATTATCACAATAATGATGGATTTGGTCGTTACCTTCATGTTCAATATCTGTTTTCCGCCCTCTTGCAAGGTCTTGATATTTCAAAATTTTTATTCTCTTTCAGTTTCAATCTGTAGTCTTCTCAGTATTCTGTCTGATCACAACAATGCTGTTGTCTGGATGATCTCGATTATTCATCTGATTTCCAATTCTTCCAGTCTTTTATGCCAGCCTTTGGGGACCGTTCCACACAATTGTATAACCGTCACCCTAATGTCCCGCTGCTTTTTTTATTCTCTGTCAAGATCCAAGTATTTGTCTATCTTTTCGCTTCCTTTTATATTCACTCTGTGCTCCGCTTGATCAACAAAATCCACTTGATGGCAAGCTCTGTCCATTTTCGTTTTTTTTTTTTTAGGTTTGGTCTTTTGGCCAGAATTAGGTGATCTATTTATATCTGAAATTTCCAGAGAATCGTATGAGTCTCATTTTCTATGACAGTTTCTGGCTTGTGTATATACCATTTGGTAGTATAGTAAAAATATAATCACTTGCACCATTTCCAGTGGATTACCTTTCCAACCGAGTCGTGTCCTTTTTTTACTCGTTTACAGCATCAGCTTATTATGAGATAAAATGTTTCATCTCTTTCTATTTCTCCACATAACAACATTCTATTTCGTTATATCGATTTTTACTTTAACATAATTGATATTTTTGTTTTGTGCTGTTATCAGTAGCGATTCAATTTCACTCTTTAAATTTCCATTTCTGAACTATGTCCAGGTCTTCTTGTTGGTAATCTTGCTTGCTCGTTTCTTGAAATATCTATAGTTATTTTTCTTCATATTCCTGTTTCCTTGATTTTGTTGTTTTTTTGATTGTACTTATGTTGCTAATGTTGTAACAGGTTGCTGTAATTAATCTTTCTTTGCTCTTTTTAATGTAATCCACGAGTTCGTGTTTTGATGAATCAACGCAATCCTCAATGCTCCCTCTTTACAGTCCATAAAATTTCAGCCATCGATTAGGCTTTACTATATCTATATCAATATTTCTAATTCTTTGTGCGTATTGTCCATGTTGTGGTTTTTGTTTTTTTAATTGATTGACTCCTTGTGTTTTTACTTCTTTTTAATATTTTTCAGTTGCTTCTATGACTCGATCTTTTATGTCAGTTTCTTTCGGTGTGAGGTCGAGTTCGTTAGCAAATTTAAAACTCCATCTTTTTGCTTCCTATTATTATTACAATCATTATTTTATTCCTTTTCGAGTTTTTCCCACCAGTGTAAGCCGATGGTTTCTCACTGGAGTTTAAGTGATAGCAAGTTTCCTCAAGTCTGGACTCTCCTCAGTATTCTGGCCGATCTTAATAATGCTGCTGTTTGGATGGTCTCCACTCGTCCTCTTATTTCTTAGTATTTCAGTCCCTGTATCAATCCTTTGGTAGCTATACCAAGTCCACTATTTATAATTGGTATCACTGCCACTTTTATGTTCCACAGTTTTTTCGGTTCCTCGGCAAGGTCGATGTACTTTTTTTTTTTTTTCGTTTTCTTTCAATTTTACTCTGTGGTCAGCCCGAACAACAAAGTCCACAATTCGGCGATTTAACTTTTTCATGTTGATTATTACTAGGTTTGATCGTCTGACCGAGATTAGGTGATCTGTTTGTATCTCAAAATCCCATAGGAGTTTGTTTGTCTCTATTATTATTATTATTATTATTATTATTATTATTATTATTATTATACTCCTTACGAATTTTCAACTCCAGCTTTAGCTGATGGGCTTACACTAGAGTCTGAGTAACAGCAAGTCTACTCAGGTCTCCAGGGCTCTTCTGAGTATTCTGGCTGATCTCAACAATACTGTAGTTTGGATGGTCTCGACCCTTCCACTGATTTCCAATTCTTCCAACCCCTTTTCCAAACCTTTATGGATCATTTCAAGCGCACTAACCAAACTGTTTCATTTTACCAAGTCTTTCACTTGTGACCTAAACTACATAATTTTTTTCTTCTGTTGTTACTGAGTATATTAAATTGAAAGAGTTTCTCTCTGTGTGCCTATTAGTGGGATTTTTTTTTAATTCAGATACAGATTCATTTCCGGGTATTTTCTTAATCTGCATGTTATTATTCATTCCTAGTTCTACTACAACTGGAATACTGTTTATGTTTAAATACCGTAGCTTTGCAATTTCTATTTCTAGATCCTCATATTTTGAAATCTTTTTACTGTGAAGTTCTTATCAGACGAGATGATCATGCCTATGAAGTAAATTTTACGTCCTTTGAAATCATTAATGATGTTATATTGTCTATTTGTAAGTATATTGCGGTCGGTATGTCTGGTAAAGTCACAAAGCAAAGGAACATCTTTATATGTTGATCTCCAGTAAAACCACCTATTATAACGATTTTTTTTCTGAAGATCGAGTGACAGCAAATCCCAGCCGTACTCTGGCACTCTTCTCAGTATTCTAGTTGATTTTCTAATTCTCAGCAATGATTTAGGTGTTCTCCAAAAATTACATGATCTTACAATTTCACTGTGTAGTCTGTTTGAATAACCGATAAATATTTTTATCAATCACTTTTTTTTTTACAAATTACATCACAGCTTTGGTCTGCTTATTAACATCATATCTACTTGCACATGTCTTCGTAGATGACTAATCCAACCCAGTGATGTCTTTTTTGCACATTTTCTGAACTAATTTGCTATTCTACTGTATTTTGAATCTCCTAGGGTAAATATAACTTCTCTTGATACATTTTCTGTTGACTGATATGAATAGAGTTCCTATTTTTCTAAATTTATTATAACTATAATCATAAGAATTAGAGTACGACCAGGGAAACCAAACACCGGAGCTGCCAGTAGAAGTCTCCGACGTCACCGACACTGGAGGATGCAAGAAAGTCAATAGAAATCGAATAGAAATAAATTATTTGTGAAAACTAGTCCCGTTACTTTTCAGACACGTCTCGTATTTACAACAAATGAAACCTTTTTTTTTGTAAAACATGAACTTTTTATTGGAAAAGAATTTAAATTCAATTAAAAATATATAATATTTACATATTTTTCTTTGAAGCGTATGTTTCTTATCAACTAATAAATCATATTAATGAATAAATTATCTTGTAGTTTGTATTATTCTTTTCTTACTTGCCTGTTTGTCATCAAATAGGCTGAATAATTATACAGGGCCTTGAAAATTTGTGGATATTTGAGTTAAAATAAATTTTCTTATTAAGAATGGTCAATCTTTGTAAATAATTCCTATGTTTGTATTTAACCAACAATTCCGCCACAGAGTACGACACAAGGTAAATTCCAGCCGAGTACTACTGGTTTGAATTCAAATTTTTCTTCCTCTTATACTGGTTGCCTAAGCACAGAGAGACTACGTCTTTATAAACAAGAAATAGAAAAATAGTGCGATGAATTGCGAGGCATACTCCTCTTTCGAGGGTGTGTCCTCCGATCATCGAATTGTCATAGCAAAAATACGACTAAGCCTACGAAAAAACGCCACACGAACAGCTACCACTAAACACTATGACTGGGCCCTTCTTAACAACGGAGATATTAGAGATAAATATGTATTAGAATTAAGAAACAGATTCGAGACACTACAAGAGAAGACAGAAAAAGGTACCCCAAATAACGAATATGAGAATTTCGTTGACGCACACCTCGAGGCGGCATCGAAATGTATTCCAACAAAACCTAGAACTAAATATAGAGTCCCATGGGAAACGGTAGCGGTTAGAGAAAAACGTGCACTCGTGAAAACCGCCTCCAAAAGCTATCGGAAGAACCAAACAATTACAAATGCCCGAAAACTAAAAAAGGCACAATATCAATTAGCAGGCATATATCTAAAAGAACAGACGGAATACATACAAAATCAGATAGATAAGATTAGAGACTCGGTGGAAGATAGGCAATCTAGGATATCCTGCAAACAATAAACGAAGTGAGTAGAAGGAAGAGTACAGCGAAAGCAAAATTGAAAGCTGCAAACCAACAAGAAAGAATAAAACTGTGGAAACAGCACTTCGAAAATCTACTAGGTAACCCACCGAAAGTTACGCAGGAACCTATCGCCAGAATTATCAGTAAACAATTGGACATTAAACTAGGTCCGTTCACCAAAGAAGAACTCGACGCGGTTCCGAGAAAAATTAAAAATAGGAAAGCTGCAGGGCTAGACGAGATTCACCCAGAAGTATGGAAAACCAGACAATTCGACGACATACTGCTCCGACACTGCAACGCAGTCTATAATCAAAATCCGATAGACAGATGGATGAAGGGATGCATCCTCCCCTTTCCTAAAAAGGGTGACCTCGGAGAACTACCGAGGTATAACACTTACATCCATAGCAGCCAAAATTTACAATGCCCTACTACGAAACCGCATAGAACCCAAAATCGACAACATCCTTAGGAAAAACCAAAATGGCTTCCAAAGAAATAGATCCACGACCTCACAAATATTAACCATCCATAGAATCCTCGAAGGCATACGGGTAAAAAACCTACAGGTGACATTACTATTTGTCGATTTTACCAAGGCCTTCGATTCCATTCACAGAGGAAAGATGGAACAAATCCAACTAGCATACGGCCTACCAAAAGAAACCGTAGCAGCAATAACGATTCTCTACAGAAACACCTTAGTGAAAGTACGTTCACCGGATGGAGACACAATACTTGGACCTTATAGCAGGAGTACTACAAGGGGACACGCTAGCCCCATACCTGTTTATCATCTGTCTAGACTACGTGCTTAAAACTTCGATTGATAAAATCAGAGAGAACGGCTTCGAGCTGAAAAAGAAAAGAAGCAGAAGGTACCCCGCAAAAACAATTACCGATGCCGACTACGCCGACTACGCCGATGACATAGCGTTACTGGTGAATACACCCAACCAAGCCGAAACACTACAGCATAGTTTGGAACGAGCCGCCGCAGGCATTAGCCTCCATGTCAATGCACACAAAACTAAATATATGTGCTATAATCAAACAGGTGCCCGTAGTGTTTGTGGAGGTGCCCGTGGTGTTATGGTTATCGTCGCAGGATATGGACACGACGACACGAGTTCAAATCCTGGACGAGCCTGATTACATTTCACATAGCACTAATACCCTTGGGAAAGGTATGAATCCAAATATTCTCCCTCCAGCTATGGGTAAATAGTAGGGCAGACTAGGTTCATCAGCCTTGGTGAGGCAACTAGTCTAGAAGAAGGAAAACTCTGAATTCAAACCCGTTAAACTCCGCTTAAAAATTGACCTTGTGTCATATCCTGCCTGAGCGGAGGGGTTGGTAAATAGGATAATCAAACAGGTGACATTTCCACACTAGACGGAACCTCTCTGAAACTGGTAGACAAATTCACCTCCCTAGGAAGCAGCGTCTCATCAACGGAAAAAGACATCGACACACGGCTAACGAAGGCATGGACAGCTATCGATCGGCTTTCGATCATATGGAAATCAGAACTGACCGATAAAATGAAACGCAGTTTCTTCCAGGTAGCGGTCGTGTTGATACTACTATATGGATGCATTACTTGGACGCTAACAAAACGGCTGGAGAAGAAACTGGACGGCAATTACACAAGAATGTTGCGAGCAATATTGAACAAGTCCTGGCGGCAACACCCCACAAGGCACCAACTATACGGCCACCTGCCTCCCATCACGAAAACTATCAAAGCTAGATGAACCAGACATGCAGGACACTGCTGGAGAAGCAGAGACGAGCTCATAAATTATGTACTCCTATGGACCCCCGCATGTGGCCAAGCAAAAGCAGGACAACCAGCTCGAACATACATACAGCAGCTATGTGAGGATACGGGATGTAGCCCTGAAGACCTGCCAGAGGCGATGAATGATAGGGAGAAGTGGCGAGAGAGGGTCAGGGATATCCGTGCTAGCGGCACGACATGATGATGATCCTATTTACCCAACCCCTCCGCTCGGGCAGGATATGACACACGGTCAATTTTTAAGCGGAGTTTAACAGGTTTGAATTCAGAGTTTTTCTTTCTCCTAGACAAGTTGCCTAATCAAGGCTAAAGAACCTAGTCTGTCCTACTATTTACCCATAGCTGGAGGGAGAATAATTGGATTCATACCTTTCCCAAGGGTATTAGCGCTATATGAAATGCAATCAGTCTCGTCCAGGATTTGAACTCGTGTCGCCGTGTTCATTTCCTACGACGATAATAATTACACCACGGGCACCTCCGTTCACGACATGATGATGATGATGATACTGGTTGCCTAATCAAATCTAAAGAATTCGATCTGTTCTACCATTAAATTATAGCTGAGGATTTATTTGTCCCTGCCTCCCACCAGACAGGATTTGATACCAGGTCAATGACTCGAAGATCGATTATAGTGGGAAGTTAGGCGAGGGGAAGGTCCGGCATGAGCCGAGGCTCGAGCCCTGCTGGTTTATGCTGGTCTTCAGCTCACTGAGTGCAATGTGGGCCAGATGAGCCTAGCTGGAATGGACCAAAACATGAGTCTAGGCACGGATACCTGATTATAGCTTAAACTGGACAGCAAGGTTCAGAGCTATACAAGGGTGACAAAGGTGTCAATGAAGCAGCTCGCCCACCCGAAGCTGGCCCAGCCAAAACTGGAGGCCTTTTGGCCTCAAATCTGCCTTTGCTTGACCACGTCCGCTAGGGTTAAAGCCAACAGCAAATTAATGCCGTCGGTCTATTTAATTTTAGCTGGGGGAACAGATGAATTCATGTCTTTCCTAGCGGTATTAGCACGTTGTGAAATGCTAACAGCCTCGTCAAGATTTTAACTCGAATCGCCGAGAGCATTTCCTACGAGAATAACTATTACAACGAGGACCCCTCCTCTAATAATTCCTTTATTATTTTATTTTTTTAAGATGTTAATTCTACAAGAAGCTGATTCATTTTCTAAGTGAAAAAAATTTCAACTATATTGATGAAACAAAAATCTTCTGTGTTACGTTTACATGAAAACACACAGAAATGAGCTCATAACGACCATTATTGTGAACAGATATAAAAAGATTATTTTTTAAATTGTCTCGTATTTTTTCACATATTACAACAGTATTTTAGCACTGTTTTATAACCTTATTTGTTTTAACCCAAACTAAAGTGAACGGAACGTCTTATTTCTAATTCGTGAATCCCTCTTTAATGTATTTGGTAAATAATGAATTTCAAATCTGACATTATGGAAACTGGATTACTAATAATCTGTATATTTCCAAAATTTCCCTTACATACATAAATAGTAATGATGTGTGAATAAAAGAATTAGATCAATAAAATCGATCCTTTTATAATGGTTTGGTTTAGTTACTTTATCTAATGGCATATCAACCTTCATGGGTTATTTAAAACCAAATCCATCCTTGTAAAAGAGCAGCAGGGGTACTATTTAACCCATTGCTGGAGAGACAAGGGGGTTTATACCCTTTTATAATGAATGATTAAAGTGTTCAATATAAGAACAGAACCAAAAAAAGTTTGTTTTTTTAAATATTGCATTATTAGAATCATATTAATCCTAATCATAGTCAGTTATTCTAAGAGAAATGAACCTAAATTTAAAGATATATATGGATATGCAGGTGGTCTAACGGTTATTGTTTCGAAGTATGTACTCGTCAAGTTCAAATTTAGGCTGAAGCTATTTGCGTTTCTTGTGTTAATGACATTGGAAAAGGCAGGAATCCTTCTTTTCTCACACCCAACTAAAAAAAAGACTGACCTTGGAGTGGTAACCAGTTTACATAAAGATAAACTTTTAATTTTAGCCCTATACCAACATATCATGGGCCAGCGTGGCAGGAAAAGGCCCATTACTCCATTCGTTCACAGGCATGAGAGAAGATCTTAAACCTTTAGTAAACTTTAAAAAAATGTCGAGTGGATGAAAGGATTATATATATATATATATATATACGCTTTTAATACGTATACGAACTTAAGCTACAAAGAACTTTCACAGCGTTTGTATTCATACCCTGTCCGGTGGTAAAAGCTGCTGGTGGCGCCAGACGTGGCAGTACCGCCTTAGCCTCCAAAACTTTGGGATCCCCCTTGGTTGCCAGCTGACAGGGACAGGGTATTGTACTTGCGTTCACACGTCGTATGATGAATTAAAAGTTATATATATATATATATATATATATATATATATATATAGGGTGTACAAAAAATGTATACACATTTACTTTTAAATTATTTCTAATGTGTATACATTTTTTGGGATACCCTGTATATATATATATATATATATGTATTGAGCTGTCCATCGGTTCCCCTACCTGAGGTACATCATTATGTCAAATGCCAAGATCAACAAAGAAGTCGAAAACAAGCTAGAAAAGACGAGCAGTTATTTTGGAAGATTATATAAATACGTATGGTACAACAGACACCTAGAAAGGGTACTAAGATTAGCGTGTATAAACCTATTGTCCGCTTTACCCTCCTACATGACTCCAAGTCATTGTTCACTTATCGTCACTACCTATGTCTCTTCAAGCTGTTCCACCAGTGCTGCTTCTACATCATTCTCAACATCCACAGGAGTGACTACGTCGCCAATACTCAAGTCCTCGAAAAGGCGAAGATCGCCAGGATTGAGGCTATGCAATTGAAGTCCCCAGCTACCCTTGGCTGGACACGTCTCCAAGATCATACTTTGCGGCGAGCTCGATGCTGGCTATCGCGACGAAGAGGCAATAAAGAAGCGATTCAAGGACAGCTTGAAAATATCCATTGGTGCCGAACATACTGACCACCTCCTGTATGGTCCACTCTAGTCGAGAATCGTGAAGTCTAACGTCCTACCACCAAATATGTTGTCACTTCTTAAGAAAACACCTACAGAGCCGCCCTCAGAGACAAATGGCCCAGGAAGAGGAAGCACATTAAACCCTGACCAGACCTTCAACTGCGACTACTGCGACCGTGCCTGCCTGGCTTGCATTGAACTTATCGGCCACGAAAGTTCCTTCAATCGGCGTGGATAGCCCTCTACTTGATTGTCATTCACGGAGGCAAGCCATGATATTGGGACCAGCTTTAGCTAATATTTTCGTGGGGTTTCATGACATGGGGTTACTGTCCAGTCTAAATAAACCTGTTATCTATTTTCGTTATGTCAACGAAATATTTTGTCTTTTTGATAACGAGACTGAGGCGGACTTTTTTTTAAATTCCCTTGATAAGATCTATCCAGCTCTTAACTTACACTAGATAAGGAAACTGATTTGACGTTGCCCTTTTTAGAAGTGTTAGTTCGTAGGACTCCTTTATGTTATGTCACATCAATATATCGTAAATCTTCATTTACGAGTCTTTATACATGATGGGATTCTTTTTGCGTCATCAAACAAAAATTAATCAAATTAAAACCCTGATGCATAGAGCTTTAATGATTTGCTCTGAATTTACACTCCACGATTCTTTACAACAACGTTTTTCCATGTATGTTGTGCAAACAGTAATAAACTAGAAAATAACTGACTTTAACAAAATTAAACAGGCATCACTAAAAAGGTTCTCTGTTTATTTGCGTCTCCCTTGGCTGGATAGAATTAGTGAGAGATTAGCTAAGCAAATCTTATAAACTGTACAGACTTATTGTTTTTTACCCAATGTATGGATTGTCTTTTTAACTAAACCTATTCTGGTATCTCTCCGTAAAGATGTTATTCCTTTGTATCATAATAATCCTCAAATTCATTCACTTAGGTGTAGTTGTGGGTCATGCTACATAGGAAGAACTAACCAAAGGCTAGATGCGAGAATTAAACAATATGTCACAACGAAAATGTATAACTTTACTCGTGGCCCGTGAGATAATCATAAGAATACATTTGGGTCTTCTATAACAGAACACCTTATAAATAATCAGGCATTTGGGTGTCCTCGTGGTGTAATGGTTAAAGCGATGAACTGCGGAATCGTAGTACGCGAGTTCGTACTCCAGTCGCGCTATTATGTTCACTTTCGGGCAAATACCCTTGGGAAAGGTATGAACCCCCTTATTCTCCCTCCAGCTATGGGTAAATAGTAGGACGGACTAGGTTCTTCAGCCTTGTTGAGGCAACTAGCCTAGGAGAAGGAAAACTCTGAATTCAAACCTGTTAAACTCCGCTTAAAAATTGACCTTGTGTCATATCCTGCCCGAGCGGAGGGGTTGGTAAATAGTACCTTATAAATAATCATGGTTGTGCTGAAAATTTTAGTGTGGACTTGTTCACCATTCTAAGGAAGTCACACTCTTCATTTCATCTTAAAGTATTGGAGACAATTCATTTTTTTTCCCGCAGACCGTCTCTCAGTAAACAGATAGAATGTCTGCTGAGACCTAATGATCTTGCTCAGTCGGCTGGGGCTGTAGAATACACCGACTGCACCACTGCCGAGGGGTAAGACCCCCCTCCCCCCGAACGAGTGTCCAGGATATGACACTAAACAATCTAATGATGAGGTTCCAGTGATGCTGGCGCTTTGGGGAATGCGGAGCACCCCTTCATTGCTATCGCTCCCAGGTCAACTTTGGCCCGGAGTGGTAGCATCTGATAGGACCCTACCTATGGGTTAAATAGAACTAAACTGCGTACTTAAGCTAAACTGAACTGCTTCAACTGTTTTGACATCGAAACTGCGTGCGTATGTTGAACTGAATTGTTTGAAATAGAACTGTTTGACTAAACAGAATTGCTTAAAATAAAAATGATTTTGACAATTAAACTGTGTACTCCAGCTAAACTGATTTATTTGAAATAAAACTGACTATTTCTATAAAAATGGACTTGGCGTTAAATAACCTACAAAGAGTGATATGCTATAAAATCCAACCAACCTTAATATTATTTCGATATTGTCTCCAGTACAATCATTTTTTCTCGCCACTCTAAATATTTCTCATATTTTTTTTGTTTGTTTGCTTGTTTATTTTGTTTTAGATGATATTCTCCTCGATTATAGCTCTGTTGAGTGAGGAGCGAAACCGGTCAGCTAGCTTGTCACTTTTTTGTTTTGTTGTTTCTTTTTTGTTTTTTGCTTTGTTTTGTCTGTCCCATAAACTCATCTAGATTTTAGATTTCTCGCACACCTCCCATATTTGTATAGGCCTCAACTGCACAAAAATTAAGACAGGTATCTGAATTAGTTTTTCTCATTTTATGGGATGTGGAAATGTTCTACTACAACAAAAATATTCAACTATAGCTCTTGTTTCTAGGTGAATCTAAGAATTTTTTGAACGACTCATTTATATATATATATATATATATCAGAAAGCTTGGTTTTATAATCGCAGAGGCCATATATATATATATATATATATAGCGAATAAAAGAGAAAATGTTAGAATAAAAATCCGACATACAGATTTATTAATTTCATTACTTTAAGCTGAGCGCAAAGTTTATTGAAAAAAGAACAGAAATTTAAAAAATCTTTTCTTGTAAGCAAAATAATGCTATTCAGAGCGTAGGTATTTTAATAGATATTATGAGCAATCGTGCAATGGTGTATAGCAGTAATTGTTTGCTTAAATTAAAGGGACATGTTTTGTGTGCGTAAAATATCTTTGCAAAAGTTGTAATTTACTGAGCTTTTTTTACTTAGATGTGGCACCAGGCCGTATGAATGGGGTACTGAAAGAGACTCGAACTCACTCGTGTAAATTTATTAGTCTAGCTTGTTAACCATTACATCACCCGAGGTACCTAAATCTTTGTATAAGTTTGTCGCTCTACGAGAGAAAAAATGTATTTATGCCTTAACGTAGAAACGGCTGCTGTGGATATTTTCGTCGGAAAGCTTCTGTTGGACAAACAGTTTTGATAACATCTAAGTAAACAAGCCTTTGTTCAATTTAAGAAAAATCAAACCAAGTTGAAATGAAATGCATTCTTAAAAGAAAAGAATGTAGATTTTCCCTCAAAAGAAAAAAAAATCGATAGCTGAGTAGATAATGGAATAAATTTCATTCATTCCTACTATTAGTTGAGTAACTAATAATCCTATACTTACCGAAGAAATATATATTTCTTCGCTTATTTATGCAATTTAGATTGGTTCGATTTTAGATTTCTAAAAATTGATTTATCCTTGAATCTCATTGGCTAAAAAATTGCATTTTAAATATCCTTGAAGGGAAAAGACTTTTTTTACATTATTTTACATTTTGGTCTTTGAAATTTTTCGTAGCAAGTAAAATATTGTCGCCTACAAAGTATCTCGAAATTCGAAAACTGGCACGAAAGCGCCGATTGATCGATTAATTAAAAAATGCATACTCCAAACAATTTTTGGCTAAAAAATTAACAGTTTTTTAGTATGGAAATTAGCTGATTTCCTACATATATATATATATATATATATGGATCTTTAGGCAGAAGCCTTCATCTAATATATATATATATATATACCTAAAGATCGCAAGACATACCCGAGAAAGATGAAAAGAAATCGTTAGTTTAAACGTAAAGATTATGATAGAAAAATTACTAAAACAGCCGAATAATTGATGGAATAATGAAATATTTTCATTTCAAAACTACAAACAGCCCAAATAAGAGAGGCAAAGGAATTAGCTGTGGCACACGATAATGATCATTCTTAATCGTAGAACTGCAGTTAACATTAGGTGATACAATAATCTAAACAACAAAGATTAAGATAATATTCTGAATAGTGCTTGAAATAAAAGAGTAGACCTTATGGCACAATGCCCAATGCTATGACCATGGGGTTCAACTGGTTAGATGGAAGAGTGACATGTCAAAAGCAGGAAATGTCGAGTGAATTGGAATACACCCAATGTAATCTTAATGCACGAATTTAATCATGTCGGAATTAAGTTAATGCCTTTGATAATTACAATGCGATATACAACATTCTTGACAAAGATTGTTAGAAATTTTCTTACTTCCTTCTTTCTTTCTCTTTCGTTCTACTCACATTAATTTTCTTTCTTTTCTTCCTTTTTCATCCAATCTAAAATTTCAGCCTCTTTTTTTCTTTATTCTTTTTCATTGTTTCTTTGAATTTTTTTTTTAATATTCTTCTTTTTCAGCCATTTTCACGTTCTTTCTTTTTTTGCATTTCGCATTCTTTTTTACTTCATTTTTCTTTAATCTTCTATTTCATTTTTTTTCCTTGTTTCTTCAGTTTCTTCCTTTCTTCTTTTTTTCTTTCGTTACTTACTTATCCTCCCCACCTCACCCTTCCATCATCCATCGTACTCCCTCAACGCAATCGCAACCACCCACAGTTGCATTTCCTGAGCTATCAACACGTGGAGACTAGACACATCAAATTTTTACTAGTAATGTGAGCCACCGACCGATAACCATAAGCTGACAATATCTTGTAGCAAGACCGCCATGATAGTCGGGGTAGGGGGCTTGGGAGACGGAATTGAGTAGCTGTTGATATAGCAGCTTGTTCTGGTGTCAGCTCGAAATTTCTTAAACTGGGAAGTGGGAGTATGATATAGACTTTCAAAAAGACTTATCACCGGGCAATAACCTTCCGATAATATGAAACGATCAATATAACAGGACAAACAACAGGTGAAACAAGAAATCAAAAGAAATTACATTAGTTCAAAAGGGATTTAAAGAAAAAATAGCCCGACAGATTGAGAACGGCAAGATACTAGAAACAATGCAAATGAATATGCAAACGATAAAATATTAGCAAAGCTTGATATAAATTTGAATTTTTTATTGTGCTTTCAAAAAAGCTACGGCCCCGAAGTTGTGATTACAGATATTAGGGAGGAGATTCTGGACTGTGGACTCAAAGTAAGTGAGTTCGAATTCCAGTCACGCTATTACGTTCATTTTTTTCACTAATAACCTTGGGAAAGGTACAAGTCCCCTTATACACCAGCTATGAGTTGAATATCATTGTTGTTCATCTAAAAGAATAGCTTTGGCATTAAATAACCCACAAAGGTTGATATGTCATTAATCAAAGAAACCAAACCAAATACAAACTTGAGGAAATGTCCGGACCTTATTCAAGTGGATATAGTAAATTGAACCTTGATAGTTAAACGTACTGTTTTGATTAGTCCATTGATTGATTGATTTATGGACTGATGGATTTTAACTACATGTCAATCCGATAAAAGTTATATAGTTTCAAGTATTCCAATCTAATACTAATAATTATATGCTTTCAAGTAATTAGTTATATTTAACAATAGTCATTTGTTTTCACATACTTATACGATTTCCCTTAATTAATTCTTGGTAAACTATTATAGCTTCTAGTAAGGATTATTAATACAAATAACTTAGAGATATATGACATCAAGTATTTCGATCGAATACAAATAATTTGCAAACATCTATTTGACCCAAAGATGCGACCCAAACAGGTATTACCTCTCCGGGTCAGAGTGGACCAGAAATTAATTGCAATGAAGGAGTACTTTACACTCTACAGATTTCAAAAACAGGAGCTTCGCCATCAAATACAGTTTAGTGTTATACTAAGGACAACCTCTTTTGGCAGGGGGTTATTACCACTCAGCAACTTATTCAAGGCTCCGCCTACTCGGCCAACGTACTGTTTTGAAAAGTGTTAAAAGCTGAAAAAGTTATTTAATAGTGGCATAAAAAAAGTTTGACTTATACCTCAGAACAGCGTATTTTCATCAAAAGAATTAAATGAAGATGACTCAGCTTATTATTTCTCAAATTTTTTCCCGTGTAGTTAACGAGAAATTACCGTGAAGAGATCATTTGGTGAGAGAGAGAAGCAAATCAGCAACAATATCAACAAAAATGATAACCTTCCAAAACATGTATTTCATTATAATCTTGTGATTTGTTGGAAGCGTGGAATACGCGCATTGTAATAACATTGTAATGATATTTTGCATTAGGTAATTCGTCCTCTCTCCCCAGTTCGCTGACTTCCTTCAAATGTCTTTAATTTGTTTTTTTTAAGGGGTGGAGTAACAAAAACCTAGCCCACCCACCGAGCATTTTTTCCGATAACTCTGATCAACTGTCCATCCCCGTTGTCTGAGACATCTTCTGGTCTACGACTCCCCAGATTTATGGCTACCTCTGATCAACTTTTCAAGCCCATATATATAAATATATAGAGAGAATCACTCGTGGTTATCGTCATTAGAAATGGACTACGCGACTCGAGTTCAAGTCTTTGACGAGGCTGTTTGAATTTCACATGGTGCTACTTCTCTTGGGATAGATATGCATCTATGGATAAAAAGTAATGAGGACTGGGCTCTTTAATCTCTACTAGAAAGAAACTTTGAAACCTTGTATCGCATCCTACTCATGAAGTTGCAGTTGGGTAAATGCATATATATATATATATATATATATATATATATATATCTTGTAACGCCTCTCTCTGCCTTGATACTTAGTTGCTCGGCCATAACAGACTTGCCTTGCGATTGGAAATTTCTATTTTTGATAAATAAGGCGGGTCAAAAAGTATGAAAACTGAAGCTGTTTTTACCAAGACAGAAATGAACAACGAATGATACTTTAATGTTCTTCTAAGTTATCCTCTTGGTATTCACCACACTCATTCTACCGAGTCGAAGCACCTTTGAAACTCCCATGTTATATTATTAAACTGTATCGTCTAATTTCCTTTAATGTCTTCACTGTCTTTAACTTTTACTCTGGAGATGAATGTTAAGTTTAGCAAAGAATTTACACGGGATTAAGTTTCAAAAGTATGACGGGATTTAGACAAGACATATCTCATATCAACCAAAATAATGTTTTTAAAAAGTCATGAGACTGTTGATTAAAAATTATCAAGGGTTGGCACGGACTTGTCAAGAAATCATTACTTCATCATATAAGTTGTTTCGATACGCCATTTAAATTTTAGATTTGAGCAAATTAAAGATTCGGTTTCACTAGTTTTTAATCACATCTCGGCAACATATCTATTCACACAGTGTCAACTGCCAACAAGTAATTCTAGTAGGTTTCTCTTCTCAATAATCCACGCCAACAAAATTCTAGCTGCCGGCTGCATTACTTTACAACCTTTTCGACACCAATTCATGAGTCAATCGTTGAATATCTTATTATATTTTAACAACATGAAAAAGCTTGTACTTGAAAAATATTGGGTTTTATTTGTAGAGACAACTGTGAAATTCAATCAGGATTTACTGCAAATCTAAACGTTTTTATAAAAGCAGTATAATATACTTGAGAAAAACATTTCATTGACCAAAGTTATTTTTAAGTAGCAAAATCTCACAAAAAAAGAAATTTTTCCTTCCAAACCTATTTTTGATTACCTCCCCTTGAGGGATCAATTTAACAAAAGGAGCTATGCCTCTACGTGTGGATAAAGACATTTTCCTAGTTTCTGGTGTCACAAAGATTTTCTCCTTTGTTGCAATGGGAAACATTCTTATTTAAAAAAAATTTTTAAATCCTGATCGTAGACAAGGAGGAAAGTTGCTATCAATCAGACTCCGGTTAAAAACCAACAGCTAACACAGGTTTAAAAGACTTGCAAGCAAAGAAAATATAACAACATTATGGAATCTCCATTCATATTCACACAGACAATTAAAATTTCTTTTTAAGTCACGGAATACTTTACCTAATTGAATTATTTAATTGCAGTTATATATATTTTCTATTAAGAGATAGTGGATCGATATTGAGCTTAATGGTTACCAAAGGTGTCCTTTAAGTAGTTAATAAATGCAACCATTTACTTTGTTATCACTATAAGAAATTAAAAGATATATATACGTAGACAAAAAGCTCCTGGGAACACAATTGTAAATTTTGTCTTGAGGAGTTTTCTTGAATAGATTTATGACAGTATTTGATTCAGAAATGAAATTAATCACATCTTCTACTTGAAATATTTAATTATCTGAACGTACTTGTGTATTGTTTTGTTTTGGGTTTTGTTTTTGTTTTGTTTTTTTTTTGTTTTTTTTTTGGCGGGGAGGCTTTTTGTTTTTGTCTTTAGTTTGTTTTTTTTTGTTTTTTACTGGGTTTTTTTTTTTGGTGGGGAGGGGGTTGTTTTTGTTTTTTGCTTTTGTTTTTTGTTGTTTTTTTTTTTTTTGCTTTTTGCTTCTTGAGTGATTTTTTTTTGGTACAAATTTTGGCTGCTGTATCCTGTGGCTTTCTTCGGATGTCTTGTATTTCTAGGTTTAATTCTATTGATAGGTTTGATTCTGACCTAAAGAGGTAGCATGTGTTGTTTGTTTTGTTTTGTTTTGTTTTTTTTTTGCTTTGTTCTGTTTTTTTGTTTTGTTTTTTCCTACATATTCCATCCGAGGTTTCTCCACACTAGTTCTTCGAGCTGTCATCTTCTGATAAATCAATTGAGCTCGTGATCTTTCATTGAACTTGAGAAATTCACAAGTGTTCTTATATCTTAGACACGTTCAAAACGGTTTTTGGTGTCTCACACCCATGGTACATTTTGTTTTCTCTTGTTTTAATTGGTGAATACTTTATACTGTTGGTAGCTATGCTTGGCCTACCGAGTGATTTCAACATAACATGTATACTACTTCCTTCAAAAGACCCTGTCTCTATTTTTGTTTGATATTATTTTGACTTGATTCCATAGAATTTGATGTGCCCTCTCTTCTTCTACATAGGATAAGCTGTATATCGATTTTAGATATTCTTCATGTATTTTTCCAATGCTACAGGGAATCTGGTATCCCCTTTACATAAGTTAAGAATGGCATTACCATATTAATAGTTAATATGATTCGAACTTCATTTGTGTATCAAATCAAATACAGTCGTAACTTTTGGTCGAACAGTATCAAGTCTTACGAAGGAAATTAATTGGGATACAAATACAACCCTCAAAAAAGGTTCTAGACGACAACTGCAAGAAAACGCTGCTCTATGTATTTATCCAACCCCTCCGTATGAGCAAGATGTGACACAAGGCCATTTCAAGTGGAGTTTAACAGGTTTGAATTCAGATTTTTACTTCTCCCAGATCGATTGCCTTGAATGGCCCCGTCTATCCTACTATTTATATATCTGGCGGGAGAATAGTTAGTTGCATACCTTTCCCGAAAGTATTGGCGTTATGTGAAATGCAAACAGCCTCGTCCAGGTTTTAAATCTAATTCACCGTGTCCATTTACTATAACGATTACCACTGCATCTCAAATGGTACCGACGAGAGAATCAGATTTCCTCCTCTTTGTCATGCCCAACTCTTCTTGGGTGGAATATTGTTGCTGTTGTTATACAATTTGGATCTTAAATTCTTATTCTTTAATTTGCAATGTTTTATCGCTGTTGGGCTAACATAGATCTCGCTTTGACGTACCATTTTTTCTGTTACAATAATATACATACGTACATACATACATACTAAAGTCCTTACATTACTATGTAGATAAACTGGTATTTTGGAAGGTGTCATTTTTTTTTTTGTATTCGTGTATTTTCACATGACTGATAATATTGTTTTTCTTTTTTCGCTATATTGAGACAAGATATCTCTAAATCTACATTATCTCATTCCTTCGAGGGGAAATCAAATTCTCTCGTCGGTACCATTTACCAAATTTTAACTCTTTGTAAACCGGAAACTCCTATCGATATGATTCGTCATATGATACAAAACAAAACCTTCACTGTGTCACCATTTACGAGAGAGTAAGACAAGTATTTGAAATTCAAGTTTTGGTACGGGATAGAAGAAATGAGACACCGATTTCTTCACAAAATGCCAGCTTCTGATAAAAACAACCAGACTTCAGACTTTCCATCACCCTTAACAGCTTCCGACTTCACCCGGCCATTCTCATCGACTCTTGCCCCGGCATCATACAATCTCCAACTAATTGATCCACAGCCGACGCCGAGGTGTCTAAATGATGGACATTGAAGTGACCTTATATCCTTCAGATTTCTACCCATGTGAAGTCTTAATCTCCAATGACAGTTAAAAGGTCTCACTGCAGCTCTTCCTCTTCCCGCCAGGCACGAGGAACTAATCTCATTTCTATCTTTACTGGGCCACCCTCAGAGACTCTTCCAAACTTTTCAAAACAACAACGCTTTTGCTGGTGATTAGTTTACCAGATTAGAACAGTGAGAATTCGGACGATTAGGGAAGGAACGGAAAGAAAACTTTCTTAACTGACCAAAGAAAAAATTTTAAAATGGAAAGAGAATATACGAGTGGGTGTTAAAAAGTTCTTGGCCCAAGGAAGAAGGCATTGAGTCTTTTTTTTTTATTTTAATATTCAGTAGATTTTAAGATTTAAAGAAACTTGAGAAAATCTTTGTGATAAATATAAGGAATTGCACGTACGTATCATGGCTCCAGGATATTATTTGTTAGACCGAGGACTTTTCAGTACCTCATCGAGTGCTCTAAAACCCTATATTATTTTTTATTCTCTTATTTCATCTATTATAGCCATTATTCATTCTTAATTTTGTTTGTGTGAAAGGTTGTCGAATAAAGCTTAGAGTTGGTTTTGTTTGGTTTATTTAGCGGCATGTCAACTTCTTATGGGTTATTTTATACCTGATATGGTTGATTTCTAAATGTTTGATTATAATCATTACCATTTGTATTTTCAACATTCCATTGAAATTATTTTTATTGCAACCTTTTTTTAATTTGTCAATATTAATCATTTACTTACACTCAGTTATATGGCTTCACGTGTCCCAATCAAATACTTTCCCAGCCGGTTGGGGCTGTAGAATATACTGACAGTATCTCTTCAGAGGGGGAAGACCCCCTTCCGAACGAGTGTCCTGCACATGACACTAAACAATCTGATCGTGAGGTTGCAGTAATGCTGGAGCAGTGGGGAATGCAGAGTACTCCTTCATTGCCATCGCTCCCAGGTTCACTCTGGCCCGGAGTGGTAGCACCTTAATGGGTCCTATCTATGGGTCAAATAGAATTAAACAGTTCGCTTACACTAAACTGAATTGCTTGAAATGGAACTGTTTTGTATGCTAAACTGAATTGTTTGAAATAGAACTGTTTTTGACATTGAAACTGTATTTATGCTAAACTGAATTGTCTGAATTATTAGTGTTTGACTAAACTGAATAGCTTGAAATAGAAATGTTTTTGACAATTAAACTGTGTACTTATGCTAAACTGGATTGTTTGAAATAGAACTGTTTATTTATATAAAAATGGATTTGGCATTAAATAACCAACAAACGTTGATATGCTATAAAACCCAAACAAACAAACAAACAACCCTATCAAATACGAATAATCTAAATACAATTATATAGATTCAGTTAACTATTTTTGTGCGCTTGTTACGGTCCTTACAGATCTGACAAACATACTGAAAGAATTGGAAATCATAGGAAAAATCGACAACATCCTGACCACAGCGTCATGAAGATTAGCTAAGATATTTAAAAGAGTCTTAGAGACCTGAGGAGATTTGCTGCCACTCAGACCCCATTGAAAGACCACCAGCTAACGCTGGTATGAAAAACTCGCAAGAAGCTAAATAATCATGTTTGCATACTGTTATATGGTTCCAAGTATTCCTACCAATACTAATAATTTTCAAAAGTATTATGTTGACACAGATGAAATTCTAACAAGTACTCAGGAGTACTCTAAACTTCCTAGAAATCCAGAACCGGAACTTCTCCAGCCGATACGTCGTACCCAGAACACATAACGCTCTAGAGTAATATCGACAGGATTTATTGAATTTCTGGTATTTATTTATATATTTTGATTTAATATATGTAGTTGTGTATTGGCTGAATTTTAAAAATCTAATTTTAATTCTTGAAATTAACGTTGATCGTTACATGAGTAATAATTTTGTAAGAATAAAATTCAGACCTACGAGTATGTACTAGGAACAACATTTAATATCAGCAATTTATTCCATAAATTAATGATTTCACAATTGTCAATAGACACAAACTAAGAATGTAATTTCGCATTTTATATTTTTTAATCAAAATCCTCGCAAATAGTTAAGGAATTTTTAAAAACTATCATAAAAATATCTTTAGGGTTTCATTCGTAACCACAAAAAAAATTTGGTAACCATTATTCACAGCTGAGTGACAGACAAAAACATTAACTGAGTTATAGCAAGATTTCTTCTTCTTCTTCTTCTTCTTCTTCTTCTTCTTCTTCTTCTTCTTCTTCTTCTTCATGGCAGTAGCAAGTGGCGACTTTCAGCAGAGATTAAGAGTGACAGCAAGTCTCTTCAACGCTGTCATCTGGATGATTTCATTCCTTTCTCGAATTTCTAGTTCTTCCGATCTTGTTGCCAAGTTTTTGATGTTTATCTGTTTATTTTTCACAATCAATCTTTTACTTTTTTTCTTGTTATGAAGATCATGTTTCAGTTAGGGTCTCTATGCACCCACTTTCTTTCATTCTTTCTTTCTTTTCTCCCTAATTATTTTATGTCCATAAAATTCCAATACTTTTTTTCACAGAAAAATTTTGCGCATTCTTAATAGTATAATTGCTTGAGCCATTTCAATTTTTTCCATTATTCGCATCGTAAATGACATTAGTAATAACTTCATGGTTTTAGTATTGAAGAAGTAAGTCCTACTCCGCACACACACACACACACACACATATATATATATATATATATATATATATATATATATATATATATACGAGGGTCGTTCAAAAGGTTCTAAGCCTCCCTCAAAAAGAAAATCCATAACTGAATATTTTTGTAGTGGCAACATACTATATAACTTCTTATAAACCTAAAAAAAAAAAACATTTCAGATTTTTGTCTTAATTTCTGTAAAGGCGAAGCCGATATGAAAGGTCTGTGACAAGTCTAAAACCTGGATTAGGCTTATATATATATATATATATATATATATATATATATATCATCGTGCCACACCATCAGCTCAAATATCCCTGACTCTTTCTCGCCACCGTTCTCTATCGTCCATTGCTTCCGGCAGGTCTTCAGGGCTACATCTCGTATCCGCACAGACCTGCTGTATGTAGGTTCTAGCTGGTCGTCCTGACTTTGCTCGTCCATGTGAAGGGGTCCACAGGAATACGTCACTTATGAGTTCGTCCCTACATCTTGAGCAGTGTTCGCATGTCTGGTTTGACTAACTTGGATACTTTTCGTAATAGGTGGTAAGTGGCCGTAGAGTTGCTGCTTTGTGGGGTGCTGCTTCCAGGACTTGTTCAATATTGCTTGCAGCATTTTTGTGTAGTTGCCGTCAAGCTTTGTCTCCATACATTTGTTAGCATCCATGTAACGAATCCATACAGCAGTATAGACACGACCGCTGATTGGAAGAAACTGCGTTTTATTTTATCGGTCAGGTCTGACTTCCATATGAGCGATAGTCTATCGTTAGCTGTCCATGCCTTTGCTAGTCACATGTTGATGTTTTTCTCGGTTGATGAGACACTGCTTTCTAGGTAAGTGAACTTGTCTACTAGTTGCAGAGAGCTACCGTTTAGTGTGGAGATGTCGCCTCTTAAAGCATATATATTCCGTCTTGTGTGGATTGACATGGAGGCCTATGCCTGCAGCTGCTCGTTCCAGACACTGTAGCAGGGTTTCGGCTTGGGCGGATGTATTTGCCAGAAGCACAATGTCATCGGCGTCGTCGGCGTGGGTAATTGTTTTTGCTGGGTGCATTCTGCTTCTTTCCTTTGTTAGCTTGAAACCGTTTTCTTTGATTTTATCAATATATGTTCTAAGCACGTAGTCTAGATAGATGATAAACAGGTATGGAGCTAATGTGTCTCCTTGCTGTACATAAGCTACAATGCCAAAGTAGTCTGTGTCTCCATCCGGGGAACAGACTTATACTTTTGTGTTTCTATACAGCATCATTTTGGCTGCGACTGTTTCTTTTTGTATCCCGTAGGCGAGTAGTATTTGCTCCATCTTTCCTCTGTTTATGGAGTCAAAGGCCTAGGTGAAGTCGACAAATGATATTGTTGCCTCTAGGTTTTTTGCACATACGCTTTCAAGAATTCGACGAAGAGTCAAAATTTGTGA
Source organism: Sepioteuthis lessoniana (assembly GCA_963585895.1). Lineage (NCBI taxonomy): Eukaryota > Metazoa > Mollusca > Cephalopoda > Myopsida > Loliginidae > Sepioteuthis > Sepioteuthis lessoniana. The sequence goes on along the minus strand of OY757916.1, from coordinate 85,354,983 downwards.
CGTTGTGGATTTATTCCTTCGAGAGCCACATTGGTTCTTCCTAAGTATCTTCTCTATTTTTGGTTCTATACAGTTGCGTTGTAGAGCATTGTATATCTTGGCCTCTATGGATCTAAGAGTTATACCTCGGTAGTTCTTGGCTAATCCGAGTTCACCCTACTTAGCGAATGCGAGGATGCATCCCTTTGTCCATCTGTCTATCGGGTTTTGATCTTATACAACATTACTGTATCGGAGCAGTATGTCGTAGAATTGCCTGGTCCTCCATACTTCTGGGGGTATTTCATCAAGCCTTGCTACTTTTCAGTTTTTAATTTTTCTTAATACCGAGTCGAGTTCTTGTTGCGTAAACGGTCCTAGTTTGATGTCTAATTATTTCCTAATAATTCTTGTAATTGGCTCATGTGTAACTTTCGGGGGGGGTTCCGAGTAAATTCTCGATATATATATATATATATATATATATATATATATATGGATATTACTTAACAAGTAATTGATATTCACCAAAAAGCGAGTGGACAGTAAGATGTTCCTCACGCCATAAGCATTTCCACCGAATAATCAAACACAATGGAATTTTCAATATTTCTTCGTGGAATAAACGTTTTAGCCTTATTTCTTTTTTAGCAATGTACAGTACTAATTTGAGTCTTTAGGTCATCAGGAAAGAATGTGCACCGTTTCCGGGCTTTCCTCTCAACAATTTTATTTTCTTACCGTGTCTCCGCTAACAAATATATATATATATATAGAAATATATATCACTGAGGCCCTATTATATCGTTGTGAGGACTCAGAAATATAACGGCGAAATGTGATTTGAAAAGAAAAACCTGCGTGCGTTATAGGAATATTGCGTTAGCCTCGTTACGCATTCGTGATCAGGTGGAGGTTTTATAATCTTTATTTTGAATTGTTCCACAGGATTTTTTGTTCCATATCCGCATGGAACTATTTTTCGTTACTTCTTAGAAGTGTCTTATACATTTGACTCTATTACGCCCTTTGATTCTAATTTGATCCAGAAACTGGTACAGACTGTCGGCTACGAATCCTCTTGCTCCCATTTCCACGATTATGTTACACTCTTCCTTTCCTAGCTGTTTTAAGATCTTCATATTTGCAGGTTTTATACTCGTTGCTTTGTTCCATCTGGCTTTCATATGGTATTGATAATTCTACTACGATGACTTTAAGATTCGTCCTTAACAGAACAATGTGTGGTTGCAGATCCTTACTAGATATTGTTTTTGGGTAATTATGCCATCCAGGAAGGTCGGCAGATACCTCCAAATTTTCACTTGATCCAAGAAGATCTCTCGATGCTTATTTGTTTATTTAGAACAGCCGTATATTTTCCTGTCTCTGCAACAGATTTCTGGGTTGAAATAATTGGTTCAGATTTCATATAAGTAAAGTAAAGTTGGCGACCGTAGGCGAGGGTGACCAGAAGGCTCCCTTTTCAAGGGCTACTACACTGAGGTGTAGGAGAGGGCGCTACTCCTTTCCCTGGATTGCTCCAATTTACACTTGATACGTACCTTATATTGCTGAGTGTTAAGCAAGGAAGCATCAAGTACCATTTTTAAAGTCTTTGGTATGATGCGACCTGGGATTGAACCCAGGTCTCACGGACTACTGGCAAACACTCAACTCACTAGGCCAATGAGCCGGTTCTGCACCTAAGTATCGATATACTCGTTAGTGAGAAGGTATCTAGATAATTTCGATGTCAAACCCATGAAATATATATATATATATATATATATATATGTGTGTGTGTGTGTGTGTGTGTGTGTGTGTGTGTGTGTGTTGAATTCACAAAAATTCTAGCCAAAATCACAGTACGTTTCAATCATAAAATAAGATTTAAAAAAAAAACAAGATAAAACTCACGACCCAGAGTTTCATGGTATCGATCGTCTGGCGAACTAGAACACAAAACATCTGATTTTGTGAGATTCTAATAAAATCAGTTGTAAGTTTTATATATATATATATATATATATATATATATATATATATGTATGTATGTATGTATAAAACTTTTCTACGTTATCAGAATATTCTTTAAAAACAGATAACAGAACTAAGTAATGTGAAATTTCAGTCTTACGGCAATTCGAGATATGCAACTTTTTCATGGATAAGTTTTCTGTCATTTTAAACTTGAAAATATCTTCCTCTATTTTATGTGCTAAATTATTTTGAGCTCCCAGATGCATAGAAGATTATTTACAGAAGAACAGGTTTACGTTTGTTTCATTTTAACTTTTAGTTTCATTTTATGTTCAAGAAGAACGTAAAGAGTCGAAAATACAGACCAATTTTTTTTCATTATGCTTTTTTTTATTTTTTAAGGACGAGGTGATTGCAAAATCATTTATGTATTGCTTTTTTTTGTTGTTGTTTTTTGTTAGTTTGTTTTTGGTCTTGTTTTTATGGAACAGATAAATTAGTCACAAAACAATTGTTTTATTTTCCAAATTAACTTTCTTGAAGAATTTACTTACTGTTTTATTTGAATGTATTTTTTGTTGTTTTTTCCCCTCTTTCAATCAACTTTCCTATTCTTTCCTCCTAAAACATATATATTAAATACGGCGTGCCTTCAATAAGTATCCAGACTTTTTTTTACAGGCATTCAAAATTGTCGTAGACTCTTGAAAATACGATATGTTATTGCTATATATCTTATGAGATGACAGGCCAATTTTTATGATTTCAAGTTCAAATGAACAGCTACAGCAAGAATTGGAATGCACCCAACTAAAGCCTGATTGTCACAGCTGGTGAATTTCAAAAATGCAATCTGGACGTGAGGACACTTTAAAAGAACGATATGCAATAAAATTCTGTTTCAAACTTGGAAAAAATGCCACAGAAACGTATGGAATGCTTCAGACTGCTTTTGACCATCTTGCTTGAATCGAGCATCAGTTTTTGAGTGGCATAAGATATTCAAGGAAGGCAGGGAGTCTGTGAGGGATGATGAGAGATGTGGGAGGAGTAAGGAAGTCAATACACCAGAGTTGATTGGCCAAAAGGGTTAGGCTTAGGGTTACTATGTTGAGTTTTTAAGGGAGTTCAGAAAGAGATTCCGTCGGAAGAGGCCAGCACTCTTCAAATCGGGTCAGTGGCATTTCCACCAGGACAATGCACCAGTCCACAACTCCATCCTTGTCCCAGACTATTTGACCAAGATGGGCATCAAGACAGTTCCTCAGCCTCCCATAGTTCAGACATTGCTCCCTGTGACTTTTCATTGTTCCCTAAGCCCAGAGGCAGTCGTTATGAGACAATTGAGGAGATGAAAGAGGCTGTGACGAAGGTCATTGACACGCTCACACAAGAGGACTTCCATGGGGCCTTCCAGAATTTGTTGTAACAGTACAACAAGTGCATTGCAGCCGGAGGAGATTACTTGGAAGGGGACTAGAGTTTTATGTGTGTACTATCAATAAAAGTGCCCATACGAAAAAAAAAATTTCTTAGCAAAAATCTCTTTTTTGGTAGTATGTGCAATCATCCAAAGTTGCAATATATGGCAAATACTTTTTTAAAAAATTCCGAAACTGTGACAACTTTTGCTTGGTCACTAGAAAAAAAAGTTTAGCGTTATCTTGATTTAAATACTATACAGTTTCCGTTAATAATTAGAATATATTCAAAATATATGATTGAATAAGTAATTTAAGATTGAAAAAGTAAAATAATATTATACCTGATAAGATTTTGTAATATAAGATTATATAATATAAGATTATATAAAAAATATAAGATTGAATAAATATAAAAATACTTTTATAATATAAGGTTGAATAAGTAATATTAGATTAAATAAGTAATTCTAGTCGCTTCCTTTGTCGATTAGACAAAGGAAGCGACTAGAATTACTTATTTGCAGTACTTGTTCGAATGTGCAAAATTGTTGTGCAAAATTGTTGTGCAAAATGTGCAAAATGTTGCAGTACTTGTTCAAATGTGCAAAATGAGCTCCTTGAGGAGAAATTCCATCCATTCTCACAATTTACAGAACATCATTGTTAGGTGAATAACAGCATTTGGTTCTGTTCGTTGAAGTTTATTTCTCCTATTTCACGATCACTCTTGGAATTTGCTTACAAACTGGAACATTTTTGTGATGTTTGAATAGCGAATTGCCTCCCAAAATATGATACAGCAGGTTGGGGCTTCTTTGTTCACATTTCTTGTTTTTTGTTTTTTTGTGGGGGAAGAATAACTCATGGGGAATTGATACATCAAAGCAAAAATAAAGCTCTACAAATGATTTCCAATGTGTTATTTGTATATTTTGAAATATGTTGAATATCTTCCGTTTCGTATAATATAGCTTATTCTCAAGTAATATCTTCATTTAACCGCTATCAGTTTCAACTGGTTTTCCCAACCATGGAGTATCGTCTAACGCAAAATCTCTCACATGAAATATCGTAAATTACTTTTCCTGTATTTGACTGTTAACGGTACCATCTTAAATTGCACAAATATTTTTGAGGATGTAACTTTTCTTATAATAAGGAGAACAATGTTCCAGAAATATAGGGGTTTTTTTTTCAATGTTAAAAGCAACGCTAAAAACTACACCAATTTGGGAATTTTTAATGATAGATGACATAATACAATAAAAAATGTATAAATACACAGTATTCTATATAGTATGTGTTATATAATGAACATAGTATATATGAATATGAACATAATTAAAGTACATATGAACACAATTTAATCAATATGATATATGCAATATAATGAATACAATATAAAGGAATATCAATCTTATCAAAATATGTATGAGTACAATATAATGAATATGATATAAGCTCTATATGTGAATCGAATGAAAATATATAAGAAAATGAAAAAGTTATAACTAATCTCTCCTTTGTTTACTGAAGCCTACTTAGATGGGCCCAGTAGGCTGGAGCTGAGACAATAGAATACACCGATTGCCTTTCTGCAAAGGAGTAAGATTCTCCCATTTAGTGTCCTGATATGACATTAAACAATCCAATGATGAGGCTCCAGTCTTCGAACTTTGGAGAATGTGGAGTACACATTCGTTGCTATCGCTCCCAAGTTCACACAGGCTTGGAGTGCTAGCATCTGTCTATGCGTCTAATAGAACTGTTTTAAATTTAAACTGTGTGCAAATAAATGACTTTTACTAAATTGAATTGTTAGAAATTAAACAGTTTGATCATTTAATTGTGAGTAAACAAATGACAGATGTTTAATTGAATTGTTAGTGATACATAGCAATACTTGGAACCATTTAACTGTGTACGAAAGAATGAGTAATGTTGAATAGAATGATTGATGGTAAATAGCAATACTTGTAACCCCCTCAGGGTCTGCAAACAAATTATCAATATTGAATAGGGTTATAAGAGTTACATAGTAATGCTTAAAACCATTTAACTGTGCGCAAACAAATTAGTTCTGATTTAGAAATAGAATTAAGTACAAACTATTCACTTCAAATCATATATGTATATCGATTTGAATGCGCGAAAACAAATGATTCATAGTAAATAGATCTATTCGTATTAGATAGGAATGCTTGAAACCATTTAACTGTGTATAAAAAAATGAGCTCAGGCTCATTTAAAAATGTTATCTACAAAATGTGTTTAGACATCATATATCTAGTATATATCTATAAAGTTTATTTGGCAATACATAACCTACAATGGTTGATATGTCATAAAACCAAACCAAACCAATCACTTGGATCAAGACCAAATTGGCCTCGACTCAATAAAGGATTACAATGATATAGCGATGTGATGCCATAAATAGAGAATAATTGTAGTGTAAGGTATGTGTGAATGTATGGCATTAAATAAAATGGATTGATTGACTTTAATGGCATGCCAACTCACACAGGTTATTTTTTATGCTAAGTTTTCAGGGAATAAAGTCCATTGTTCGTATATATTTACATTTTTGTCTAATTTCATCATTTTTTTTTTTTTTTTTGCACACGATTATATGATATCAGATGTTCCTATGTAATACAAACAATTTGCAAATTAATCTATTTGGCCTATTGATAAGACCCTAAAAAGAACTGCTACGCTGAATCCGAGTGGATCTGGGAGTGATGGCAATAAAGGGGCACTCCTCGCTCTCCAGACCCCCACAACCAAATGCAGTTTAGTGTCATATCCAGGACGCCTCTTTTTTTGAAGGAAGGGTTTTTACTGTCTTACAGTCAACATATTCTAAGCATCACCAACATTTAAGACATTTAAGGAGCAATGATATGCATATTGACGTTAGAATTAAATGGTTAAAAGTCATGTACCTTTGAAAAACAGGAATGGAGGAATATGTTCTCCCAAAGACATCTAACACTAAATACAGAATGAACAGTATAGGTAACTCAATTTTCATCCCTATCAATTTTCTCAGCAAAAATATTCCGCTTTTTCACCCAAATGTCTTTGTTTATCTTTTCTTTTATTTATATTCTCCATATTATCTTCAACGATATATTTCTACTTCCTAAATTTAATCAAGTCCCTTTTTTAGTCAGGCAACAACGCAACCAAATAAAAAATGGTCCTCAATTCCAAACTCTTTTTCCAAACTTCTCATTTGCCTGGCAGTGTACCTTCAAATTCACCGACATTCCGTAACCCACTAAAGATGTAGACCCCGAAAGGCCAAATTCCCCTACTCAAACGCCATCAATCCGAAATATTTCACCGCACACTTCCCGTTTTCATTCTTTCTGCCTCATTTCCGACCCATTTTCACCTTGATTGACTTTTGCCAAAAAATTGAAGCTTTGCCCCTCACCCAAGAAAATGGGAGGAAGGCTTTGGAGTCCGATACGAAACATTACCCAGGAATGATCAAGGAAGATGCCTGGAGTGAGCCAAAAATAATAACTTTACACACAGCTTAGATAAATCTAACTATTAATTTGATAAAAATTCGATTGGTGTAAATTGATAAGACGGTATTAATATTACTGTTTTTGAAATACTCTAAATATTAATAGTTTAAAAAAATAACAGCGAATATGGCACAGAGAGGGATCTAGAAATAGAATAAACGATTAATTTAACGGTTTTGATTGGTATCTACGTTGTTTAGTTGGTAGAGGAGCTGGTGCGTTTAACTAGGTTTTCCCAAGACAAAGTGGATGTCATTTAATCTCATGGAAGGTTTATTCGTATTTTTACTTCATGAGAGTTTTCCACATCACCGTTAGCTGATGGTCTTTCAGTGAATTTTGAGTGACAATAAATCTCCTCAAGTTTTCAGGACTCTTCTCTGTATTTTGACTGATCTCAATAATACAGTAGTTTGGATGCTTTCCATTCATCCTTTCCAAATCCTCCAGGCCTTGTACCAGTCATTAGGTAACTGCACCAAGATCACCAACTACAATTGGTATAATTCCACATTTTTTTTTTAATTTCTTAGCAAGGTTGTGGTACTTCTTTTCACTTTCTTTCAATTTTACTTTGTGGTCAACCGGGACAGCAAAGTCCACCATTCTGTAAGTTCTCTTTTTTTTTTTCTTTTTTTTTTTTGATTATTATAAATTATAAAAATTATTATTTTTTTTTGTTGATTATTATAAGGTCTGGTCGTCTGGCCGAGATTAGGTGATCTGTTTGTATCTCAAAATCCCAGGGGAGTGTGTACGTCCCATTTGCCAAAACATATGTTGGATTGTGCATATAGTATTTATTATTATTATCATTTTTTACTCATTGAGAGTTTTCACACCAGCGTTAGCTGATAGTCTTTCACTTGAGTTTGAATGACATCAAGTATCTGCAAGTCTCCAGGACTCTTCTTAGTATTATAGCCGTTCTTAACAAATGCTGTAGTTTGGATGGTCTCCACTCATTATCATTTCCGATCCATGTTGTTTCTCGTTGTCGTAGAATGACAACCCGAGTAAAGTCTAATGCATATCTGCGTCACAGAGGTTGACTTTTAAAAGAGAAAAGAATAATGCTAATCCCCTTGGGAGGCTCTCATGATGTAATGACTATCATCGTAGGAAATAGACTGAGTGACCCAGGTTCAAATCCTGAACCAGGCTGTTTGCATTTCACATAGCGCTTATACCTCTGCAAAAGGTATGAATCCAAATATTTTCCCTTCATTTACGGGTAGATAGAAATGCAGTCCGTGCTCTTTAACCTTAGTGTGGCAACCGGTATGGGAGAAGGAAATCTCGAAATTCAAACCAGTTAAATTCCTCTTATAAAATGACATTGCATCCTGCTTGGACGGAAGGATCAGATAAATAGATAATGCTAATCTCCTATCACTTCGACTCTCTCTCTCTCTTTCTCTCTTTTTCTCTCTTTCTCTCGCTCTCTCGCGCGCGCTCCCTCTCTCTCCTATGTGAATTTACGAGTATTTCTATTTATTCACCTCTCCATGAGGTCAAAGTTGACACAAACTTGTGTTTAGTATTGGTTCTCAAACATTTATATGTTGATAAAGTAAAAGAAATGCCAAGTTTTCTTTGGTCTGTGCAGCAAAAGCTTCACAGTGATTAACAATCCTCACCTTTAAAACAACGAGAAGTGGCGTCCCTAGATTTGAAATCTCCAAGAGCAAGGTACATCTGCCTTGATCATATGCTAGAAAACTAAACAGGCTTAAACCAAGCCAAAGGATCTTGCAGATGATACAACATAATTCAGGTTCAGGGTTCGTACGTGCCCGGACCCACATTTGGGTTCGTGAAACTGCTTGCCTCATCAGGCTCACATTGCATCAAGTGAGCCGATGAGCAGCATAGACCAGCAGGGTTCGAGTCTCGGCTCATTCCTGACCTTCCCCTCCCCTTTATCCCCACTTTAATGGGCCTTCGGGCTTTTGACCTTGTGTCAAGTCCTGTCTGGTGGGAGGCAGGGACAAATAAAAGAGGCTTTACGCTCAACTAAATAAGTTTATAGGTATTAAGCTTATGATAGTCTGACATAATACCACAAATATGATAATTCTTTGTATGAATCGAACTTAATTCAATCGTAACAGTCCACAAGAACCTTGCTAACTACTGATACACAGCAAGGTCACAAGTAAATGAGTTGCTATTTACTAAGTTTTGATGAGTTTGGCACAGAGGTCTTCTCTTGCTTATTAGTACCTACCCTTACTAGATAGTCCACTATCTAAGCACTGAAAGGTTCATTGATGATTATTTGAAAAGACCCAGTGAAAACAAATGCTTTGAGCGTGACTTGATTGTAAGTCATAGCTTAGAATCTTCTAGATAGTAAATCATAGCTTAGAATTTTCTTGATTGCAAGTCATAGCTTAGAATTTTCTTGATTGTAAGGCATAGCCTAGAATTTTCTTTATTGTAAATCATAATTTAGAATTAACTAAGCGTTGCTTATTCTGGTGCACATGCTAAAGATTACTTACAGCACCAGCTATTCCTTGGTAGTCACCAATCTAAGTACTAAGCAAGCTAGTCACTACTTAACTTCGGTGATCAAGCTGGAACTGGTGTCATAATCTCGTGATCGACCCTAACTACACTCCTCTAAATGAGGTGGAGGAGAAATGAGATGAGTGAAGAAATTTTTTAAATAAACAGCAGAAGGGAGAAATGCGAATTTCAAGAAACATCTTCTACGTAACATTAAAAGATGTCCAAAAATTCATGTGAAATAAATAGATACAAAATAAGTACATCGCCTGTTTCTAGATTTTTCCTTTTTTTAACATCGTTTCGTCTTCTAGTTCTGGTATTTACATCTTCAAAATTATTTTTGTAAAAATTCCTTTTAGATTGAATTTCACAATTTCTTTTTGTTGCTCTTTCTTCTCTATTTCCTATTTATCCTCTTTCTTAAACATTTTGTCTCTAATGTTTTTGTTTTGTTTTGTTTTTGTTTTTTTGGGTTTTTTTGTTTTCTTTTTGTTTTTTGTCTTTTGTTTTGTTTTGTTTTTGTTTGGCTTTGTTTTGTTTTTTTTCTCGAAGTAATTTTGTTTCAAAGCACATATTTCATGTTTTTCATTTTCATTTTTTTCTCTCTTTGAAAATTAAGTTGTTAGGTTTGGTCTCAGTTCCATTATGTAAATTTCATTTTGTTTATGAAAATAATTTGTCTTTGATGTCGTCTCGAGCTCACACCGTCGTGCAAAAGTAAATGACATGATCTCCTGTGTTTCTCTTTAGGTGCCGTATGATTCGTAGGTACATCATTCAAATAAACATATAAATCTCATCTTTTTTATGACCAGTTTCATATAGTTACAAGCATAGTTCCCGCCATAAATGACAGGTTTATTTACATATGAACTGGCAATTGTGCTTGTTTATGGGTTCCAGATGCTGGCATCAGTTCCAAGTTGGCAAGTTGAGAATGCAGGAACATCGGTCGATTGAAATATTTTCAAATCTCATAAATAAACAAAAGAAAGAAATAAACTAAGAAATAAACCAAGTGACGAAAGAATAATATGGAAGGAAAGAGAAATTTCAAAAAGAGCATTTCCCGATAAAAAGTACAATCTATAAGTATTTGAACAAGCTCAACGTCTTTTTTCCTTGTTGTTATTTTCTTTGGTGGGGGTCTTTCTTTTCCTTGAAAGTTATTTTTCTCGAGATTGCCGAAGCTATCAATATTTTAAGAAGGAATATTCAAATCAAATTACAAGCAAGGCAACTCGTCTAAATAGCATTTTCAGTTCACTTTATCAATCTCCTTAATCAATTATAATATCTTAGAAGGATGCAAAAAAAATTTGCTTTTCTATAAAAAGAAAAACTTTCTTCAGAAATCCAGCATTCAGAACCACAAAACATGATTAAAGGCTTACCATAAAATTTAGTTCTTCTAGCGAAATATTCCTGTCTTCAACTGTGATAACTAAGTGGTTAGAAGCAAATTCTTTGTTTCTTCAAATACTAACACACACACACACACACACACATATATATATATATATATATATATAGAGAGAGAGAGAGAGAGATTTACCAACTTCTCCACACGAGTAGGTTTCAAAAAATGTTAATTATAAGTGGTGTTCAATAGCTCTTAATTCAGAGTTTTCCTTCTAAATCAGTTATCATACCAAGATTGAAGAGCTCAGTTTGGCTTTCTATTTACTCATAGCTTTCGAAAGAATAGTTGGATTCATACTTTTCCCAAAGGTATTAACGCTATATGAAAAGAAACAAGTATCACCCTACGATGATATTCATTGCTCCACAAACACCTCCATATATAACCTAGCCGTGTTAAGTAAATATGCACATGTGGGTAGAGGCAAAACTTTCCAAGTCTGTGTAGCACGGTGATCATCAAACATCCCCTTTAGAACACTAAGGAAGCACTACTCTACAATTAGAATCTCTGTCGATTTTATAAGTTTATAAGCCTCCAGATGAACGTACTCCTCATTTTCTTTCACTCACACACACACACACACACATATATATATATATATATATAATTTTTTTCTTTTTTTTTGTTGGTCCAAAGATAGAAAAAAGTAAACATTTCAAAATGAATTGGTCCTCTAAGAGACATACCTTTTTTGTTTAAGAATTATTTTTTCGTTCTTACAAACGTGTAAGTTTCCAGCTTGTTGCTTTCATCAGAGAATATTTAGTAATTTACTAGGTTTATTACTTAGATATGACACAAGACCATATGAATGAGGCACCTAATGAGACTCAAACTCACTCCTGTAGGTTTGTTTGTCGAATCAACTAACAAACCTATATAAGTGAGTTTGAATTGACAAACAAACTTAATCAAGGCAGTTTCTCAAGGCCCGAAAAATGTTGAAGGTGAAGGATGTGGTACTGGTATAAAGTACAGACTAATACTTGAATTACCTTTCTGGACATTTATGTTCAATGCTGAAGTGCGTATGAGCTGTGTTTTCTGCATTATACTGTCAAGAAGAAGCCTCGTTGTGAATCAGTCACCTTCTTCCTGTTTCCTTTCATCTACTTCTGATCAGAGACAGAATAGTTCCAGTCTGCTTCGATACCTCTAAGCATCTGGCATACCTCAAGTTTACTGCTCTCTCTCTCTCTCTCTCTCTCTCTCTCTCTCATACGTACACATGCATATATATATATATATATATATATATATATATAATGATTAAACAACCCACTAGATTCCTATTATAACTGCGATCCATGATGATATTGATGCTTCTGTTTAGGAAGGAGAGAAAAATTGTAATTAACTTTTCATCTCTTTTATATCGAGAATTAGGATTATTTAAAAATGATGTTCAGCACAAATTTCTCTACAAATTATCATCGAGTTAAAAACTGGATTGGAGATTGTTTATTCAAATTTTAAGTACATTACCTTTATAAATTTATCACTATTATGTACTCTTTTTCTGAACTGGAGTTGATGAGTCTCAGTTTTTCGCCAATGCGATAATCAAACCAAGTGGTCTAATTCAAATATATATGGTTTATCACGGATATTGAGCATTCTTTATTTATAAATGTAGCATATATATATATATATATATATATATATATATATATATATATATATATGTGTGTGTGTGTGTGTGTGTGTGTGTTTACAATTAAAGTTTCACTGCCTAACGAAATCTGATTAGGGACCCGATTTTTGCAATGATATTGGCTAGATTTCTTATTTCAACAAAAATATTACGCGAAATTGACCACTGAGATCATATGAAATCACTGGATGGCATCAGATATCAAAATATTCCACTTCTGGCCAAAAAAGGAGGGTATAGAGACTTTGACCCGAAATGGAAAGATATTTTTACCACATAAATTTTGAGATGATTACATCTGATCCATCCTTTTCACATGGCCAATTTGGTCTAACTAGTAATGAGTAAAATACAACTCGACTTATATAATAAAAGATATTACTTAGATGTAAGAATAAGAAATATTATATACAAAGAGATTTTAAGAAACCAATCAGAATTTTTCCTTATGTTTAAAACTCTTTTTGTTATGTATTTACGTCCTGCTCATATTTCTATATCCCTTGAATCTTACTAAAATATATATCCCAAATGGCCGTGAAAACATTTGATCACTTATTTTTCAACGATGGGTACTTCTTCTAGTATGACATTATACTCGATAATTTCAATAAAAGTTATTTTACCTCCTAAGTAAGGAAACAATTATCATAAATTATAAAAACATTGAAAGTTTAAAAATCATTAATTCTTACTTTGTCTTATGAATTAAAACTGAGATCATTTGTAAAATAATAGTAATTAGATGACGTCAGAAACCTCATTGACAAATTTTAAAATCTTATAGTTAGTTTTTATTTATTTTTATTTTTAGACGTATTATTGTCCAACATTAATTTTGATGAGCATTTTCTATATTTTTAGTCGCTATTATACTGCTACTCATACAAGCCCTCAAACTACGACCATGACGTTGGTTAGTGTTTTACAGCTTATCAAACCCCGTGGGTTTTTTTTAATGCAAAATCCAATATATATATATATATATGATTTGTAAGCTAATAGTTTGTAAGTAACTTTATTTTTAAATTAGTTGTTTTAGCTCATTCGTTTTTATACAGTTAAAAAGTTTAAAGTATTTCTATCAAACATGAATAATTCTATTTTATATAAATCATTCGTCTGCACACAGTAAAAGGGTTACAAGTATTGTTATCTAACACCTCTAATTTAATTAAATACTTACTATTCAACCGTTTGCACACAATTAAATGGTAATTCTTTTCATCAAGGATTACTATGTAGTATGAATAATTTGCCCATAGCTGTATACTTCCAAATTATTACCACTACTACTATTAATAATAATAATAATAATAATAATAATAATAATCCTGAGTAAACAATTGAACAGTTCTATTTGAACCATTGGTGAGATCCCAACAAATACCATTATGGGCCAGAGTTGACCTGGGAGTAATTGCAATTAAGGAGCACTCCATATTCCCAAAGCTCTCGGACTGTAGCTTCACGATCGGATCCGGCTTAGTCTCGTACCCAGGACACTTGTTGGGGGTATTACCCCTCTAGAGAGGTCCAGTCGACAAATTTTACTGACCCAGCCGACAAGGCTATAACAATGAGAAAAAGCGTAGAACGAAAATATCATAAGATAAGCACTCAATGAAATTCAAATTCCAATCTTCTTTAGCGTGAATATCACGATTGGTTTGAAATAAGTTTACTGGCAGAAGAACAGAGGTGCTCAAAGTGAAACGGTTATTGTCGTAGGAAATCGAGTCAAACGACTAGAGTTCAAATTCTGGGCAAGGCTGCTTGTATTTCACATAGCACCAATACCCTTGTGAAAGGTATGAATCCAACAATTATCCCTCCAGCTACAGGCAAATAATAGAGCAGAATTGGTTCTTTAACTTTGGTATGGCAACCAGTCTAGGAGAAGGAAAATTGTGAAGCCAAACCTTTTAAACACCGCTTAAAATTGACTTTGTATCGCATCCCGCTCATGGCGGAGGGGTTGGGTAAATATATACTGAACAACGATGATGAAGATGTTAGTCAGGGAACCCATCTGATTCTCAGTGAGTGTTCATTGTAAGAAACCATGTTGACATTAGTAAATAACATATATACATATTCAAATAAGGTATCGATGAATCATCATCATCATCATCATATCGTGCTGGCAGCACGGATATCCCTGACCCTCTCTCGCCACTCCTCCCTGTCGTTCATCGCCCTAGGTAGGTCTTCCGGACAACAACCTGTATCCTCACATAGCTGCTGAATGTACGTTCGAGCTGGTCGTCCTGCTTTTGCGCGGCCATGTGTGGGGATCCATAAGAGTACATCTCTTATGAGTTCATCTCTGCTTCTCCAGCAGTGTCCTGCATGTCTGGTTCGTCTAACTTGGATAGTTTTCGTGATAGGGGCAGGTGGCCGTACAGTTGGTGTCTTGTGGGGTGTTGCTGTCAGGACTTGTTCAGGATTGCACGCAGCATTCTTGTGTAATTGCCGTCTAGTTTCTTCTCCAGCCGTTTTGTTAGCGTCCATGTAGTGCATCCATATAGCAGTATCGATGTGACCGCTGCCTGGAAGAAACTGCGTTTCATTTTATCGGTTAGGTCTGATTTCCATATAATCGATAGCCTATTGATAGCTGTCCATGCTTTCGTTAACCTCGTTTCGATGTCCTTTTCAGTTGATTCGACGCTGCTTCCTAGGTACGTGAATTTGTCTACTAGTTTAAGTGGGGTTCCTATAAGAGTGGAGATGTCCCCCGTTTGGTTATAGCACATATATTCCGTTTTGTGTGCATTAACATGGAGGCCTATGCTTGCTGCTGTTCGTTCCAAACTATGCAGAAGTGTTTCGGCTTGGTCAGGTGTATTTGCCAGTATCGCTATGTCATCGGCGTAGTCGGCGTCGGTAATTGTTGTTGCGGGGTATCTTCTGCTTCTTCTCTTCGTCAGCTCGAAGCCATTCTCTTTGATTTTGTCAATCGATGTTCTAAGTACGTAGTCTAGACAAATGATTAAGAGGTACGGGGCCAGCGTGTCCCCTTGTAGTACTCCAGCTACAATGTCAAAGTATTCTGTGTCTCCATCCGGTGATCGTACTTTTACTTTAGTGTTTCTATAGAGAATCGTTATTGCCGCTACGGTTTCTTTAGGTATGCCGTACGCTAGTAGGATTTGTTCCATCTTTCCTCTGTGAATGGAGTCGAAAGCCTTGGTAAAGTCGACAAATATTAATGTCGCTTGTAGGTTCTTTGCCCGTACACCTTCAAGGATTCTGCGGATGGTTAATATTTGTGAGGTCATGGATCTATTTCTTCGGAAGCCATTTTGGTTTTTTCTAAGTATCTTGTCGATTTTGGGTTCTATTCGGTTTCGTAGTAGGGCATTGTAGATTTTGGCAGCTATGGATGTAAGTGTTATGCCTCGGTAGTTTTTGGCTAATCCGAGGTCCCCCTTTTTAGGGAAGGGGAGTATGCATCCCTTCATCCATCTATCTATCGGATTTTGATTGTATACTGCGTTGCAGTGTCGGAGCAGTATGTCGTCGAATTGTCTGGTCTTCCATACTTCCGGGGGAATTTCGTCCAGCCCTGCTGCTTTCCTATTTTTAATTTTTCTGAGAACCGAGTCGAGTTCTTCTTGTGTGAACGGTCCTAGTTTAATGTCTAATTGTTTGCTAATTATTCTGGTGATTGGTTCATGCGTTATTTTTGGTGGGTTTCCAAGTAAGTTTTCGAAGTGCTGTTTCCACAGTTTTATTCTTTCTTGTTGGGTTGCTGCTTTAAGTTTTGCTTTGGCTGTGTTCTTTCTTCTGCTCACTTCGTTTATTGTTTGCCAGGCTATTCTAGATTGTCTATCTTCCACCGAGTCTCTAATCTTATCTATCTGATTTTGAATGTATTCTGTCTGTTCCTTTATATATATGCCTGCTAATTGATATTGTGCCGTTTTTAGTTTTAAGGCATTTGTGTTTGTTGGTTTTTTTCGATAGTTTTTGGAGGCTGTTTTCACTAGTGCACGTTTTTCTCTCACCGCTAAAGTTTCCCATGGGACTCTATATTTAGTACAGTTAAGTTCAAATTTTTATATATACATTGGCA